>OX401911.1:12449267-13049267 GCA_947859195.1 Drymonia ruficornis | reverse complement strand
ACAAAGCTTTATTTGCTGTTTTTCACAAATAGTTCGAAGAGCCTCCCTGGAGGAGTGGAACGCAGCAAACAACGGGTAGGTAGATCCACTGTGTTAGTAGAATTGAGTTTTTAGCGTTTATTTATTCGTCTGTTTTAATAATTGCATTTTGAATGTTATCAAGAAACAAATCATATTTGTTGTCGTACTGCTACTACGCGGTATTTTACTAAAGAACACATTTAAAGTATATTTATTTAAATTTGAATTTAATTAGTAATAAACAAAAGATTACCATAAAAACTTAACTATCATAGAAACTGGTCTCACACATAATAAAGTTAATAATTTCTATTGTCCTAGCTTCTAAACACTGAAAAATTATCAGTTATGCACTAACCAGAAAAAAGAACTGAATTCAATTAGATAGGTTATGTAAAAAGTCCTTCAAAATATTCCGTTACCCATTTCTGAAATTGAAGAACCTTACAGAAAGTGCCGAACAACTTGGGACTTTGAAGGTTCGCCTTGTGTAAATAAGATCGGAAGCCTGCGAGGCCCGAGGAGGGGGCGAGGGGGGAGCAGTCTCAAGCAGAAGACCTCGCGAATAAAGCCTTTAAAAACTATTTAGAGAGGCTTCGGAGGCAATTGGCACGGGACTCCTGTGACGGAGCAAGATATCCTGTGGGGTCAGCTACAATGCAAAGTGGTATTTTATGCAAAAGATAGATGTACTAGGTAAGTTAATTTTGCCCAAACTAGGTAGATTTAATGTTTGATGACTAAATTGGTCATGGCCATGGAATTGAAGTTGGCTTGCTATCAGACGAGAGTTTATTTGATATTATGTAATAATAAATTATTTCCTGGAAATACTTTCACGAATAGTGGCCCATCTTTCTGATTAAAGAAGCCTAGATCTAGCTAAAGTAAACAATGGCTGACAAACTCCGTCCACTGTTCGATCACCTAACTATTCCAAGAGAGTTAATAGTCATATTGAAAATAATAACTCCATCAGCGCTGGATGCAATATTCAGCCGAGCGTAAACCAGCGGAACTTCCTGTTTGTAGCAGAGTGCGGAAATTCAATTATCCTCCGATAAAAGTGTGGGGTGGACGAGGGTAGTGTTGCCAGCGTGCGGGTTTCTATGAGACGTCCTGATTTCTAAGGAGAAACATTAATGTATGATTTAGGACAACATGAACATGGACCCATGATCTTAAGAAACTAGCAGGAATGATCAGCATGAGAAAAGCCCAAGTACGCAAAGAATGGAGTGCTATGAAAGAGACCTATACTCAGGATTGGGTGATGATAGGTTGAAAAAGAAAATAAATATGTATGCGTAAGTTATTGCTGTGCTTTGTCGAAAACTTGAACTAACAAAATAACGTCATCCTTTGTTGTTCTGAGGTAGATGAGACCTAAAATAGATATTCTTTTGATTGTGGCTGATACATGCCTGTGGTTGACGTGTATATAGTAAACGACAAAACAATTGATCAGTTGTCTCACTGTTTCGATATTGTTGGTCTCACTAACCCTATTGGAGATGGCAACACAAGGGTGGACGAAGGTGGGCGAAGGGGACGGGCGGAGCGGACCGTCCACGTCTCACGACGTGCCACGTGAACTTGAAATTTTGCGTAAGTTTGCACCCTTGAAATGTTATTGTAAGTTTCTTAGAAAAATAAGATTTTTATGTAGATTTGATTATTCATTATGGATTTTTGCGTCTCGTTTTAAATTCACTTGAATTAATAACAAATTAGTACCTATTTTGAACTTAATGAAAATGAAATCGCAAACATAATAAAAACCATAGTTAACAAAAACACACAAAACTCAGACAGGCTACTTTTGTCCCAAGAGTTTCAAAATTCAGTAAATATTTGTCAATATTGCACAGTAAACGGAAAATTTATAGACTTTCGAAATGAATAAGGCCTAAATAAATTTTATGGCCTCCGCTGTATTAGTGGATGTGGAACGTTTCAATATGAAATTGTATGTCACGATAAAGCCGATATGAAAACTCATAAGCTTAGCAATACCCCGTTTACTGTTCAATGCTGGAATAAAAAGTGACATCTCATACCACGGCAGTAAATAAAAATTCGATGGAACGAGAACATATAAAAAGAGTAATATTTTTGTATAGACTGATAATGGGCACGAGTGAATTTTGTTGACGATTAGATTGGTTACTTATAAAGTAAAATTGGAATGTCATTCAGAATTGTTATGATAACATGCAATTCATAAAAGATAACTATAGGTAAAGCAATCTAACACCACGCCCTTAAAATACAATCTAAAATTAAATCCCAAATCCAACGCTTCCAAAAATTTTTACACATACAGTAATTGAATATAAACCACGAGAGAGGCTCCAAAACGAACTTTGACACTTGGAGAGTTTGTTTTTATTTTGGACTGCGGCGGGCACGTATGGTCGATAAATTTCATGGTACTTATGTGGACGTCAGTGGCATTACTTCGGGCCCTCGAGGGCGCTCCTCGGCCAAATTGGCCGGCAGTCACGCCTACGAGGTGGTGCTTATCTCTCGCTACACTCAATGACTTACTTTTTGTTTTTATCGTTTGACAAATGTTTGTTGTGATAATAATTTGAGTTATTTATTGTTCGTGCATTGCTTGTTCTTAAATTAGATGATGTCTTTTATTTTTGTATCTATAATAAGGTTTATTGGGTGGTTATCGTGACGAATCTCGTTTTTCCATATTTTATCTTCTGTACAGTAATATTTAACATTGCATTAGGTAAACACGTAAAAACTATACATAAAAACTTCGTAATCCCAAATAGCTTACCATCTAAAAACTTTTGAAAGCAATAGCTAAATATTACACCAACTCCTATTAAAAGTTTATTCGAAATAACTTGACTGTTTTATACGAAATTGGCCTCTCGAAATTGCCTCTCAGACGGACGGTAATAGACGACATTCATTCTGTGAACTGACAATTCGCGAGACGTACTTAACGAATAGTTTCGTGAGTCAAAAGCTAGTTGGGTGACGATGAACTCATACCTGTTCGAAACTGGCTTAGCTTTAAGCGGTAAAAGCTGAATGGAGTCGCACTAGTTAGTTTGATTTAAACGAATTCACATTTATGGTGGAATTTTTTCGCTTGTTAATGTAATATTGTGATTTGGAAAAGGAATTATTTCCATTAAAGCTTTAGAGGAAAGTTGATGTAGTGATAGAAGTTGAGGCAAGTAATTCTGACTGAGCTACTAACGGCCGAATACTCGTACGCAACTTCAATTTGAGAGCTGCTTAACTTTGACACGCCATACAAAAAATGACAGTTAACGACGTCTCAAACTGCTAAGTGGGACTTAAATATTTAAGTAGCCTTTGAGTATTCGGCCGTAATACTGCTAAACTGACAGTATAATATCCAACATAAGATTTGTTTGCCTTGGAAATGCACAAATTACGAATGTTACTTAACATACCGCTCACTCATCCTGAAACATTTAATTACATAAGCTTTCTAAACAGCTTCGTAAGCAAGTCTTGACTCGAGTTCATGCATTGCGAGCCCGGTACAATTTTACGACACCTCTTTTATTGAGTTTGGGAAAGACAGGTGAGTTATAGCACGTCATTATAGGTGGGTAGAGGTTCATTTTTTGTTGCAACAAACTTTTTATGGGGATGTGCGACAAATTTGAGGCGCAGGGGAGATCAGGTAATGGTATATGTATTTTTCATGTCAAGATTTGAGAGACTGGAAATGTGTTTCCACTTCTTTGAGAAACAACCTAACTTTTGTTTGCGGATTAACTTGCTAAATTTTCGGGTCTAAGCGGTGACTTTTTCATAATATTCCGGTTAAAGATATTTATTTTTCTCAAAAGAATTACAAATTCACTTATAGAGAAAACATAAGAGGCTTATAAATAATTTTGTGAATTTAGATGCCATTAAGCGTAGCTTAAAAAATAATTACATCGGTAAGTTATGTTAGGATAATTTCACATTGATGATGATGTTATAGAAGGAAAACCCGTGTTTTAAATAAGTACTAGCGTATCAGTTATGGCTACTGAAAATGGGTACTACAACAACATTTTCTATAATAAAGTAAAATTTGACCTCACATAAACCCAGAGTCTTCACAAAAATCGTTTCGAGAATTCAAAGGAAGAAAATACTAAGAAATTATGAATGAAGTAGGTAAAAAAATATATAAACTGAAATAAAAAGCGAGCTACGTGAGGGCAAAACGAATCAAAATTAAAGGAGTCAGCGTTGCCTGAACATAGTTCATGAATAACGAGGGTTTTGTACAAAAAAAAGGTTTCCGGTCAACGCGTCAGAAACAAAATAGTTTCCCTGTGACATTTTCTCTCATAGCTACAAGGTTTTGAATTTTTATATACTTTATAATTTAAAGCCTTTTTGTTTTATTTAAATCAGTTATGATTTTGGTGTTGGGGAAATAAAGTTTGTGTTCGTGAAAGTGACATAAATGACGCGCCCGTTGGTGTGGTTGGTAAGATTCCGCCTATCACGCTGCAGGTCGTAGGTTCGATTCCTATCCGGGACATGCATTTGTGTGCATGAACATGTCTGTATGTCCCGAGTCTGGGTGTAATTATGTTTATACAGTATGTATTTTCAAACAAAAAGTACTTTATGTAGTAATATCAGTTATCTGGTTTCCATAGTACAAGCTCTGCTAAGTTTGGGATCAGGTAGCCGTGTGTAAAAAGAATGTCCCAGGATATTTATTATTATTATTATTTAATGTATTGCAGACTGATTCATTTTTCGATTCTCACAGAAAAACGAAACTGATAATGGTTTTGCTTTTATCTCAGTGTACAAGCACAAGCAAGCATACAAGCATGTTTGAGATCATTAATTTTGTGTGCTTCTCTGGCGATATCTTTTTATCTGCAACTGATGTTAGCTTTTTCTCCAAATAAAGTTACCCATGTGATCTGAAAAACTTTGAATTTCAAGTAGTACATACATAGGTACCGCAGTATCAGACTTTGCTTGACTCACTACACTATTTATACTGGCTTATTAGTGTTCACGAATTCAGTGGATCGCTAAGTTAGTTGCGGGTCAAATTATGAATCTCAATATTACAAAGAGGGGACCGGGCCCCAGGCGCGGCGGCGTCCCAATCGAATATTTATGAGAGAAATTCACAGCTGATAAAACTCCAGTTGGGGTACGCTTCGCCACTAATAAGGGAATCCTTTATTTGATGTGCTTCTTTATGTATTTTAGTTTCAGTTGTGTCGTGGGCGCTTTTGTGGTAATTAGACTTTGATTTTACTTTAATTGGTATAAGATATTTAATAATTTGGACTACTTTATCCTAAGAAGTATTAGACAGCTATTCAGATTTTAAGACTCCATTAGTGATGTCGCTAATCCCTGTAACAACACATCTATAACCTATAGCTTTATTTTATGATGTTTGGAGTATTTTTGACATATTATAACAACAAAAAGAACTTTATGTTTGGGAACACCATCATAATGAAAACCTTCCAATAAAGATAAAAAGTAAAATTGTTTATAACATTCGTTGAAAGTAATAAGTGTCGCAAATATGTGCAATATCTTGGGATGGAGCTCATAAAACTGGTCGATGTCAGTGCCGGCGCGTTTGCATTTACATAAAGGTGCGTACGTGACGATTGTTTAGTATATAATATTGGGCGAGCAATGTTCCTACAGTTTATTTTCCTTATATCTGTAGGATGGAAGCGCTAATATAGAATTTTTTAAATCTTGGAGATATAAAATATAGGTCCATAGGATATATTACTGTTATTTTGTACGTCATCAAATAAAGCCAAACATATGCTATTTTACTGTACTGTGTATATTTTAGTCAGATGAGTACTTATTGCGTGATGATCAAACAAACAGAACAATTTCATGAGTAACTGCATGATGCCTATTCCATTTTCGCAACTACGGTAAATCACACGATGTTATTCACAATCACTTTAATCAATATAATAGAAAAGATATCATTGTTATCAATAAATTATTGAAAAAAAGAAAAATATTGCCTCTTCTCTCACTGATAAATCGTCTAAGTGAAGCCATTCGTCAAATGCACATTACAATGTCAAACCCTATCCAGTTCACTTTCCAAAATCTTAAACTATTTAAGTCCAACCTGCGTTTACCTCTCACTAGAATAGGTTTCCAGGGTTCCAGCGGTTCGAAAAGTGGCCCCTACACCATGGCAATAATCATTTATCCGCGTTGTGTTGCTCTACGTGATGCGGTTCGCTATGGCGGCGTAAAAGAATCGACTTGTGCCGGAAACTGGAAAGCCTGGCGTTTACTGCCAATAAGGTTCAGCATTTCAATAGATATACATATTATTTACGGGTTTGTGTAATAGGGTGATGAAAGTAGGTCTGTTTTTTGGGAAAACTTAAGTTGTAAGAAGCGTTTAAAAAATATTAAGTCATCCAGATACACTATTATATATTATTATAGAAAGACTATATAATGCTGTATTATTTTATTCTAAATCTAAATAAGTTCTTTAAATATAAGTCCGAAATGTTTTTTAAAAAACAGTATTCTTTGGTATATATTGTATCTTATGTATTTATGACTCAATTTCTGGTTGTGTGCCATTTGACAGTAAGTGGACGTAAAGTTTTTAAAAAGAAATTAAAAAATTTCCTCTTCCTTCAAAAAACAATTCGAAAAACTTTATTTTCTTTCCGGTGTATTGCATCCAAACTTATAAAATAGTAGGCTCCTCAAAACGCAATATTCATAGTGAACAACACAACACTTTACAGAGTTAGGATGTAAATAGATATAAATGGGAAATTACAAGTGGAGTGTTCCTTATTAGCGCGGTTTCATGTCCGGGGGTGCGTCGGGGATGAAAGGGGGACATGAGAGGGTTGGGGGGTGAAGGGGTTCTAATCGTGTTAGTACGTACGCGTGTTTACAGCGTCGCACGTACAACGCTTGACTTGCATTTTCAGTTCAAATGTGAAGGTGTTAGTGGATAATTACTCACTCATGTATTCGTTCATTCGATTGTTCGTTTACATGCTCTCGCGTTTTATCGCATTTTTGTAGTACATATTCCAATCTACGAACGATTTGGAGACTCTAGCTAGAACATTTTGTTTGGCGATTGTTTGAGATGCATTACTGCGAGTTATGTGATAGCACAAAAGAAATATGATAATAATATCAATACAGATTTTAATGGTTAAGGCTTTATCAAGAATTTCCTGAATTTCGCAACTAAGTGTTTTAAAGGACTACATAACAAATAAGATGCACTCCAATTATAATTCCCGTAACTTGGATGTTATAGGGAAACCGATGAAACGTCAAAAAGTTGCAAGTCTATGTACATTACTCAGCACATAGTAAACAACGTCTAAGCTAAGTGTAAAGTAGCCTATGTAAACTACGATGTAAAGCGTAATAGTTTCCGCTCTCCTGTTGAAACTTTGCGGGGAGGAAATTCAATCATACCGTGAATAAAGCGAGAGATTTTGTTAGAACAGTTTTTGTTTATAGTTTACTTAATGACGTTGAGATGATTTATTATACCGATACAAATCATACGTTCTTCTTCCTAGTTTTTCCAATAATAATAACTACAATATATAATGTAAAATTTATAACCTTACTAACTCATAATCATAATATTTGCATGGAGCAACTATCGCCTCCCCTCTGACTTTAACGTGATTGCCAATAACCTGAGGGTAATACAAGTTGCTAATTAAAACTATTATAAATGTTATACTAACTGGAAACACTAAAGTATAGGACAAGGAAAACATCCAATCATTTACTAGTAAAGGTATCTGTTGTAGTAATAATAATTATTATGTAATGGAAACCAATCAATACCGAATAATAGTAGCAGAACACTCTAACATCAAAACTAATAATACGACATCGGTACATAAAACGTAAGTCCTTAACAAATATTAACCTTGCATTGTACTAGCTAAAACACGATTAATTGTGGTCTTTAACACTATTGTTAGGTATAAGTAGGTTAGCACGTATTTACACTGAATCATATCGTAATATAGTTTGGAATATAATTCCAACTTGTGTCCCGAAGGTGTAACCGAGCCAAATAAACAGATATAATACGCTAATATGGTGACCTATAAATTCAATTAGAACTGTATGCAGAACATTACTATTATTTACTCGAATAATTAGCATTTAATTTTGGAGTTTTGAGCTACGTCTAAGAGGCTTTCAAATATACCTTTTTCAAAGGCATTCAGATGTACCCATCGTGGTAAACAAGTAACAGTTGGATTCAAACATAATGTACTAATGTTCTTAAGCTTTAGTTTGACAGATAAAGCTAATATTTTTTTAAAATTTGGTGATTAAAATACCTTTGGTTATAAGCACAAAGTAAATAACAATCGATATTTTAAAAGATGTGATGTGTGTGTTTCTACTTTAGTAGCAGTTTCAAGTATAACAGTGTCTTATAATACAACAGTAAATATTGACCTAATTCAAGCGAATGAACCAGTTTAGATCGTTACAACATAATTATTATTAATAATTATTTGGAGATAGAGGCCACCAACTCGCCCCCGGTGTTCACACACGACAACGCCCGTGTATCGGGCCAGGGCGCGAGTTCGCAAAATTCCAAACGCGTAAAGCATGTCTCACGTAACTTAATTAAATTCTATTATACTGCGAGCGAAGATAAATAACTCGAGCCCGTTAGACGAACGCCCCGAACAACTTGGAGAGTTGAAATTTAGAAAGAATGAAGTAATTTCTTTTGTGTAGGGGCGCGCCGAGTTCACCGTAGAACGAAACGTGGGAGACGTAATTGTTGCTTCCCGTTTTCTAGATGTGGAATGTTGATGTTGTGTTTTCGGAGCGTTGACGGTAGTTTTGTGATAATTTAGATGTAAACTCGTATCACAAGGAAACACTCCAATTACAGCAAAAGTTTGATGAGTAACTACGTTTCCACGTATCTCCAAAAACTATAACTATACCACGTGAATTAATACGCAGAAGGTATAGCAGCGTAGTAAACACATAATCGGAAAATTGTCTATAGCAGTAACATTTTCTCATAAATATGTTCGGATCGCGGGTCAGTATGCTTAGGCTGTGATCACGAACGATTTATCCAGAGCTATGTTAAAAGGAATTCGTCCAAGAGCGAAGCTCGCAAGAAATTCAAATACTCGAACGATAAAAGCATTTTTATCTCAATATCTGTTGAGATCTGTAAAATTTCATATTTCTTACCTTAGTAACGTTGGTAGATGAGATTACGGATTTATTTGATTCAATCACGGAGCTCGTGAGGGCTGTATGGGGTTCTGAACTAACAACTGTTCTTAATCCACTCTGTCTCAGTTCGAATGCCGCCCAAACGGATTGGATTACCTTTACGTACTTTATCGGACTTTTTCTCTTCAATATTGGATATAAGCCTCTCAAGTTTCTACATCCCTTTTGTTCTTGCCTTTTTGTCTGAGGAACATAAAGGCTTCTGTTTGAAAATATGAACATATTTCTTAAAACTATTTTAACACTTGCCATCTAAATAATATTTTTCAATTTCTCCAACAATATATCGGATACAATTCTTGCTACTGCTCCCAACAAATTCTTAAGATCACGTGCTTCCGACCAATCTAAGAACAAAACGTTTAAAGAGAACAGTATAGTTGCAGCAACGGATATTGTGACCAGGCAGCGGGTCCCTTTATGCCTTTACGTTCCCCCGTCACAAACATTTAGCACTGACTTCCAGACAGTAATATCGAGACTTGGATAGATAAAATCTTGTGAGTTTGAAAGAGTTTCCTTTATTTGTGAGGCCAAATGGACAATTGCATGTGGAGGTGCAACAATGAGATTCCATTCGGAAACGAAATCGATGTGCATTTTGTCTGTAATGAAGACATTGCCATTGACTTTATGTCTTACAGCTTCTTTTAGTATATTTCGGATATTTGGTGAAACAACTGCTGCCTAAAGAGAAACTGATATAAGGTAGGTATATACATATCCCAAGAAACCTAAATTGAGTAATCTTGATGTTCAATGACTAGAATCCTATAAATGAAGTCCAGAACATCCCCTGTCATCAACATTCCTCAAAGGCTAATATAGTACCTCAGAATTACATCCGTGTTCACTATGAAACACTCATTCCCCGTTCGTATCTGAGCGCAGAACAGAGGCAGGAGAAGACAGCCGTCATTCCCGTAATACGTATAATTGCATTTAACTGTGGGACACGGGGGAGCGCGCTGCACGTGCATACGTAACTCACTTAAACACTATTTAAAAGCACTCATACGTAACAGTTCTGCGTTATTTTTATTCGTGCTCACTTTTATGTGCTTCGGTTTGTAATATTTAAACGAGCGTATTCGGTATTCGGTAATGATGGTAAAAAAACTTATTTGTTTGCAAACAATCTCTCATTAAATGATTTGGTTTTAAAATGAAGTTATATGGTACCTAATAATAAAGTTCAAAATAGCGAAGCGTCAGTTGGGCCAATACTTCAATTGTGATAAATAATCGAAGTATTCAATCTTACCACTTAGTTTATTCAGTCATTAATCTAACACCACATTTACAGATTGTAACTCCCTAATCGATTGATCCACCCCTAATTAAGACCATTTCAAAGTCATAGTAAATTGTTTGTTTTAACGTAAACACTATACCTACACAAGCTGTGAAAAGCAAAAAGGTTATCAACTTGTTTTGTCAGCTCCAAATGAGTGATAGCAAACTGGAGACCCATTCGTCCAACTCCGCTTTGTTTTGTATTGAAAATTTGTTATTGGATTAAGGTGAAGCCGAAAAGTATTTCTCGGCTAAAATGACAGCTTGATGGATTGACCCTGATTGTGTTATTTATAAGAAAGTTCCGAACAAAAGGGCCGCGAAAATAAATATGGCGGAAATTTGCATTCGCCAAGTCGTAACAGGTAATTGTGCGAATGTTAAGCGAACAGCGTTTGTCTTACAAGTTTTGGGAATTTGTGAAAAGTTGGAAGGAGCGCGTCTACCTACGTATTGCCTTGGGAACGGGATATTTTTTCCCAGACATGATAAAGTTTTGGAACAAAGATTTTGTTCGCTTGCATTGCCAGAGAATGTATTAGATTTTTCTTAAACTTTGAGGTAGTAAATTTAAATATCGATAATGATCGTATGTAGAACATGTATTTAATTACCCTTTTTATTTTGTTTCAGGTATGTAGCTTGTAGCTGAAATTACAACTTTTGTGAGTATGGAAAGACAAGCAAAAAACTAGCAAAATTCTTCTCGTGAGAAAACAAATAACAATAAATGTTACCGCTTAAAAGCATTTCCACACGATACGCTCACAAATCTTGTGCTAAATTAAAAAGCGGACTAGCAACAAAAGGGCCGTGACAAGTATTCGAATTGGACCTCCTTTACCGGCACTCTTTATCAGCGGACAAAGAAGTCTGCACTTGCAATTGATGGTCCCAACCATTCACTGGCGCGATCGTAGAAACAAAACATTCTCCAGATGTTCCTGAGGCTCTGGGGCGGAATATTCTTCAACACTTGATATTATTTCCTCTGCGTTATAAGGATTGTTATTGGGTCTTCTTGTTTCATTACACTGTCTGAAGTATATATCACGGTATTATTCAATAGAAGACAAAATATCCTATAACTTATCTTTTTTCCGCAAATTACGACTGAATTATTGTTGTCTTGCTTTTGAACGTCAATGTGGCGGAACCAAACGCCGGAATCAAAATAAATACGTTACGATCTTAAAAAGGACGGAACTTAGTTATGTTTTGTTTGTATACCAATTAGAACTAGTGTCAGATATAATACAAGTATGCTGGTCTGACGATATAGCAGAAATATCATTCGACATAACCAGCAATTTTTACTTTTGATCTTTGAAAGTTACTTCAGGTTGCAGTAGAAGATCAGGAACATGTCCCTTCACTAGTGAATACGAGGTACTAGTCTCTAGTGACTTCTAATCTTTAGTGTCTAATATTTCTAATGTTGGACCGTTAACAAAGTAAGATCTTATATTTGGTACAATTTTATTCGTCTTTCAGCAGAGATACAAATGTCCGTTTAATTTCAAATTAATTTCATACAAATCGTAATTTATTCTACAATATTAAATGCCTTTGATGATATTACAGGCCGAATTCAATAACGTGAAAATGAAAATGTCGCAATTCCCCTTTTGACATGAAAATTCATCAAAGCTCCTATTAGAGCTATAGTGGACTCAATTTCACAGTATTCGACTTATCGTATTTCAAACGGTCTCATTAGATACCGTACAACGCCGTAAATTATCCGCATCGCATTTTCTGAAATCTCTCGTGTCTACACCAGTAATTACCTCGTGATTATAAGTTTTGATGTCAACTCAGGTGCAAAATGAATTAAGGCTCGTAATAAGGTAGGAAATTGCTTTTACATCTATTTGGAGTCCAATCATGTGATACGTCTCAGGGGATCAGTATGAGTTTCGCACGCAAAAGTTATAATGAATAATATTTTTATCAAAGGGAAGTTTTATGATCTCGCGAATCTCAATTTCGTCAACTAGTCCATCGAGCGGGTGATACTTAAAACTTTGATTTGCTTTATAATGAGCTGTATCTTTTTCTTATTTTAACGTCCTTCTTTGGTGATATCGAACCTAACTCAATTTGGTATCTTTAGACCTTGTGTTGGAAAACTATGTAAATCTTTACGTGTCTAGTTGGGAATTTGGAGTTCTTTCCCAGGCTTATCAGTACCTAAGTATCTTTACTCAGCAATATTGATGAACTTTAAACAAAGCTTACCAATTTCTTTACCAGTTTCTGAAATCCAATATCGCAACATCAATACATTGTTATAACCTCACCAAGAAAATCCCAACAATATCGCCACGGAATCCCGTTCGTTCCTGCACTACATTGGAACATGTCCATACGTCTCCCCCAATTCGATAGTGACAGGAACAGGTGTCAGCCGTGTAGGAGGCCAGTCGCGCGGAACAAGACACGTCCATATAAACGATTTGTATATTCCTCCGATACGGGATACTGAGGAAATGTTCCCGCTGTATTTTTATTGTTACTGGACATTTCTTTATTGTGATAGGAACAAGCGTCTGTATTGCTCACGGTATTCCTTTTTGGATATGTGAACATTCTTTTTATAGTCTTTTAAGAACACGTAAGTGGAACCATCAATGTATAGAGATTTGATATAGGTAGGCAAGCATTCCGCAGTGACAAGGAAAAAATGTAAAATGACAATTTGTAAGTGCCCCCGTAGGCCTAAACAAAATAAACGCTTTGACTTTGACTTTGACATTGTATATCAATAATTATTCTGCTAACATAGCCTTTTAAAGACACGATCAATTAGGACGAAGCATACAATATCGTCAAACTAATAACGTAGTTTTACCGAATAGATTTGTAATGTAACGTCACGACTTTTATCCCCATTCGGGGGTAGTCAGAGGCTTGAGTGGCCATACACCACCACATTGTGGAGGTATTAACCAACTCAAAGCCCACGTTTCACAAGACAGTCAGAACCCAACGTGACAGGTGGTGAACCTTGTCGCCGTGTATACAGGAACTGACTAATACCTAATCCTGAGGGATAGGTAGGTTTCCTCACGATGTTTTCCCTCAGCGTCAGCGAACTGTAAATAATGCACATAGATGAAAATTCATCCATTGAAATTCATCCATATCCGAATAGATTTAGCCATTAATATTATGTTTTATCAGGAAATTAAATTGTAATTAATTTGTTTATTTTGTTTTATGGTTTTTGTTTTGTTTTTTGTTTTATTATTTTATCAGGAACATGGATCTAATCAGTGGTTGTGCGTATGAAATTAAAATGACTTACAATTACTTTTATGAATCCTAACAAATTGAACAGTACATAGATAGCTGCTGAAGTTAAACAGAAATAGATACATAACATCGAAACGGCACGATCCTATTTCACCATCAATTTCGAGGCACTAAAAATCGCTATACAATTAAAGCACCGATTACTGGGTACAACGAAACCCGTCGGATACTCGTGTCAAATGCACGAACCGGCTCAATTAAAAACATAATTGAGTATTTGAGTATTTGGGTGCTCGCCTGGGCCGAGCGAGGCTGCAAAGTAAAATGACACTTGTATTCTTGAAGTTTAATTATTTAGTGCGCGATATTGCTTTGCTGAGAACTTAAGTTCTAAAGACGTTTGTGGGGTTAGCTCCATTATTTATTTCAAGTACCTATTTGAAAATCCTGAGATGTAGTATGTTACGAATATTAATACATTTTTTCTTTTGCTTTTTTTTTGTTTTTCTTTTGCTATTTAGTTGAGTTTTGACCTCCATGTTCTTCATAATTACAATCAAAGGCTTGATGGGTTGAATGTTACCAAATAAGTGTTTTTTTTTTAAGTTTTAGTGTTCTAATAAAATAGGTAGGCATCTAACAACAAAAAAATGTTATTCATCTCACAACCCTTTCAACAAACAAAAAACATTTTTATTGCTAACACAAAAATTCTATTCAGTCTTGTAGCACAAAAAACACTGCTGTAAATTGTATGAAATTAAATTTTACCGTTGAAACTTTCGCAATATTAGGTTGTACTAATTTACTCGAATCTCTATCTCTATTTAACTCGTCGGTTACGTAAACGCCTTACATAAACCTGTTCAAATAATCTTTGATATCACTAACAGAACTGTTTTTGCTTACTCTGCGCAAACTTGAATACTCTTCATTATTAAATCTTGGCTAAATATTATCTCAGTGTTTCGTGTATCTTCATCGAGTGTTGCGCTAGGCTTGTTTAGTACTTTCTGAATTGTTAATATTACTTTTGCTCTTTGTTTCCTCGTTAAAGTAATTTTATTACATTAAGGTGATTTTTAGTACCTATCGGATGTATCTCTCTTATTGTAGAAATTAGTTTCAAATCCAGCCTTTTGGACAAAACTTAAATGGATACTAATTACAGATTGTGTTTCTGTAATATCACTGTTCGTATCTGTTGATAATGTGACTTCTATTCTATTACCATGTATTTCAATTTATCTACCGATTTTCAGTACCTCTTCTAAATAAATAGTCGTGAGTCGCTGTAATAATATGAAAAAACGATGAATCGACAGTGGGCTTAGCTACAAAAGCCATTCCACATACAACGTGTTACACTACACAATACACTATTTTTATTTACAGCTCTTCAAAACGCCCGCACAATAACTTTAAATTACCAACATTTACAAGTAATGTCCATCAATTCTGATTCAGTAACGGTAGCAGCAAATCAAACGGTAACGCCCAGTAAATATCAGATACACCAGCCAGTCCGCGCAACGGGTTTCTATGCAAATTTCATTTAGCCGTAATCCACTCAGCGAGATTGGTCTTGATTGATAGGCGCAAATTGGAAATAGGCTACGCTGAAACACCCGCCGGCGACAACGCAACAAACGACGTGCCGGCAAAAAGCCGCATCCACTGTTTATTAGGTTACATGTTCTGTAGCTATCATTACTGTATATGGGATTTGGGATTTTAAATGTTATGTCTTTTTACACGACTGCCCAAAAAAAGGAGTGTATATGTGTTTAGGGTTCATGTATGTTTGTTTGTTTGTATGTATGTATGTGAGATTCTTTATTCCATGAACGGATTTGGATGTATGGGGTATCGTTAGGATCCTTACATCATTCCGGGTAACACTGCGTATATTATTTTTGAAAAAATCAATATGGCGGCATCATGACTCAAATTTCAAATGTGAAAAAAAAAAACTTCTATTATTACAACATGGGTATCAAATTGAAGGCCTTGATGTGCATGAGATGAGAAATTATAGGCATCATTTAACATCAATATCTATCAATATCTGACACGCTTGATTATTTTTATGTCATTGCTTTTAATACAAATAAATAATTTAAAAAATTAAAAACACGACTGCCCTGCCAAAAAACGAACCAAAAAGTATAAAACAAGTGCAGTGTCATTGCAGTCGGGGGACCGTTCTGTGGAACATATTTAATCTAAGAGGGCCCCCGACTGCAATGACACTGCACTTGTTTTATACTTTTTGGTTCGTTTTTTGGCAGGGCAGTCGTGTTTTTAATTTTTTAAATTATTTATTTTTATTTTATGCATTTTAGTGACAGCAGCCAATAATGATATATTTGTTTTGCATGTACACCCTACCTATGTTAAATTATGCCTATAAAGTCTACAGTTTGGAATGTGCTCATCAAGGCCTTCAATTTGATACCCATATTGTAATAATGGAAGAAAAAAAAATTTTTTTTCACATATTAAAGTTGTACCATAATGCCGCCATATTGATTTTTTTCAAAAATAATATACCCAGTGTTACCCGGAATGATGTAAGGATTCTAACGATACCCCATACATCGAAATCCGTTCAGGCATTTATAAGTTATGGTGGAATAAAGAATCTCACATACAAACATACAAACATACAAACATACATACATACATGAACCCTAAACACATATACACTCTTTTTTTTTTGGGCAGTCGTGTAAAAAAATATATATTTCATGTATACGCTTCCCCCACCGCTGAATGTAGAAACATCTAGAACAATGTATTCTTCCTATCATCTCATCTACCGAATCTACTAGGTTTGGACGACGCTTGAGTAAATCCACGCTGGGCTCCCCATCCATTAGGGTACCTTATAAGATCATCCAGGAACTTCTGAATTTTTAAACGGAAATTCGGAGAGTATGGCTTTTGGTGGGTACCTTACTTGAACTAAGTTGACATAATCAATAATGTGCATATTAATAACAGCAAAATTAACAAATTCTTTTATCTATTAGTTATAGTTATAAATAAAATCTACCATAATATTGAAATGGTTTCGTAAAAACTTTTTTTTTTTTTTTTTCAAAAAACATGTGACTCCGACACTACCGGTCAGGCCGGAACAAACAAGGCCGCCTGGGGGCGAGGACGTGACAATCAAAATACTACAGCCTGTATACAAACACGCTGTATAAATAGTTGCGTTAACACCGTTATTAAAGAACATTTTAATTACACCCCGTACACTGTTCTTCAGTGTTAATACAATTTTCAATAATATATTTATTCGTTTAATATAATTATTAACTAATAATAATAAATTTAATAGATTTAATCATTTCGATTAAAATATAAGTACGCCATCAATACTTACTATCATAGCAAAATAATTTGCATGATTGAGAAATCATTAGATTTTTAGGGGTCCACAGTCGCTACGAGGAACCCTTATAAGGGTTCTTCGTCCAGTCCAGTCCGTCCGTCCGTCCCAGTTTGTCACAGTGCCATAACTTCTACAATTTTTGACGAAGTTGATGAAATTTGGTACGGTAGATCTCAACTCCCGCTAACGTAAAAGGCACCTGAAAGATCATGAGTCAAAATTTAAATATTTTAGCTAATACTTACACGAATTTCAGTACATTCCATATTTTTTACCGACGGCGGAGCGTTATGATTGACCCATCATGTAAAACCTTCAGCACGATTTTTTTATTTGGTTATAACGTGGTTATAACGTAGTTTTTATAGTTTTAATTGAAGTTGACACCTTTTCATCGTTTATTTGCCATTTTATTTGTTTTTCTATGGTGAAATAAATAAGTTATTTTGTTTGGCCGCAATTTTATGTTATACAACTACAGCGGTAAGCCAGCTTACGGCCATATTATGATGCTTAGCAGTTACGGTAGCCTACAGATGCTTGCAATATCAAAGGCATCGCTCGCACGTTGCCAACCTGAAAGGAAGTTGGATAGTAGGAGGGGTAAAGGAGGGGGGGGCTAGGTTTTGGTGTTCAGACTTTCTCACTCATCGTAGAAACGTTGCTAAACTAGCTTATTTACGACAATCTTCTGTGAGAGAGTGGTACTACTGAATAGGAGCCCGAATTGGAGCTGCAGTGAGCCCCAGCTTGGCTCATCCACCTTGTTATATTTGTTAAGATTATGTTTTCTTTTATTAGAATCATCAGAAACTAGTGTTTAGCTACGTCCAGATGTCTCACATGCCGCGCGAGGCAAATTGCCTCACGAAGTTTGACTTGCCTCGCGCGAGGCAAATGCGCGTCCTGTCTTACCTGAGCACTGTCGTTTGCCTCGCCTAGTTTGGCATACTCATGAGACAGAACGATGTCAAACGTGTCAAACTGATTGCTCGGGTATACCCTTCTCTGTCTAGAGTGTCAGTTGCCTCGCCATTTGCCTCGCGCGGCATGCGACTGTACATCTTGTAGACACGCCTTTCAATGACTTCTTTGGGTAAGCATTCATTTATTTAATTTAGTTTTACAAACGAGTTGAGATGACACTTTTCAATTACAGACACAAACCAACATAAGCAGTATCGAATGCTTATTAGAATCTCCGAGACATCTATTTAATTAGTTAAATGCTCCAAGTTCAAAGGATCTTGTGACTAGGTCTTGGATAGCAGTGTTCAATGAATATCGACATTCAGTAGCAGTGTCCATTGGGTTCTGTATTGCGTAAAGAAAGGAACTAGAGTTGATAGGTCTTCAGATTAGGATACCATTGCCGCTTGGATACATTTAAGGTCCTTTTCGCATAGCGCTAGAGCAGAAGCAAATCACAATCAATACTGTGATGTATGTTCTCAGCAATACAACCCCATAAGGGTGCGTTTCCACTGACGCGTATTTGGGTATTGTACAAATAGAAGAATTGAAGGCGACTCTTAGGGTGCGTTTCCACTGAAGCGGAGCTGGGCGGAGTGGAGCGGAGCGGACCGTGAATTGGCCAATCACAGTGCTCGAAATCTCCACACCGCCTTTGGCCCGCCACAGTTGGCCAATGACAGTCCGCCGGTCCGCTCCACTCCGCCCAGCTCCGCTTCAGTGGAAACGCACCCTAAGAGTCGCCTTCAATTCTTCTATTTGTACAATACCCATAGTAAACGTCGTTCGGCGATATTTTTTTGTAGATTTCATCTTGTGAATAAGTAACAAATTGCATGAAGTAATTTAATATCTTATCGCTTTTAATTAAATGCAAATCGTCAGACTTACACACCAACTGTATGGTTCCAAACTAAGCAACGTTTGTACTATGACTGCCGTACAATGGACTGGGGGTGATCCCAGAAACTCCTAGGAACAAATTACGAAAAGGCCGTTTCCAAAAGTTGCGTCTGGCGAGAATCGAACCCGCAACCACCCGATGCTGTGAGCTGAGTGGTCTACGCTCGAACCATTGCGCCAAGCAGCCGTCTATTAAGACAGAATATCCAAGATCGTCTTCACAACCCCAACGACGGAATCCCCAAGAAACATTATCGTTGTGCGCTATCCATTACTCGCTCTATCTCATCCCTGACACCCACATTCTGAGACGATTGTGCAATAGAATGCACCACCGAGATCGTCTCACGGGGTCAATGGGGACGTCGACTCGGCTCCAGTCGCCGACGCTGTCTGTACCCGCTCTTTGTTTTCGTCAGTCGTAACGATTAAAGACGAACTCTGGTTGAGATTAAACTGGCTATTTTTAATCTTGTAAGGTATTGTAGCTAGGAGGAGTTTGAATTAAATGTCAAAGCGGGTTTCTTTTTCATGCGATCCAGGTTCCGCCAGAGCATAGTAGAAAGAGTGGGGAAGTAGGCTATCTTCATACAACGCACCGCGCGCGGCTTGTATGTGTGCGCTATATTATCTATGCGTCGCCGCACGCACACTCAAACAAAACTCGACCCGTTTCGGCATGCGAAAGAATGAGATTTTGTTTGAGTGTGCGCGCGGCGACGCATAGATACTATGGCACACACATACAAGCCATGCGCGGTGCGTTTGTATGAAGATAACCTACTTCCCCACTCTTTCTACTATGGCCAGACGGTCTGCAGAAGGCGCAACTGATTTTAATACATGCGTCCGAATGTATACGTCTTTTTCATCCGCTACGTGTAGCGGTAGTCCCAGCGTGGTGTAGAAGCAGCAGGTTGAGTCCGCTTACCGCGTGCGTCATTTGGTGCGTCCAGATGCCTCCCAAGTCCCACCCGAGCACTAATTTCATGACGGGTGCGAGTGCGGGTGCGGGTGCGTCTACATCAGCGGCATGCCGCGCCCGAGTACTCAGTTTTGACGTCGGAACGTAGAGATAATGTCATACTATGATTACTTGAGCGAGGCATGTGAGGTATCTAGACGCAACAATTTGCTTCTTCTGAAGCAATAAGAAAATATGTGTTTTAGTTCTGATGTTACTTTGGAAAAGTTTTCAGAATTGTTCTAGTGGCCAATTTGATGTTTTATTTATTGATCAATTGGCCTCTTGCATTAAGGGAAAATATGCCAGGTTAATGGAAGTAGTCTCGTCCTCAATTGCGGGACCAAAAATACCATCGGTATTTGGAGGCTTAGTACATCTCAGCCTACTCCTTTGGGAAATACAAGAGTTATAGTATATGTCAAACATTGTTTTGCTATTCGACTTTTAATTTTAAATATAGCTACATTAAGTACCGAAATCTCAATCTATTTTATTTGTGTCATCGATAAATCTTCTAAAAGGACCAAATTAAAGTAGGTTTACATTTACATAAACTCTCCTGCACTTTATTGAACACCCTCATCGAAAAACAATTAGTCTCAATTTGCGTTGAAAACTTCATTAAACAGTCTACAAATTAAACTCCAAAACAACATTTTGTTACACAATTTTAGACATTTACAGGTTTTAGTCTTCGCATGTTTTCAAGATATCGGCAATGGGAGGTTATTATATTACTAGATAGTCCCGTTTAGCCTGTCAAACTAAGCTAAATATTGTACAAGGAGTAGACTCAAAGTGTAATAATAAAATAATATCTATTCGAGATTAGTAAATAGATAATTTTTGCCGACAGATAGGTCCTAAAGTTCGTAAAAGAAATAAATTATATATCGCTAGACTACCAACTATGGTCTTAAACTATGCACCTTTTGTACTATGGGTACCATAATAATTGGGGGTGATCCTAGTGACATCCAGACCAGGGAACATTAGGAAAAGTTCGTTTCCGAAATTTGACTCTGACGGGAATAGAACCTGCACCCGATGCAATGAGCCAAGCGGATGACGGCGTTGTAGTTTAAAGAATCCCCATCACCTCCCCGATCGGGCTTAGAGGGCGGCTCCACTAGTGCGCTGCGCTGCGTCGTCGCAACGGATCAAAGGGTCGACGGGCGAGAGACGAAGCGGGCGAAGGTGATGCGCCAGTACAAAATCTTGCGACGACGCAACGCAACGCGCTAATGGAGCCCGGCCCTTAGGCTTGTTACCCACGGCAAGCGTGAGGCCGGCCCAAATCACACACAATTTAACTCGACAAAAGTTACTTTACTGTACACACTCGCTTACGTATATCTAAGCCCCGGCTTAATTGAACAGGGTGGAAAATTATACAAACTTTCACGCTAACATTAATGCTCACCGACGCTTTGTAAGACGAAGCGACCCGTACCTACTCTAGGTTAGTCAATATTAATAGAGGGCCCGTCAATTATCAATGTTTATTGATGCTTAAAATCGCGGTCGCTATCGATAAGGATTGTTGAACAACAGATTAACATCGCTATTTGAACAGCTAGTGTTCAGAGTGGAAGTAACAGGGTCGCAGATATAACAGATATAACGTATCCGTAAATTGTGTTCGGAACTTTACTAATATTCAGTATTATTAATATTTTGGAACAGTTACTTAACACTACTCGTGAATAATTACCAAAACTTTAAAGTTAATATTTATTAAAGAAAAGCTCTTCAATTTTATGTTCGCTTAATATGAATTATTATGTTGTGAAACAAGCAAAGCTATTATTGACTGCTCGAAGTTAATTAGTCGCGTTTTATATTCCATAAATTTTAATAGGAGCATTAACATATTTTAAATAGTAAGTGCTTGGACATAAAATAAAACTAGTTTACTCAAATCTATTCATCCAGCATTAATTAAATAAGTTACTCGTTGTATTCAGTATTTAACATTTTGATTAAATAAATAAATATTAGACTTACACAGACTTACACACCATCTGTACGGTCCCAAACTAAGCAAAGCTTGTACTATTGATATCGTACATTGGATTGGGTGCGATTCCAGTGTTACCCAGAACAGGGCAAATTAAAAAAAATACAGTTTCTGTAATTTGCGTCTGGCGGGAATCGAACCCGCAACCACCCGATGCAGTTAACCGAGCGGCCTACGCTCGAACCAATACGCCAAGCGGTCATCAAATCTTAAAAAATCGCGCTCTAAAAAGTGGTCATATGCCACTTTGACCTAAAGGGCCTAAACGGACCACGGCTATCCTCTAGATGAGAATATTTTCTTGTTTCATACTTTTTAGAGCGCTATTTTTTAGTAGTCGGGTTTTAGTTTTTAAATTTACTTTTTATTTAATTATTTTGGAGTTATAGGTAACAATATATATATATTTTTGAAATGTGCTCATCAATCTCTTTCATTTGATACCCCACACGGATTTAAAAATGTTTTTTTTTAGTTCATGACATTATGTCGTCTAGAGGGCGCCATATGCAATTTTATGTGACGTCACGTAGCCTATAACCAGCGCACGATTAAGCCTCTTCTAACGATACCTCAATTGTCAAATAACGACTAGTAGTTTGGATGTCAGGCGGGAACAGATGCACACACATACATACCGGTCAAAATCATATCCCTCCGCCGTAGTCGGGTAAAAATACACCTGCCATTAAGCTCTCTACTAGAAATTTCGATTAAAACCTTTAACCGAATATTTTCAAAAGGAAAACCCAATCGAAATTACTAACCTTTGATGTCACAAGAGGCATAAATTGCGAACACGAAAATACCTGCGGATTAAGAGATATTGGCCCGAAACCCACGTTTGTACAGTATACATTGTTTACATTTACCTCGGGTACGTTCGTATGTAAACATTTAATTTCGGCTGCACGCGAGAGGACATATCACATATCCACGCTATAGATGGGCCTGTGTCAATGTTTGTCACGTGTCGCTTTTCCATATAAATTTATTTATAACTAGTGACCCGCGGGAGAGGGTTGTGACGCAAGATGTGATTAGTTCAATTCTATATTTGTATGTGTTCCTTTGTGATCTGTTCTAATACCCACTATTTATTCGCCGCTCTATCTATTCCAAATTCTTTAGTTTACCTAACATAGGCCAATAAGATTTCGTTAACTATTTTTGTATACAATATAAAGGCTGAAACCCACCGCGGCGCACGCTACGCACGAAATGACGTGGCTTCCACTAGCTGCGTGGGTTCATTTGTTCGACAATAGATGTGTCCATATGGCGCGCATGCCTCACCCGAGCACTCATATTATGACATTACTTCTATGCGTTCCGACGTCAAAACTGAGTGCTCGCGCGAGGCATGCGCCTGATGAAGACGCCGCCAATGACGTCATTTCGTGCATAGCGTGCGCCGCGGTGTTTTTCCGCCCTAAGTGACAAACAAGCGTAGGTAAAGCAGATACAGTAGCCTAAAAATTCTTGCAATATGAAAGGTATCGCACGCACACTGCTGACCTGAAGGGGAGGGTGGGCGGGAAGCCGGGGCTGTTGGATTTCCGGCTCTCTCACCCTTTGTACGAAACGCAGCTATAATAACTACCTTCTTCCCACCGATCGTCTATAACCCGTCGAGCTAGTTTTAATCACTGATCGGTAAATGATCGGAGGTTAAGCAACGCTTGGCAAGGTCAGTCAAAGATGGGTGACCATTAATGACAATTTGAACTGGGCGTCTCTTTGCCTCGGAAAGCGTGTAAAGCCGTCGGTCCTGCACCTGGCCTCTCCCCGGTCGTGTCGGAGCCGTCTCATCAGACTATAAGAGTGAGGGAAGAGGGAGTGTATACCTGTGCTTGCGCACACACGTGTGTACTATAATATCTCCTGCGCTGATGGCAAGTCTCCGTTAAGATTGCCCGCCGTGGCCTAAATTTGTTCTAAATGACTATTATTATTAAGTACCTGTCTACAAGTAGGTACAGTGTCTTTGAGCGACGACTAAGGATCACCGCAAATCCCATAAGCAATTTCGTATGGAGGCCATAAATCTTCGGGTCGCAACATAGATAACGGGAAAGTTAAACACCTCCACCTGGACGGAGCCGCGCAGACGTCCCGCGGTTGTTTTTATAGACGTGACGAAAATTCTGATGGCCGGCATGATTAATGATGGACTAACAGACGGCCAGGGACCGCACCGCCTCGCCGAGTTACACACAGCCTTTATTTCACTAATAGTTTTTTAAGATACTATCCTTTGAACGAAATTTGATTTTCTTTTTATCCGTTTGAAATATTACCAGTTTGTTATTATTAATTTGTATTTTTTCTGGAGTGATGAATAGTTTTGAGTTGATTTAACTGACGCGTAATGTTATAACTGATTGTTTGGGTACCGCGGGTCGGGGCTTGTTGACGCAGCTATTTGAATATTGGTTTGCGAAAAAGATGTGATGAAGAGTGGAGTCTTAAAGAGGATACAGAGTGATAGGAAGAGCATGTGAGTATGACAGATAATCGTGATGAATGGGAACAACGACACACTGCTTATCCGACCATGGATAGTGGGATAAGGTAAGACAAATGATGACTAAGACCATTGGCTATAATTCGTTCGAGGATGATGATGATGAGTTTAAGTATACTTTAATAAATTGATATGCCCTTTTTACATGTCTATTTTGTAAACAGATTTTATGTAAACTAATTTCAAAAGACTACATGGGTTATTTTTATTGATGGACTATACGTTGTTGGCCAGAGTGGCCTTTACGAATTCACCCAGACCGAAACAACAGGGAATAAGGTACACGACAAACTCCTTTGAATTGATACCAACATATTTTCTGGCAATGAGACGTGATCGGATACCTAAGTGTTATCGTTTTGAAGTGTCACTGCGGATTCCATTTCCTGTAACATTCAGCACCTACACAAATACCGCCGAAAACCTGTCCAATGTTAACAACACCCGATTTCTACTCCCATCGCACCAAACACCAATATAGCATATTCTTTTGAGTGCAAAACTTGGACAAACGTTTGCGTTGGGATTGGAACGTTTCAGGCGTCCTGAAATCCGTTCGTTTCATGCGAGATCACGCGCGGATGCGTATCGCCCGTGGGTGTGATGCTCGAATAGGGTTGTCGCAATTACAGGTTATTTTTCGGTTCGGTTTTGGTGTACTTGTAGCTACTGGTTGTTGGTTTTAGGTTTTGTTCAGGAATACAACACGAATGGTTTGTGTTAGACCGCAAAAAAATACTTTTATCGAATATAATGACTGGATATCTTCGATAGTTACATTATTAAAACTAAAACAAATGTTTATTTTTTTTTTGTATTGCTCTTAGCAGAACAATATTATTATTATTTTTATTAAAAATGGGCGTGCTTAATCTTTATGGAGAGTTATCACGAGTAGTGCCTTACTCCAAAATTAATTAATTTCTACTTTCTACATTATTTAATTTCAAGTGCTTAAATACCTACCCAGCAGTGGGTAGCAATAAGCCGTGGACGATGTTGACGATTATGAAAATTTTTGGAACATTCCTGATAATGCTAATATTCTTATAAAACCAACCTTGCTTTCTTAGCCAAAGTTGTAAATGTGACAACCCTGCGCCCAACGAACTGTATTTTATGAAGCACACACTTTTATGTTAACGGATTTTTTGTTAGATGTTCGGGTTTGATACCTACTCAGCGTTTAAAAGTAACAGCTTGTTACATTTCAGGAGAAAATTGTTTTTCTTAGATACTTCAACTTTTTATACATTTGTGGGTTGAACAAAATTAAACAGTCCTTAGATTTATAATAGGTGTGTCCATATGGCGCGCATGCCTCACCCGAGCACTCATATTATGACATTACGTCTATGCGTTCCGACGTCAAAATTGAGTGCTCGCGCGAGGCATGCGCCTGATGAAGACGCCGCCAATAGTGATAGTTCTTTTTTTATTAGCCAAGCGACGTGCAAAAGCATTACTTTAGCAGATATGGTACCTTATAACATCGCAATCACTCGCACCACTACATACAGCGACATTCACACATCTGTTAACGCACTCGCAATTCACAATTAACATTATTCATCGGAAGATGAGCGGTATTGGCAATACCGACATGTGTTCAACACTATATTCCGCGAGCGACTGAGCCGTATTATGTCCATGGACTCCCTTTAGTCCGACAAATGATTTGAACAGTCACATTCCATGTAATGTTTTTGATAAAGTAGGTAAATTACCGACATAAAAAGTGCTTATGTCCAAAAATGCCAGAGCACAAAACTTTGATTAAAAAACCGGCCAAGTGTGTGTCGGACTCGCAGAAAACAGGGTTTCGTACCACCGTAGAATAAAAACATTAAGTTTCTTGTAAGAGGGACCCCTTTATTTTAATTTTTTTAGTATTTGTCGTTATAGCGGCAACAGAAATACACATCCTGTGAAAATTTCAACTCTCTACCTATTACGATTCGTGAGATACAGCCCGCTGACAGACGGACGGACGAACGGACAGACAGACGGACGGCGGAGTCTTAGGGTTCCGTTGGCACCCTTTGGGTACGGAACCCTAAAAACTAAAACATCTATATCTGTACACGAGCGGCTCTCACGTCATGATTTTGTTCATAGATCTTTATAGCCATTTTTATTTTAGTGTTACGGCCGAAAATATTATCCGTGCTATGACGAGTTTCACTTTGGAATCCCATACGGAGTGACCCCTATAATGGACCGGTTACTGCGTCGTAAAACTGTGATTGGGAACTTTTTTCAATATTTTCGGCTCGGCTTCGGCTTTCGGCTTCCCTTGGAGCAGTAAAGTTGGTGAAATTAATTACAAACAGGGATTTTTTCCAAAGCACGAGATCTCTAAGGGCTTCTTCGGCGAGTTGGAAGTTTTTGGAGGTTAATGACATTTTCATAGACTGGCTTTTTCAGAGAGCTTACGTTGTAAAAGATACTTGGTACCGATTACTAAAAGGAACACAGTTTATTTTCGAGAAATCAGTGTCAGATGTATGCGGAAACTAAAATTAATCTATGGATGTATTATTATTTTTATGTGACGGTGAAGTGGGAATAGTTTCATTAGTACCTGCTCAAAATTATTAAGGAAATTCAAGACTTAGAAGAAGTTGAGCTGAGTTAAATTGAGCTCCTTTATCAGAGGTGTCAATAATAAAGAGAGCTCAGCTTATATTGGAAATGTACCCTGAGACGCGCAGTCGTAGGTACCTACTTATATATTGATGGGGAATCTTATTATATTTTACGTCTAGTATTTGTAGACACAATCACAATCAATCTGACGGGGTTTGTTTAACTGAACAGTATGTTAGACGCGGCCAGTAAAGGAGCGAGAAATTTTAAATTTATTTATTTATCATCAAACGCTAAGAAAAGGGAGACACATGAATGTTGAAAATAGTTTGTTCTACTAAACGGAGTCGCATCTAATCCTACCATCCTACTTATCCTATCCTACTAATATTATATGCGAAGTAATTGTGTGCGAATATTTGTTACCACGTATCTCCATAACTACTAAACCGAATTTAATGAAATTTGACACGTAGTTGTCTAACCTCTGGAATAAGACATAGGCTTATCTTACATATCTATTTCTATACGGGCCAAGCCGCGGTGCAAAGCTAGTGAGTTAAAAACTTAATATCGAGATAGTAAACTATGCTAATTTTGTAGCTCCTTTCTCCTAACTCTTAATTATGTCAAGACAATAACGAAGAAATACACACACTAAACAACACAATCAAGAGTATTTATACCCTGTTACGCAACACCATAGACAATAAAATACCCATACAGGATGAGTCTCAGTCATGTCGTTATCGCCTCACAACCGACTTCATGGCCGCAAGCCTCCTCGAACGTCATTTCCAGTGAGTTTTATTTGCTTAATATTTCCGCGAAGGGTTGGCTCCCTATGTTAGATAATAAATAATGTGTCCCGTTTACCTACGTCTGGGCCACTTCCAGCCGGAGATTTACAGAGTGTGCACGCGATGCCGGTGATGCGTAGTGGTGAGAATTTGAAATAAGAACACCATGTAGGTTTTTAAAAAAGCATGGTGATTTGTCTTTAGTCTTGCGTGTGTTTTGTCCTGAGATTATGACGGTACGGCTCCACCAAGCCAACTAGCCGCTCGGGTGGAAAGGGGCTTTAGATTTTTTTTTTACATTTGGCTGTCTACAAGAGCTGAGCGGCGCCGCGAGAACAGTTAGTTTAGGCGTCGGAATCAAGACTAATAACTGATAGATCGAGCGTAGCAACTCGGGGCATGTGTGCACCCTTTTATATACCTACTAAGCTTCTCATAGCCATAGCCAGTAGCAATCACTGATCGGTCGCTTGGCAAGGTCAGGTAGAGATGGAGCATTTAGTGGCATTTGAACTGAGCGTCTGGCACGTAAAATGTCAGTCCCGGTTGTTGTCATCTAGGCAGCAATCTTAAGCCTTATCAGAGGCCTTCGGGCGGCTTGAACAACTCTACACCAGGCCACTAACCATACGACATGAAGAAGAAAACGAAGCTACTTTTTATGTTAAGTGTACTTGGTCTGACTTCACCCATTATTTTTTAAAATTATTTTTTTTCTTCTCCCCGTCGTAGGATTACGAATAAAACGATAACACTGTAAAGATTTATCTGTGAAATTTCTCACGGGGCTGAGCAGTGCTGTAATTTGATTATAAATTCATTAACCCGCCCGCGGTGGCCCCCGGGAATAATTTAGTGCGATTCACACGGCCCGCCGCGCCGCCCGCGCCGCCCGCCGCCTCGGCCCGGGTACAGACGTACCCAGGGATATTTTGACCATGGTATCATGGGGTTCCACAGCTGTCGGCTTAAGTTATTATTAAAGTAAACATTGTAGCTCGCTCTGTTAGTACACAAACTAAAATTGACTGAACTGTTGCCGTCCAGAAGGGCTAGACAAGTGGCTGACGTCTACAAATTCGCTACGCTTCATCTATGAAAATGACATAAGTGACGTGATCTCAAGCGTGATCTTCATAGCAACTTGTTGTTGATTTACATAGCGACGTTTGACATTTCCATACATTGTGAAGTTTGTTCTTTTCTATTCGATTAGCGTTCATGCCACTTGGCTAGCCCCTCTGAGGGGCTAGTACCGCTACATAGAATTTTTTCTAACGCTATTAATTTTATCGATTTTCTAACATACCTAATCCTTAGTAGTTCCGCTAAATTTTCCATAATACGTTCACGAATGGCGTAAAAAATATATGACCATTTTACGAAATCTTAGCCAAATTGCTAAGGAACCCGTAGGAAATTCTGAAAAATAAATAGCGTTGACGACAACATTGGTAAAGTTGTACCTATTTAGTATTCTCTGTTTCAGCTGTCTTTTTCAGGATATTTTTCTTTTAGTAGGAAAATTATTTTCTAACTTGTGTTTTCGATTGGGTAACAAGTATAGATTATTATGTTTGTGAAAAAAACGAAGTCAAAGCCATAAATCAAGATGCCTCATGATTTTTTTTCCATCAATTTTTTTTTTTATAGTACTGCGGTGGCAAAAAAGCGTACGGCCCGCCTGATGTTAAGCAGTTACCGTAGCCTATAGATGCTTACAATACCAAAGCTATTGCTCGCACATTGCCGACCTGAAGGGGACTGGGGTGGAGGGAGGGGGAGGCGGGGTGGTCTTACGGCTCTCTCACTCATCGAACGAAACGCAGCTGTAATAGCTACTTTACGCCGATCTTCTGTGATAGGGTGGTACTACCCCGGTCGAGCCAGCCCGTTTATGAGCCCGGTTATGATCTATATTTATATCCTCTTTATTGTTAAATAAGAAGTTATTCAAATTCAATAATTCACGTATTAATACGATGATGACATTCGTTAATTAAAAGTTCATAGCAATAGCATAATAGCAGTTCATATAAACTCAATATTTTAAATCGCAGTATGAATGTGAGAAAAACCGATTATGAATGTTTTCACAACGGTATACTTGTATTGTTGCAATGCAAAGCTCGTCAGCGGAGAACGAAGATCAAATAGAACTGGAAGTGACAACTAAATTTATTCAAATCAAACGACTGTCTCCAATTACCAAGTTCAACTTGGGGTCTTAAATTAAGTATTCTGAAAATATATTTTGTAAACATTTTCTATAACAAATGACGATCTTGGATAGTAGTAGTAGACTGATAAATAGATAAGTATTAGGTACAGTCCACCTAATACGCTAAACCTCTACCTGGTAGACGTTGAGCGTATTTGAATAAACTATGTAAGCATACCTATATTATGATTTCTTTTTATGGGTTTCACCTTAGGGAGCCGGAAGCGGAGAAGAATATAATATAGGAGTCCCAGAGTTCTACCTGCTAAAAATCAACTGTGTTCCATCTTCCGTCTTTGGACGGGTGCCATGGGACCACACTAGTACACACCTCAACGCTCAATATGTGTAAGATCTGTCATTATAAAAAAAAATACAAAATTAAAATATTCACGTAACTTTCCTTATTTTAGAAGTGCTTTGACTGCAAATGTCCTCATTTATAATAATAATAATAATGTAGCCCTTTTAAAGTCCCACTGCTGGGCACGGGCCTCCCTTCAATGCGAGGGGGATTCAGGCCATAATCCACCACGCTAGCCCAGTGCGTGTTGGTGGATTTCACATGTCTAAAGACATGCAGGTTTCCTCACGATGTTTTCCTTCACCATAAGCAAGTGATAATAATAATAATAATAATCATGTCCCCACGCAAGCCTTCCAAAAGTCCGGGTATAGCCCGAGTGGTTTTAACGAGATACAAAATAATAATAATAATAATATCCTGGGACATTTTTGTACACACGGTTACCTGATCCCAAACTAAGCAAAGCTTGTACTATGGAAACCAGATAACTGATATTACTACATATACTACTTTTTATGATCATATTAAAGTTATGATTATAGTCATTTATAAATGTTAAATAAAGTAAGCTCCAGATTATTTAAATGTTGTGAATCTAACAAAGCCATTTCCAGCTTCCATTCAAGATCCCTGCCCGCAGTATCGGCGGCCACCACTCGCCACAGCGCAATCATCAAATATTTGCATTCCGTTGAAAAAGTAATACGATTATTAATTTACTCTCGATTCATCGGGCCACCGGTTCGATTCCCTTCAATAAACTTCGTTCCCGATATTCAGTGTATGCAAAACTACGGAATTCAGTTTGTGATTCCGATTGGAAAGTACTTGGAATACTGAACTTCATGTTGTTTATGTTTTGCTACTTTGCAACCAAATGTTTGGTGTTGGGTTAATTTTGTGTCTACAATACAATAATACAAGCAGTGGTAGCCGATTGGTTAAGCACGCGTCTTGCGGGCTTAAGGTCCTGGGTTCAAACCCTGGCTCACACCTCTGGATTTTTAGAAATCTATGTGTGAATCATAACTTTAATATGATGATCACTTGCTTACGGTGAAGGAATACATCATGAGGAAACCTGCATGTTTTAGTCATGTGAAATCCACCAACCCGCACTGGGCCAGCGTGGTGGATTATGGCCTGAATCCCCCTCGTATTGAGGGGAGGCGCGTGCCCAGCAGTGGGACGTTAAAAGGGCTAAATAAATAAATAAATAAATGAGGTAGGTGGGGAACCAATCTCCGCTTACATTGAAATCAGACAATTGAGAGTACCCGATTTTTAGGGTTCGGTACCACTAAAAGATAAACGGAACCCATATAGGATCACTTTATCATCCGTCTGTCTGTCAAGATGTGTACAGCTCAAACCGCTGGTGTTAGAAATATGAGGTTTACACAGTAAATACATTTTATAGCGTAGATGAAGAGCATAGAAAGGTTTTTGGAAAATTCCACCCTATGGGAATAGAATAAGGGGTGAAAGTTTGTATGGGGTCTATTTTTTCTGAAGCTAGAGACATGAAAATTAGTATTTAGGCAACTCATTACAAATAAAATTTTAAACGATACATAGCTTTCATAATATGGCAAAATATATATTACTAGCTTTTGCCCGCGACTTCGTCCGCGCAGGTTATACATTTAATAAATTCCGTTTCCGTTTGCTGGAACCCAAATCCCGTATCCTGGATATCCCGGATCCCGTATCTCATATCCCTGATTCTGTATCCCATATCCCGTACCCCGTATCCCGTATCGCGTATCCCGTACCCCGTATCCCGTATCGCGTATCCCGTATCCCGTATCCCGTATCCCGTTACCCGTATCCCGTATCCCGTATCCCGTATCCCGTATCCCGTATCCCGTATCCCGTATCCCGTATCCCGTATCCCGTATCCCGTATCCCGTATCCCGTATCCCGTATCCCGTATCCCGTATCCCGTATCCCGTATCCCGTATCCCGTAACCCGTATCCCGTATCCCGTATCCCGTATCCCGTATCCCGTATCCCGTATCCCGTATCCCGTATCCCGTATCCCGTATCCCGTATCCCGTAACCCGTATCCCGTATCCCGTATCCCGTATCCCGTATCCCGTATCCCGTATCCCGTATCCCGTATCCCGTATCCGTATCCAGTATCCAGTATCCGTATCCCGTATCCCGTATCCCGTATCACGCATCCCACATCCCGTATCCCGTATCCCGTATCCCGTATCACGCATCCCACATCCCATATCCCGTATCCCGTATCCCGCATCCCACATCCCGTAACCGGTATCCGGTATCCCGTATCCCGTATCACGTATCCCATATCCCAAATCCCGTATCCCATATCGCGTATCCCATACCCCGTATAATTTTCAAAAATGTTTTTTTTTTAAGATCTAATCACCAATTTTCATAATTCTAACTACAAAAATGACGAACTTCCATACAAACTTTCATCCCCTATTTTACCCCCTTAGCGGATGAATTTTCAAAAACCCTAAAATTAATATTGTTTATCTTTTAAAAGTCACCTAATCACCAATTTTTATATTTCCAACTTCAAAAAATGACGAACTTCCATACAAACTTTCACCCCCTATTTTAACCCCTTAGGGTTTAAATTTACAAAAAAGCTGAAATTATTATTTTTAATACGTAAAAAGAAACCTGAACACAAATTTTCATTATGCTAACCTCAGAAATGACGAACTTCCATACAAACTTTCGTCCCCTATTTTACCCCCTTAGGGGATGAATTTTCAAAAACGCAGCAATTCAAGTTTTTTATTTTTAAAAAGGAACCTAAATTCCAATTTTCATAATTCTAACTTCAAAAATGACGAACATCTAAACAAACTTCCCAACTAACTTTCATCCCCTATTTTACTACTTTAGGGGTTGAATATTCAAAAACGCCGAAAACCATATTTTTTATTTTTAAAAAGACACCTCAACACAAATTTTCATAATTCTAACTTTAAAAATGACGAACTTGCATACAAACTTTCATCCCCTATTTAACCCCCTTAGGGGTTGAATTTTCCAAAATCGCTTCTTATTGCTTGCCTACGTCACTAAATATATCTACTATCCAAATTTCATGTCTCTAACTTCAGTAGTTTCGGCTCGGCGTTGATGAGTCAGTCAGTCAGTCAGTCAGTCAGTCAGTCAGTCAGCATTTCCCTCTTTATATATTAGTATAGAAGATTAAATGTACATAGCAAAATAAATAAACTGAAAAACACAGGCAATCAGAAATGATCAGTTATATGGGAGCTTTCACAACAATCCGACAGTTTATCCGACTATTAAAATATATTGTAAACCATTTTGTATCGCGATAAGTTACGTCGAACAATATTCTGAAATCCTACATATCGGCAATCACTTATGACGGATGCTGGTTCATGATATAAACTGAAAGCGAGGACATAAATTATACTGAAATAAATAATTACATTAATTATTTAACTTATTAGAAGCATTATATTGTAATATGAACATTGGATATGATTGACATAAGAATCAATAACCAATTACATCTTATTTATTGGCTGCGTCTACATCAGACGCATGCCGCGCCCGAGCACTCAGTTTTGACGTCAGAACGCAAGACATAATGTCATAACGTCAGTGCTTGGGCGAAGCATCTGGACGCACCAAATGAATACTGTAGGTATACCGTAATGCATGTAAAAAGATGGAAATAATTTTTCGGTAACTAAGGTGTAATTTTACAATAATTTTCAGGAGCTTACAATTCAGATCCTACAATATTGTAATACCAGGCATAACATATCGCGAAGCCCTGGGCATTATTCAAATGGAATCACTTTTTCATATCTGAAATGTACCAACAATTTCCATTATTTTTCTTATAACAAAAGCAGATTTAATTATCGAAAATCGTAACTCTTTTAACGCAAAATAATTCTTGGAAATAAATACGATTCTAAATAGTAATTTATATTTCTTTGGAATATACATAAGACACATTTTTTTTATGAACAAAGATATAGCTTGTTGTGCTATGTGAGAACATAATAAAGAAAAAAAAATGGCGCAACATTATTCCACTAGTTATCAGTCTAAAAGAAAACCGATATAGTGTTATAGTTAATCCCCTTTAACCCTCCAAACTACTCATAATAGATGCAAATTACAATAAAACGAGGTATAAATGAAAAAATAGTTGTAACATTCCCGGGAATATAACAAACAGTACTTACACTCATGCTTATTCGCTATAATGGCGGTTGGAAGCACGCCAATACGAATATGAGCGACGATCAATATACCCAAGATAAATATCCGAGGGATTCCGATCGAAATAATAATATTTTAAGAGTTAGTAACCCGGTGGTTAAAAGGTCCTTTCAGAACTGACAGGTTCCAGGTTCGTTACCGATCATTAGCTTGTGATTTTGTTATATTAAATTCGGCAATTAATTAAATGAAGAATTTCATTTGCAATCAGTCAAGTCCAAAAAGTTATTTAAGTACTTCGATAATATAAAATATGAGAGATATACAAATTACAGCTTTAATACCTACAGCTTGGACAGACTGTCCTGCAGTTTGTTGACCTCAAAGCGTACAAATATTGACGAAATATGTCAGCAAAACAGAAAACTACAAACTCGTAACTATTGATGTGAAAGTACCACAAATCATTGTTATGAACCAATCCTTCAGTTCTGATGCCAAAATTTCGCAGAACCTCTCGTTAAAGTATGTAAAACTACGCATCACAAACACCAGTAACAAACAGGATAGTAAAATTTTATATTTATGTAATGAAAAACATGACGTCGAAAGAAGAATATACCTTTTTGCGTCTATTAACCTGGATAGCAAAATATTTTCTTGATCCCTCATTTATGAATAGATGTTGTGTGACACTTGACTGCAAATACTTTAATAACTATTTATTAAAATTTTGAACAATGCCCACGTAGAAAATTTATTCAAAGGTTTATTGAAAATATTCTTTATCTTCTCTAAATAGTAGTGTGGCGATATGCCACCTCTTTTCAGCAAGTAGAATGTTTAATAGCTGCCAGCCGATAAACTGTCTTATCACTGGCACGTTGTATTTTATAAGTACAAATAAAATGTTAGAATTTTTGAATATTTAAATATGGTAGTTCTAGTTCTATGTTAGTTTTCTTCTAAGCTCCCTAGACGTGGTCCAGGCAGTTGGTGTTTGAATTCGGTCCGGAGAAGTCATATCTAAATTATATTTCAGTGTAAATACCTATTCTAGGCTTCTCCGTTACAATTACAATAAAACACTTCTTTACATAAGGCAGGGTCTTCCAATAAAACAAAGTCACTCTTTGCGTCAATCTGTCTGTTTGTGCACTTACTTCTTTTAAACAACGCAACGGATTCTGATGCATTTTAGCTATCATATATCACATTCAAATTTTTATGAATAGTAGAGAAAACGGTAAGAAAGCGGGGTCGCTTGTTAAAATAAAATAATCTAGATATCTCTAAATTCATCAGTATACCATATTTTTATTCCTATCTTAAATCGTACATTCTTATCTCAATTTCATAAACTTGAAACTCCTCTTTCCGAGCTCATACTCATAATATTTTTCGCATGACTAATTTAATACTAAAAATTGAATACTCAGTACACAAAATTCCCCAAACATCTCTGAATTTCAAGTGCATCTATTCAAATAAGATCCACAACTATGCATATATTGTTCGGCGGCTGTGATATATCGTTTATGAGGACCCTAAGTACGCTATTGTCGTTTTCGTCCGCTCTATACTTTACTGCTCCGACAATAAAAATGCATCGAATGCTGCAATGGTTTATACCTACATCTCATGTTTATACCCCTATATGATATGACGGACCGTTGCCAATTTATATATGAGCAGTAAGTTTAGTGTTATCGTCCTATATACGTATCTATTATATAGAATATGCGGTTTTAGAACTTGCTGCTTTTGTGCCAACATTAAATCTATTGATTTTATTGCGATCTTTGTTTAATACAATGTTTCATACAACATTATTTATGTATCAAATCAACATTGCTTTATTTAACAGAGACTCCTCAGGATGTAATATGTGAAATAGCCAAGCAAATCAATTTGTATAGTACCGAATTTTCGAACTGAACAACAGATAGATCATAGAATAGTAACGCTCACGTATGTAATAACGTCCAACAACAACACTGTCAACGCGTCCATCATTGACGCGAGACTGAGCTCAGGTTTGACAATTAACAAAGTATTTATGTGCCAATTAAAGAGCGTGTACAACCTATCTACCTGTTTTATGGAATACTAGCTGTGCCCTGCTGCTTTCCCCGCGTGGAAATTGATAAGAAGAGCCTATGTCCTAATCCAGGGTCTACACTTTTCAAATTTCATTAAAATCGGTTTAGTAATTATGGAGATACGTGGTAACAAATATTCACACACACACACACACACACATTTACCTTCGCATTTATAATATTAGTAGGATCTTTGGGTGATAAGGACGCTATGTCCTGTGTTGGATAGTTGGTAAAGCTATGGGTTCCTCCAATAGCGGCGCCGTCATATAACGGCCGCACTAGAATATTGGCTACGTAAACAACGGTGTCCAATACCGCTCTCTAGGAAATCGCGTTATTTTGTTTACATAGCCAACGTACGGCCACACGGTTCACCACGGTTGGTTAATACCTCCACAATGTGGTGGCGTATGGTCACTCAAGCCTCTGACTACCCCCGAACGGGGATAAAAGTCGGGACGTTACATTACATTATTTATAGCCAACGTTCTAGTTACAGCCGTTATATGACGGCGCCGCTATTGAAGGAACCCATAGCTTAAGCGTTGGATGCTAAGAACGTCGCTCGTCACCGGGAAGTAAGAAAAGTGCGCTCGGCACACTGGTCCGCATACAAATAGTTTACAAATGGTAAATTGTCGGTGCGGTATCGTCGCGGCGCCGTTGCGACCTCGCAGCGACTTTGTAGCGCAAGTTATGGGCGTTTGTTGGAACGGATATGCCCTTATTTGTGACCCTATTGTATGTTTGTAAGAAAAGGTGCAGTTGGGTTATATTTTACGTTCTTTGTAAGAGGATTTTAAAAAGACTAGTGATATTTATGGAACCAACTTTTGAAAGTATTTTTACCCGACTACGGAGGCGTTATGATTTTGACCGGTATGTATGTATGTATGTATGTATGTATGTATGTATGTATGTATGTATGTGCATCTGTTCCCACCTAACTTCCAAACTACTTGTCGTAATTTGACAAATGAATGACTTGAATGAAAATACTTTTATACATCTACCCCCAAATTCATAGAAATTTTAGCCAGTTTACAATGGTTTTGAAAAGCATTTTAGGAACTAATGTGATTTGTAATTCCACTGCAAGTTGATCATAACTTTCTATGAATTTGGGGCTATTGTTTCCTTTAAGGGCTTTAGCGAGATGATAAAAGATAGATTCGAAATTCAATGCATCCTTCTAGGTACTTAAATTCTTGCTATTGAGTTTAGTACTTTTAAGAACATCAAAAAGGTAAGGTCTTACTCTACTTGCATGCAAGGAAATAGATCAAATCTCTGTAGGTAGATTGTATTTCTTTATGGGACAGGTGGCAAATATGCGTACGGGCCGCCCGATGCTAAGCAGTTACGGTAGCCTATAGATGCTTGAAATACCAAAGCCGCCGACTTGAAGGGAGGGGAAGAAGAGGGTAGGGGGGTTGTATATCGATGTTGTTGTTGTCGACCGGGGTAGTACCACCCTATCACAGAAGATCGGCGTAAAGTAGCTATTACAGCTGCGTTTCGTTCGATGAGTGAGAGAGCCGTAAGCCCACCCCCCTCCCCCTCCCTCTGTCCCACTCCCCTTCAGGTCGGCAATGTGCGAGCAATGCCTTTGGTATTGTAAGCATCTATAGGCTACGGTAACTGCTTAACATCAGGCGGGCCGTACGCTTTTTAGCCACCGCAGTCCTATAAAAAAAAAACTCCTTTGTAAAATTGTTTTATACACAAACAAATCGCCAACACCGTCTGCCTCAGACCGCATTCTATTGCCTGCACGCCACGCTACATAACGCGTTTAGTCCGGATAAACTCTGGGAATTTTTAAATTATCAACACTAAGTACATAAAGTATGGGAGTATTGAACTGGCGTGCTTCGAATACGCGCCGCCTGTCTGCTCCCTCGCGTACAACATGCATTTCTTACGATAAACTGTCTTAACACTATTTTATGTAGAAAACGAATTTTATTTGTGAAAACACTAACCCCAAATTTATGGAAACTTATGATGGACTTGCACTGGCATTACAAATCGCTTTTGTTCCTAAAAATGTTTGCTGAAAATATTGTAAACTGGCAAAAATATCTATAAATTTGGCGGTAAAAATTAAAGGATATTGAACCATTCAACGTTGGCAAATTTACCTATGTTTTATGAAATTATTACAGGAATAGTAGTTCTAAGTTTTACGTCCATTAGACATTGATCAAGCATTAACTACTATTAGTTAATTACCTATACGACATTTGTTTCGTAGAATTTGCTTGCGATTCAATTCAACTCCTATGTTATGGATGCGAGGCCTTACATTCTGTTATAACATAATAACTTAACTATAATTAACTTGTTGTATTTAACTCTAATAACTTATACTTAAAACCTATACTATCCACTTAAGTTTGTATTTTTTGTATTTCTTGCCTATCACCAAAGCTTGCTTGTGCAAATATTGTAGCGCAATATGTGGAACACACCCCACAACTATAACAATTGGCCAGAGATGGCCAATGATAGAGAGGAGTGGAGAGTTGTGGGGGAGACCTTTGCCCAGCAGTGGGACGATGTGGGTTAAAAAAAAAAAAAAAAAAAAAAAATATGTGGAAGCTTATTATTAGCAATTTTCATGTCATATTTTCTATTATACTTAATTTTGTTTGTTAGTCTGTAAGCTATCCAAAAATTAAATAAATAAATAAGTACCTAGTATTCAAATTATTTCTACACAATAAAAACACAATTACAAAATGTACTAAAAATATGTTCAGAAATATACTTTCAAACATTTCAAAATTACAGAAAATACACATAATATTCTAAAGCTTAGAAAACTCTGAAAGTGAATGAAAGTAAAGTAACACCACAAAGAAAAACAAGCTTTAATCCTGTTTAGCGAAGTCTACGAAGCGTCTGTGAAACCAGAAGTCAGGTGCGATGTAAAAGAAAACTCATTACTTCTTATTCAGTCGACGTCGGATAGTGAATCGGACGATGTGATATCGATAGCGGATGTCGATAGTCGAGATGGAATGCTTCAAAACAAAGTTGTTTGTTAGTGAGTAATAAGTGATGTCTGTAATAAATAGAGTAACTTGAATCATTTAGTTATCTGATTCGAATAAAGACTTCGACAAAGGTTAGTGGACGGAGATAAATATTCAAGGACTATCTTGCTTAAAAGCATATTAAACGCTTAAATTGTATTCATAAAGCGCATAAAGTTTGGGCAAAAAATATACATATAGTACAGCAGTATATATAATTTTGAATTGTTAACATACAGGCTTTCTTGTGCAAATTAATTAATTGTGTGCAATTTGTGCCTTAACAAAAACATGCAAAAAAGCTTTAAGATTAAAAATAAACACTTTTTCTTCTAATTTTCCTCAATCTAGCGCAGCCTCTTTTATCTACATACCTATATGACATTGACACATTCTCTTATCTAGCTCATTTTACGGTACCTATAGTGCAAACGGTGCTTAGTTTGGGACCATACAGTTGGTATATTTTTCTGGTGATATAAAAACATCGAAACCTAAAATTTAATATCGATATAAGACCAACCACTAGTGAAAGGGGTTGTAGCAATAAATTTTAAAAGTAACACATCAGTATGCGAGCCGTTTTCTCGTCTGCACATTGAATGGGACAAAGCAAGATGTATTGTAGCTACGTATGAGCAGCGCATTACGCCATGGCGAGCTTTGGCTTGAAAAATCAATAGCTAATAGGTTTATTGCCGTTTTGGTTAAAGGATTTTCGTAGTTCTAAACTTTACTCTTATTTTTGTAACTCTACCTACTTAAGGGGTTATTACACCTAACTAAATTTAGGCGACTTAATTTAGTCGTTACTGAATTTAGGTAAGTGTAATCGCATTCAGCAAGCTATTCAGAAGCTAGCATGGTTTAAATATTTAGAAGCTTCTTAATTCGCAATTGTAATAAGCTCTTTAGCCGTTTCTTATTTGCTAAATTACCTCTTTCTTCTACTTAATTTAAGAGTCGGGGGTGAGATTGTATCCAACCTTCTCCCTTTCTGCTAGCTCCTTGACTATCTGATACAACTCTACGTTTACTTTGTCCTTTGTCTGATTGAAATAGCTCTCCTCGGTCACCCTTTCCATTTCTTTCTTTCAATCTTTCCTTCTATGATAATCTTCATAAGAGGGTTTGATGGTATGAAATGACTGATCATATTTACTCTACTGTTCTCTATAGAAGCTAACAGTCTCCTCTTTTCTTACTACCCTACCTTTCCCTAAATTATAATAATAATAATATTCTGGGACATTTTTACACACGGCTACCTGATCCCAAACTAAGCAGAGCTTGTACTATGGAAACCAGATAACTGATATTAATACATATACTACTTTTTTGTTTGTAAATACATACTTAATATACATTAAATTATCTAACACAATTTTATTTTCTTGCAACCATAGTTTCTTCTCTATTCGAAATATTAGTTGCGTCTAGAAGAGGCGAGCGGCGCGCCAAAGTATGATGTTTGAACGCATAACTAATTCTCGGCAGTTTGGGGCATATACGCACCAAAAGATCTCCGTCATTTAAAAGAAAGGTTGGGGCATCTTCCATTTGTTGAAATTAAAAGCGAAAAGCAAAATGTTAATGTTAATTCCGTTTTCCTCAAAAAGAATGCTAAATTTAAGAAGCGGGCTCGTACGGATGTCTAAAATATTAAAATCTTTACGTTTGAAAGGCATTTTTAAAAGCGCTCCTAAGTAGGACTTTTGAAATGTAAGAAAATGTATCCAAATTAGATTTAGTCGCGAACCTAATATGTCTTGCGGAGTGTTCAGGTGATTTGGGAATGCGGGCTACAGATTGAATTTACTTACGGCCCCTGAGAGATGGATACGGGGACGACCATATAAAAATACTGGATGATATAACTTTAAGGACATCGCTCAACTGAATGGGGATAGTTCGCTAAGTGAACAAAACAAATGAAGACATTACTCTTTTGTTCCAAAATTACAACTTTACTAAATTTGAAATATTTCTATCTTGCTCATAAATAATGACTGTGAGAAGGACGGCAATACAAAGCAGAGTCTTTGGATGCTAACCTACAGAATCAGCACGCTTTATGTTGTTATTTTAATGGAGTACTATGCAGTACTTTAGTAAGAAGCAGTCGTTAAGCCATGTCAACAAGGGCTTGTACAACTCTGCCACTAGGTCGACATAGCCATACAATAAGGAGATTCAGAAAGTAAAAACATTCGAAATAAAAACGCAAAAATGGGCTCATAAAAATACTAAACAGTAATCAATGTAAAATTTAGAATGATAACAATCAATCAATGTATAACCCAGAATAAGATGTAAGTAAAGAAAATATTGATAAAATGTACTTATTTAAAAAAATAATAGAAAGATTTTGTTGTAATCATAGAGATTTTAATTAGAAGAGACGTTCTTAGTAGATATCTCTATGAAACAACGCGTGGTAGTTTGCGTGGGATGGCGCGGGTGGTGAGGGTTAAGAAATGCGTGGCATCTTTCTACCGGAAAATAGCTGAACTACTCGCTTCGTTTTATGACGATGTTAGTACGTAGTTTTACTTTTTGCACTAGATGGCACTAAGTGTATGATCATGAAAAATTACGTACAAAGGGACGCCATATAGTGTCGAATATAATTATATTTGGGATGCGAACGTTGGCAAGACGTCTGCACAGGACTAACGCCAACAGCACACTGACTTAAGCCACGCCTACTGTGATGACGTCACCGGCCGAGTTGTGCGATGTTTAAGCAACGCGGCCGAGCTGCTTAGACCCAGTCCTTTTAGTATTAGGTTCATGTTCGTAATACACTCGCGGCCACATCTAGAAGATTACCTCCCGGCGGTATCCGTGCGAACGCACGCACCCTCGGCCCCTCGAGGCGCTTTTCCCCCCATTACTTCTATAACATCACTTTATGATACTCAACTGTACTTTTTTTATTATTCATGATAATACGCCTTACATTAGCGTGTTTTTGTAACAGACATTGTTTTTACGATACGGCCCACGATTTTTGTCTCGCGCGCCTTTTGTCATTTCACTTCATTAATTATTTGTTGCATTGGTTTGAAAAGTGGTTTGTTGAGTGGTTACTAAATCTTAAGGGGTTTATTTTTCTTTTTTTACTTTGTTAATCTATATATATAAAAATGAATCCCTATTTCCGTTGTCACGACTTGACGCGAGAACGGCTGGACCAATTTAGCTTATTTAGATTATTCCGTGAAGTTCAAGGAAAATTCTTACATTGAAAAAAATTGGAAAAATTTCCCAGAAAACGTAAAATCCCAAAATTTGTTAATAAATTATGATTCAAATTACTTTCAATAGATGGCGTAGTACGTGAAGGAACTATTTGACAGCTACGCCGCCATGTTATCATTCTGTGCGGTTGTGTGACATCGAATTTAAATTATCATTCTTTGAAATTATCAGACTGGGGTTACAGCATTTTTAATATTTGACGGGAAAGGGGAAGAACGGACTACGAACGGGGGAACTGGGGGTTTAGTTCTTTTTCGGCTAATAAGTTAATACAACATTTATTTTTTCTATGGGTCAACTTGGACCGTGATTAGAAAACTATTGGTCAATCTAGTTCTATGAAGAAAATCAATTATTTTACACAAATATTACATCTTGCTGAGGACATTATGCGTCGCAACCAGATATGACCATATCCGTTTCCCTGCACTTGTACAATTCTAAAAGAAAAAGAAAATTAGGTAAAGTGTAGGTAATAAAATGACAAAGAGACGCAGCAGTAATCTCTAATGGGTTCTGTTTTACCTTAAAGTCTACAAAATCCAGGCGACTCGCTAAAAATAACAGTAAACAAGTGTAAAGTTCCAAAATGAATTGACATTTGCTTTGCGGGGGTCTGTTTAAATGTATGTAAAACCTTTCGTCGTGGCTCTCCAAAAGCTTCTGACCCGATTCGAGCTTGTCTTTTGACCCTTGCTCGACATTATACAAATCCTCCTACATCCACTCCGTCTCTGTATTTATTTGCGTGTCTTGACCTACAATTTTATACGGGTGTCTTAGTGTATGTACATAAATTTAGTGTCCGCCTTCTCTTCAGTGGGAACGCTAAAGTAGATGTGAAACGGAGTTAAGAAACTAAAGCTTGGTTTCGTTTTGGGAATTTGGAGAAAATGGGTAATGTTGTTGTGACTTCTTTTAAATGTACCATGCATTTATATGAGTAAGCATTTGTAGCAATCATTATTTATCTATTAACCGTTTACTGACTGACTGAGCAGTGACTCGCGTGAGTCTATCGGCCAAATACTCGTACGCAACTTAAATTTGAGAGCTGCTTAACTTTAACGCGCCATACAAAAATGACAGTTAACGACGTCTCAAACTGCTAAGTGGTACTTAAATATTTAAGTAGCTTTTGAGTATTCGGCCGTATGCCTCGCTCAGTCAATACTTCAGGTCGAGGTTCACTCGAAACAAATGCTCGTATTGTTTCATATTATTTTCCTTGATTCTGACGCAAATCTGATGGTGTGTTCGAGGCAGCACGGTTAGTCAGTACGCAGCTATGGAAGCGTAATTCTAGATTAACTTTATCGCCAGAGTACACTACCTATTAGCTTCATGTTTTAAGCGCTTCCAGCGGTAAACTTCCATCAAATTCTGGACAAGAAAGTGTACTATAATTACGTAATCCAACTGACATGTAATTAAGCGCTGCAAGCGCTAACTACATCAATTATCGCGATGACTGCTTCATTATTACAAACTAGGCGGGATACATCGGCGTATAGGCCATGCCGGCTTGTAATTAATTGCCAATTACGTCTAACCTTTATGTGAACTGTGCAAATTACAACAACGGTCTCAGTTCAGAACAACAACGGACAATTGTAGACACTAGGCACAGGGTAATTTTTATAAACAGCCCCCCTAGACAAGTGACATGAACGCTAATCGAATAGAATGTAATGTAATGTAACGTCACGACTTTTATCCCTATTCGGGGGTAGTCAGAGGCTTGAGTTGCCATACACCACCACATTGTGGATGTATTAACCAACTCAAAGCCCACGTTTCACCAGATAGTCAGAACCCAACGTGACAGGTGGTGAACCTTGTAATAAAGTACCAATAATAATATCCTGGGACATTTTTGTACACACGGTTACCTGATCCCAAACTAAGCAGAGCTTGTACTATGGAAACCAGATAACTGATATTACTACATATACTACTTTTTTATGTGTAAATACATACTTAATATACATATACACCCAGACTCCGGACATACAGACATGTTCATGCACACAAATGCATGTCTCGGGTAGGAGTCGATCCTACGACCTGCAGCGTGAAAGGCGCCTCCGCGCCAACCACGCTAACGGGCCCGTCAAACAGCCGCCGCCGCCGCCGTTGTCGCCGTGTATACAGGAACTGACTATTAACTAATCCCGAAGGATAGGTAGGTTTCCTCACGATGTTTCCCCTTACCGTCAGCGAACTGTAATTTATGCACATAGATGAAAATTCATCCATGTGTCAATCGAATAGAATATACTTCACAATGTATGGAAATGTCAAACGTCGCTATGTAGATCAACAACAAGTTGCTATGTAGATCACGTGACTTATGTCATTTCCATAAATGAAGCGTAGCGATTTGAAGGAACGCTTGTAGACGACAGCCACTTGTCCAGCCCTTCTGAGATCTCTATCTAATATCTTAGTACTACTCCACCAAGCCAACTAGGAGCTCGGATGGAATGTGGCTTCCCCGCCCGCACACCCGCCACCGCCTGCAGCTTCCCGCCACCGCCTTTTTGTGCGGGTGACGTCACATTTGACAGGCTCCTAGTTGGCTTGGTGTAGTAGTACCTCTGTATCACTCAAGCAAGCAAGCGTACAGCGCACCCTGATTTTATGTAAATGCATCAATTCAGGAAATAAGAGTTACAAAATGCGTGTTTTATGAGTATTTGAACCCGAGATATTCGAATTCGAATGAGCGTTGCTTTGACTACTGAGCTACGTGAACGAGTAGACTAACGAAAATTTGCTTCTCTAGTAGCTTGAGCGACGTGGATACTTGACATGTAAATCAAACTCATAATTAAGCAACTGTTCAAAGTTATAGCCCCAGAGCTGATAAACCAATTTTAATGTAGTTTTCTATCTGAAACACATTTAAGTATCATAATAATTTTGCAATACGCTATTAGTGTGCAACGTGTCAAAGACGGTCGTACGATCTTCAACATACGAACCTACGCGAGCCTTCAATGCAGCGGATTGTAATTATTGGTCCTTAATTGATTTGCTTTGTATGTGGATTAGCAATTAATTAGCGTGTAATGTTAGACAAGAGCATTGCTCGCAGACGGTCGCGTGCATCCAGTGCTAGAATTGAAGTGTGTTGTGTAATATGTAGTAATAGCAGTTATCTGGTTTCCATAGGACCTAAAAGCTCTGCTTATTTTGGGTTTTAAAATTTGACATTTTACTAGAAAAATCACGCGTGCGAAGTGAGTTTGTCGTTACGGAATAGTTACCCAGGTAGCCGTGTGTATTAATAATTTCCCAGGATATTTATTTAATGTCATCGACCATATAACCAGTAGACCCCTTATACCTATTAATTCCCAATCCAAACTTTTTTGTCAACAAAGGTGCGCGGGCGCGGGGCACTGAATGCTCATTGGTCCGGCCAAGGTCACCACACATCCTGAAGCATCATACACAGACACAGATCGATTGTTACTGGCCAAATATTAAAGGGCCAGAATTTAGTTATATTACCTATAGTTTAGAAATTTTAGTTTGCGGAGTTTTCAGTTTTTAATGTTAGAAATTGGATTAGCATCAACTCCAACTAATGAATTATTATTTCTGGTATTTTCTGGAGTTTTTTTAATCCATTATTTGTTTTTATACGAATAAAATTATTTTTATTCCTACAGTATTTTATCACAAATTTTAATACATTTCAACTAATTTATTAATAATTCAGAATAACGCTACAACCTCGATATCTAAAACCAGTCTTGATTAACGTTGATCAAGCCAATCTCTTTACCTATCTGAATAATATATCAGTCAGACTTGGGTGACCAACCTACCGACGGCTAATTGTAACTCCGTGAATGCAAATCCAATTTCTCAGCTGGCAAGGTGCAAGACACCTCGAGCGGGCGGTTAATTTAGACAACCCACTGGATCCAATCAACCGTTGGATCTACGTCGGAATTGTTACAATATTGTTTTAGGGTTGTCGGTTTAAATAAAAAATGTCGGAAGAAAAATTGGCTTGTGTGGTCATCCGGAATAATTTGAGGTTTTTGATTCGGGAATTTAATGGATTGGGATTTGAATTGGATGTGGTGATTTAATTAATTCTGGTACTTACATAGGGTCGATAAACTGATTGATTGTACAAATAGGACTAAAGTTATTCAGTATCATTAATTGATAATATTCTAACAGTACGTAATTAATTCATTACAACTTGGGTAAATTGAAAATATTATAAATCGAATTATTACAGATACATTAGTGCGACTTACATTATCAATCCGGATTACGAATACGTCGCCAAATTATGTTACGCATGATACTTGTCATTTTACTGATGGTGTAAAACCCCCCATTTAATCGGATTTGTTAAATTATTTATCAAAGCCTAGACACAACAATAGAGCATTTCTGTGAATTCTGAAACGTAACATCAAAAACATTGTAGTGTTGTTTACACATCGAAGTCCCAATTTCAAATAATATTTCCGTATAGCTGACTATTGTTTATATTTTCACGTTTATATGGAAATATTAAACATTATTATTGGGCACATCCCACATGAAAGCAATACATTCCATTCACTGCCGCACTTTGTGCGATTCAGTCGTCGTACGGGTATGAAAATAATCCCGCACTCGTCATTGTTCGAATTCTGGTGTTTCATAGGAATTCCGTGGCCATTGGTATAAGCTTTCATTTGTTTTCCATTGGTAATAATTTCGAGTACTTTATTTTAATAAAAAAGGGATATTGTTTTAATGACATCATTGATTTTAATTTAACTAAATATCTTACGATAACCAAGTAATTGAAAGTTTTACTAGGCCAGCCCGTCACTCCCACCACTGTCACTCCTGTGCCAGAATCGACAATAGTGTCCAACGATGAAGCCCAACGATGACCCTCGACGAAATCATATTCAACATTGATAGAGTTTTTTTTATTTCTGAATTAATTGTCGCATCCCCAAAAAAGCTGATTCACAAATCGAAATATCCCTTCTAAAAGAAAACAGATCTCTTAACAGGCGAACAGTCCATACTGCCAGTTCTCACGGCACTCACAAACATTCGTCCGTTCACAATTACAAAATAACACATTCGGAACAGCATTGTAACGGAAACTCACTGAACTGTTGCCGCTTACGAACCCCAAGTTTTTAATACAACGCTCTGGCTAAAATAATTTTATATACAATTCCAGTTCGTATGAATACGAAGCGAATCGAAGCGTATTAAAAGTGCGAAGCGAGCCGAAGCGTATTAAAAGTGCGAAGCGAGCCGAAGCGTATTAAAAGTGCGAAGCGGGTCGAAGCGTCTTATAAATATGCTTCGCGACACCCCAAGTCTAGGTAACAAGTCGTGAAACTGGGAACTGGGACAAAACTTGGGAAATAGTTGTCCGCGGTCCTAATATTAAGTTTGAGTTTTGGAGTCGGTAGTCTGTAGGATGTGCTGGTCTTGAGTAATGAATATATGATGCTTGAAATTGGTTGCAAATGGTTTTTTTTTATTACGAATAGCCGCGTCTTCACCGCACTATCAGCCTCGCGAGGTTGCATAGTCTTGCTCGTCACATCTCATCCGGGGCAAACGTTTACGCTGCCTCGCTCGAGAGCTGTCATTTTCCGGAATTCTCGCTGTCAGTCCGCTTGTTTATGTAAATTTCAGGCTAACGGTGAGGCTACCGCGTGCGACGTATGACCGTGGCAGCCTCGCGCGGGTGTAGTCGCGCCTTTTAACTATTGTTACCTTAAATGTTGCCTTTATTGAGCCCAAAAAAATCTTGCCTAGTTTTTTAGAAGACTAAAGTTGTTCCCTAGGTCTTAGTTTGTTACATCTGTGAAAAATAGCATTCCAAACTGATCAACACTTGTAGAGATATATCTTCAGTACAAGGGGGCTGTAGGGGCTATATAAAGAAACTGGTGGGCGTGAGGAATGTAACAATGTGGGCGTGCGCTCCGTTATCACGTAAGCAGCTCGTTCACAATAGCTGGCATAAAGGACACCCAACAATACCGTTTGGGTTTTTATACAGACAGATTTTAAAGTTTCAATCAAGCGAAATTTGCATGGTTTGAGAGACAAAAATAAAAATGAGTTACATTTTTTGTTAGGCTACATTATTATATATCATGACATAATATCATGACGTATGGATCTAATATGATAATGTAATTTAAACATGATCCTTTCATCATAGTTTCATAAATTTCTTCTATAATGTGTTAACCACACATGATTCAAAATTATTTAATACTACCGACCTGCCCCAGCTTCGCGGGGTTTTTCTCTAATATTGAAAAGTTTAATTAGAATCAATTATACATGGAAACCTCCCGGAAGATATTGTCTTATCATAGTGATGTCTACATCAAAATCCGTCGCGTAGTTTAGAAGAACTAAGCGGACAAAGAGATAGACGGACGTGGATAGTGACTTTGTTTACTATTAAGGGATTCGAATCAATTCCAAAGAGCTGGCCCCCAAGTCGCTTAGCCATTAAATAACCACTGTAACGATTTACTATTCTGATTGGTCGATCAGAATCAACCAACCAATCAGTATCGATCAGAATGGCAAAACGCTACAGTGGCAGTCCAATGGCTAAGCGACTCGGCGCCCTGATTTTTTGCACAAACACCAAAATGTTTGTCAGCTCTACATCTCCGAGAACAATCAAGCAAGACATACCTCTATCCATCTAGCGTCGTTGCAATCTCAGAAAATCCACGTCCCAATGAATGGAACCCAAGACTCCGCAGCTACTAATCCAACGAGGCGTCAACATGATTAGATTGCAAGCATTGATGTATTATTTTAGTAGATATGGTACCATCTTACATCGAAACCACTAAACTTATGGCTCAGCTCACCACTACATACAGCGAAATTCACACATCAGTTATCGCACCCGCAATTCGACAATCAACTTATTTGATACATGAGAAGTCATTATTTACCAGAGCCGTGGTTTCCGACATGTTTTTCAACATTATTTTCCACGTACGTCAAAGGCGCTTATCTGTCCCTTTAGTAGCACTAACAATTTTGGACCGGTACACGCTTCCCTCTTTTTTGGTAATGTCTTTGATAGCAAGTAATTTTATAGCGAATTCGCTCGCCGTGCCGCGGCCGCTAAGAAGACGGCATCGCCATGAATTTTACATGAACCCATCTCTATGACAAGTTCCGTCATTCATTTTCAGGAGTGTAGTGAAATGGTGTTTTCGGGACTGATTGTTTAGGTGCGACAAACATGGCTGATGTATTTTAAAATGCATGAAAATATTGCGTATTTAGTTATACACTCATCAAAAAAATCTAAGCAAAAAGGGTATTACTAGTGTTTATTTTAAATTCAATAGTTTTTGTTTTAGATGTTATAGGTACATCAATAGAAGCGTAATTTAATGCTCATTTTAATTAAGTAATTTATTAATAGGCTTGCTAGTGAAATAAAAATATATTATGAAAAACTAAAATATTGCTGAAACCAAAAAAAAACAACTTCCTGTATTAAAAAAAAACAAATCCATAAATAAAAATTAAATAAAATAAAACATTTCTAGCAACTGCAATAATCTGTTGGATCTCCCAAGGCATCAGCGATGGCTTTCCATCGGCTAAAACACACAAAATAAACACTAATAATACCCATGAATGGATGAATTTTCATCTATGTGCATAATTTACAGTTCGCTGACGGTGAGGGAAAACATCGTGAGGAAACCTATCTATCCCTCGGGATTAGGTAATAGTCAATTCCTGTATACACGGCGACACGGTTCACCACCTGTCACGTTGGGTTCTGACTATCTGGTGAAACGTGGGCTTTGAGTTGGTTAATACCTCCACAATGTGGTGGTGTATGGCCACTCAAGCCTCTGACTACCCCCGAACGGGGATAAAAGTCGTGACGTTACATTACATTACATTACATAATACCCATGTTGCTTAGACTTTTTTGATGAGTGTATTTACGTCTATTGGAATAACGTGATGTATAACGCTAAATTCACATTGTGAAGACGACAACGTTTTTCCTATACATTATTCACAGGTAATGGCCGTATTTGGCTCCCGTATGTCGTAACGCATTGTCGTGAATAGGTGCATCTACATCAGGCGGATGCCGCGCCCGAGCACTCAGTTTTGACGTCGGAACGCATAAACATAGGTAATGACAATAACATGAGTGCTTGGGCGAAGCATGCGAGGCATCTGGACGCACCATATGAGCGCAAAGGGAGATCTGAGAGCCGTCTTTTCCTAGCATAATGGCCCGGCCACGACCTTGCCGCTATCAGCAACAGCTTAGCGGGGTACTAAAATTTTGCATCGCGCGGGTTCCGCCGAGAGTGGCAGCTCGTGGCGTGATGCAGCATTTTAGTACCCCGCACTAAGCTGTCGCTGATAGCGACAAGGTCGAGGCATTGCCACAGCGGGATTTGTTTCTACATACATATGTTACAACATATAATAAATAATTTAAATTAAAAATTAAAAACACGACTGCCCTGCCAAAAAACGAACTAAAAAGTATAAAACAAGGGCAGTGTCATTGCAGTCGGGGGCCTTAGATTAAATATGTTCCACAGAACGGTCCCCCGACTGCAATGATACTGCACTTGTTTTATACTTTTTAGTTCGTTTTTTGGAAGGTCAGTCGTGTTTTTAATTTAAATTATTTATTATATGTTTTTGTTTTCATTATTGAATGCTAAAGCGAGCCCGATCGAAAAAAAAGCACTTGATAATTATCATACGACTACGCCGGACGGAACCGAACGTCTCGAAAGGGTGCGTAACGCTTTTTCCTTACGTGAAGATTTCTACCAGACAACTCCTTTTTTTTTTTCTTAGCGATGTAAAATGTATCTTACGCATCCAGTCTGAGCTAAAGCCGCGCTAAGGAACTTCATTCCAACAGCAGGCTTATAAAACTACTATTTCCTTGCGTATAACTACTTTGCGGTATTTCATTTCCTCTTAGGGACATCGCAGACATGCTACTTTTTGCATCGGCGATCGGCGATTTAGTCGCTTTTAGCATCGGAGCAGTCGCTGCGTCCGACCGCAGAGAGTCGCTAAAACGCGATGCAGTAGCAAAATCGCCGATCGCCGATACAAAAAGTAGCATGTCTGCGGTGGCCCTTAGTTTTTCCTGCAGCTCAATTTCTTTGTTGCAGATGCTTTATGCTGATGCTTAACCATTTTTCTGTGTTCAACATTACTCATTCCTTCTTTGGAGCTTATTTGAATTCTCTCCTAGTTTTTGTAGGACTATTATCGTTGCTTTTGCACAAAAGTGCATCACTATTTTATATAGTGTAGAGGTAGGTTTTTAAAAGCTTATTATGTATTGCAAAAAATATGTTTCTTCCTTCTTTGGAACTTTCTTACTTAGTAACACTAATATGAAGTTTATATTTAAAAGACTTTTAATTATATTTTTTCATGGTTTTTGACATAAAAACAAAAGTGTCAAAATGTAGTTCCACTTAAAAGCGAGGACCGTAATTAAAAATTAACGAACCGATTCAAATTACTGAAATTATTTTCATCAAATAGTCTCCGGATATTTTCGGCGTCCACGTGCCGGATAAATTCTTAATAAACTTTATAGGCAACATTCGCATTCTGGGCGAAATATTAAAATTTTACACAGCCAAAAAACACCGTTCCACTCGACTCATTTATATTTTATTTCCTCTACAAAAAAGGAGTGGAATCAAAAAAGCGGGGCAAATTCTTTAATTTTCTTAAGAAATTCCTTTTTGGTAGGAAGTTCGAATTATTCGTTAATAAAGTCCCGGGCGCGTAGTGCGGGGGCGGGAATTTCTTTGATGCGAATGAAATATTGCCAACTAGGTGGCGGGGGCCAATCCGAGCGCGGGTGACGTGCAAAATCCGAGCCTACAAATAAAATGAATTTGCCTGCGAGCAACAGTAGAAAATTGGAAATGTCATTTTCGCCCTTTTTTAATGTTTGCGGTGGCATGGCTGGGCCCCGACGCGATAGGATTACCGGCGGCACGGCTCGCCCCCGGCGACGCGACGCGGTCGTACCGATTTTTACCTGCCACACTCCGCGTTTGACACAAATCGATTGGCGAAAATAACGTAGCAATTGGTAATTTTACTGAATGTTCTCCGTGTTCCGTGTTCCATGTTTGAATTTTGAAATCATAAATGTAAGGTGCTTAGATTGAGAATTGTGTAGAAGGCAATAGAACAACAAAGCAGCTATATGACTCACTAATACCAAACATCCTTACAACCATAAGTTCGATATCCATGAGATGTCACTTTAGACATCTAGCTCTAGTTGTTTTCAAGAACGAAGTCTTGGTTTCAACATCCTTAACATTGATGGAAACATTAGAAGATTACTCTGACTTTGATGTAAACGAAAAACATACCTCAGACCATTTTCGAATTTCAAGACGTTCACAAAACCTCACACTGGTCCGTCTGGCCTACAAATCTGGGTATTTCTCGTGAAATGTAAAATTTTGTATTAAAATTTGACCTATCACCAGCAAAATCTCACGTGAGACATGAGTTTTCGTTACAAAATAGCTACCCTGATCGTGGAATCTAAGTAAAGAGACAGTAACTCACTTCATTCCCAATAATCCCGGAATAAAAATGAAATCATTGCTCATCAAATTCAATTGCAATACTTTGAGGGACCGAGACGGCGAATGCACCGCAAAGAGGAAGTGCACCGCAACGGAAACGAGACGGGAGAGGTGGAAGCGACAATTTGCGGAGTTCCCTTGCAATGTTGTGACTGCCGTGATGTATGAGAACAACTTCGCTCATTGAAATACCTGAGCGCTGGCTGTTAATTTATTTAATGTAATAAGGGTTAGAATGTCTTAAAAACCGAGCTCTAGGCGGTCCTTTTTTGGTGGAATTCCTTCAGTCTGGAGTGTGTTCTGAAACAGCGATTCTGACCTTTATGGGATTAATTAAAACCATGGACCAATTACTAAGGGGACTGGCCCTAAGCAACTCCGCCGAGTGGTCGGCCTATTACTAACATCGACATAAAACGAAGCGAGTAGTTCAATTATTTACCGGTAGATAGAACAATGAAAATGAAAAAACAATGACCACGTTTTTTTTCATACATATATCTAATGAGGGCACCTCTGTCTTTAGTCTTTACTCTGTGATTTAAAACCGTTTGTCTTATGTGAGTATTTTGGTATTAATAATAGTGTTTTTTGTTACAGGTATGTGACGTCATATTACTGCTAAATATTTGAGTATTCTTGCATCTATAAAAGTGGCTGGTAAGCGGTGCCAATGGATTCTATGAATAGAATGTTGCAGTCAGGTTAATATTATTGAAAGGGGGAAATTAGTTTTTTGAAACAAGCACATATTTTATTACATACTACTTATGACACAAAAATCACGACTGCTCGTCGTAAACGGCCCCAATTCAGCAAACTGGTTGACCGTAACCACACAACGATATCAAGGGCGCAAACCGAATAAAAGGATGCATAACATACGCATAGTAAGTAATAGTAACAAAATAAACGATAAATAAATTAAGCCTAACGCAAAATCCGCCCAAACTTGCCCAGAAAAATTGCCCACTCATACACGAGTGAACGGCACAAAATTGATCATATCTCGATAGCTGAGGCCAACGAAAACACGGCGCCTAAGCCGAGCTCGCGGCCACGCAACAGGTCCCAACGTAGAAAAATATTTCCACCCACCAGTAATGTATCACTCAGACGAGTCAAGACCGATCCTCGAGTGAGGTAATTTGTCGGCTCCCGATATCGATTAAAACTAAGTCGATATTTCATCTCGATATTTATGTCTCGTGTCCGACCGCGATATAAGGATTTTATTGGTCCGCCCTCTATCTGTTACGTTTCGGGGTTTAATTGAATCGTTAAATTTGATTGGTCGGCCGTGCGTTCCACTGATTCGAAAAGCGAACGTGGGTAATTCTGGGATTTCTTTTAAGAATTCGACAGTTAATTTGTTTGAGTAACTGTGGTTTTATGCTAATTACTTTTTACGCTTGAAATATTATTTTTAATGAATATTAAAATGATTTATTTGTAACTTGTTTTGCCCGTGGCTTCATCCAAGTGGACTTTGAAGATGAAAAGTACCCATCAAAACTAAATCGAGTCTATCCAGCCGTTCATGCGTGGTGCCAAATAATTCATATTATTATAAGAAATTATCAAAAAAAAATAACAGGAGCCTTATTTACTCACACGGTATCGAGGTACCAACAATTCCAATCTAAAATCTCGATACCAAATCTAAACCGCAAATACTTCCAATATGTATAACACTATCGATAGTATCACAACACTAAATAACAAGGAGGCACTATTACGAATGAGATTTCTGCCACACATCTTATTCGGAAAGCTGCGAGTCATTCTATTATTATATTTGAACAAAGCGAACAGACCTATACCATGGCGTGGTAACCTTATGCCCAGGATTTGGCTTACGTCACGAGGTTATATTGAACTTGAATGGGGGAAGTGCCTTTTGTTATTATTTCTCCTCGGAGATGTGATTTTTTTGATGTAGATATGGGTATAATTACTTAGAAGATTGGGTTGGAGGGATGAAACAAGGGTTTTAGTAAAGTGTTTTGGAACAGAGTATGTATTTTGTTAAATGTACTTATACTGATTGTAAGTATCTAACAAATGCGGCTCCGAAAATATAGTTATTTAGAGTTGCGATACATAAACATTTCAGAAGGGCTAGACAAGTGGCATGAACGCTAATCGAATAGAATAGAATAGACTTCACAATGTATGGAAATGTGAAACGTCGCTATGTAGATCAACAACAAGTTGCTATGTAGATCACGTGACTTATGTCATTTCCATACATGAAGCGTAGCGATTTGAACGAAGCTTGTAAACGTCAGCCACTTGTCTAGCCCTTCAGACCACAGATTTTATAAATAAGATTGACAGTGTCAAAATTCTTACTTGAGGGCGCCATAATCGTCCTCTACAGCTATGGAAGCCAGATTAAAAAAAAGAAGAATAAGATCTATAATAATTGTAATTTGACGGGCCCGTTAGCGTGGTTGGCAGGGTGGCGCCTTTCACGCTGCAGATCGTAGGTTCGATTCCTACCCGGGACAGGCATTTGTGTGCATGAGCATGTCCCGAGTCTGGGTGTATATGTATATTAAGTATGTATTTACAAATAAAAAAGTAGTACATGTAGGTAGTAATATCAGTTATTTGGTTTCCATAGTACAAGCTCTGCTTAGTTTGGGATCAGGTAGCCGTGTGTAAAAAATGCCCCAGTATATTATTTATTATTTATTTATTTAATTGTATAAGATCTTTGGTTTTTAAGGTTCTATTTTAATAATAATTATAAACTATATTACCTAACTGTACTTAATTCGTCGCCAACGTCAACTTTTTCCAAACCTCATTCACAAAAGAAATGAGCCCTTACATTGAGCAGTAGTAAAACGAGCCCACCCGAGTGCTCGAGTGCACCAGATTAAGAGTGAAAACGGAAACCGAACGGAAACACTGAAACACCATTAAGTCACTCGACTCGGCCGCGTTAACTTTTAATTTCGCCAGAATAATACTGTTAAGCTTAAATCTTTGAGCGCTGGAGGTGAAAATTTAAAAAATATGATAAAATAACGGCTGAATGCTAGGTACGAATCCACTAAATTTATTATTTTAGGGGTAGAGCTAAGCTGTAGCCAAGCTGTCTCGACCGGGGTAGTACCACCCTCTTACAGAAGATCGGCGAAATGTAGCTGCGTTAACTTACAGCTGTAGCCGCGTTAACATTAAGACATTTTGATGCTTATTATTTACTAGAAGTCGAATATAACGTTTTCAACACTACTTTCGGCGAACGACTGAGTTGTACTGTATGGATGGATTAAATTTAGTAGGACATACATACTATCACAGACAGTCACATTGTCACCCCAGCCCCCCTTGACAAGTGGCATGAACGCTAATCGAATAGAATAGAATAGACTTCACAATGTATGGAAATGTCAAACGTCGCTATGTAGATCAACAACAAGTTGCTATGTAGATCACGTGACTTATGACATTTCCATACATGAAGCGTAGCGATTTGAAGGAACGCTTGTAGACGTCAGCCACTTGGCTAGCCCTTCAGAAGGGCTAGACAAGTGGCTGACGTCTATAAATTCGCTACGCTTCATCTATGGAAATGACATAAGTGACGTGATCTCAAGCGTGATCTTCATAGCAACTTGTTGTTGATTTACATAGTGACGCTTGACATTTCCATACATTGTAAAGTTTGTTCTTTTCTATTCGATTAGCGTTCATGCCACTTGGCTAGCCCCTCTGTTCTTGGTTATGTCTTTACTAATATCAATACATTGAATCGACTAAAATCACGTTACTATAAACAATATCCGAAAATACCAAACCACCCCTCTCAACTAATTTCGCACCTCAACCCGTCGTGTTTCGACACCACATAGCGAAAACCACGAAACGCGATTAACTTCACTTATATACAACTATTACAACAAACCGTAGTACCGGTCCGAGCCGGTTACGTCCGGTCTAAACTGGTTAGGAGCGGTTCCGTCCGGACCGTTCTTTACTACTTGTTAATGTAATCGGGCGCCGCAAATTCAATCGCCTCTCGTGCAGGGAAGGATTTTTTTAATTAGATTTTTCAGTCGACGCTGAGCCGATTAGGTATTAGATGGTAATGAAGTTTGCGATATTAGCTGAGTAGGATTTTTAAAAGCAAGTTATAAAACACTTAAATTAATTAAAATGTCAGTCAACTAATCAGTCCAGTTTTCTTTGTAACGAAAATTAAATATGTACACTAAAATACTCATACTTCAATATTAATTACACATCACTGCAATAAACCATGGCCACCCAACAATTACGAGCCACGTCAATACACGTCACACGTGATACACATAGGTGCAAGTTAACATGGCGCGGTAATGAAGGCCAACCTAGTTAGTGGGCACGCCAGGCGGAACAATCGCATCTTCGCGCCAGCCGTGGCCAGATGATACGCTAGCTAGTGTATAGTTTAGTTTGCACTGGGGGCTTACCACAAGCTCTTATTGCGATTCAATTACAGGAACGTATTAACGTTTCAGCGATGACAATAAGGTACGTCATTAAAATGTCGTTAAAACGTTCCTATAATTGAATCGCAATAAGAGCTTGTGGTAAGCCCCCTGCACTGTAATTTGTAGTGGTGATCATAGAGCAGTTAATTTTGGAATATAATAGAGATGTGACTTATGAGAAATTTAGATGTGGAACGTTGCAGCTCATATATGGGTTGGCTCGGCCACGGTTGTACCACCCTCTCACGAAAGATTGGCGTAAAGTAGTAGACATCTGCGTTTCATACGATGAGTGAAAGACCCGTAAGCCCCCCTTTCCCCTGCCTCTTTTCCTCTCACCTTCAGGTCGGCAACGTACGATCGATGCCTTTGGTATTGCAAGCATCTATAAGCTACGTAACTGCTTAACATCAGGCGGGCCGTACGCTGGTTCGCCAGATAGTAACATAAAAAAGTGTTTTAAATCAGTTTTAAGAAAAAATACTGTTATTACTGTATTCTTTTCAAATTAAATATCAATCAAAGTCACTAGTTTATTATAGTTTACAGTCGCAGAGAGATTAAACCTACCGAAATTAATGTTGTATTCAGAAAATAATGATGCATTTCGGCCAGAAATGTGATTTCAATTCAATTGAATTCACGTATTTTGCCATTGAATTGAAAGTAAAGCCGATTAAAGACTTGCAAAATATACGAATAATTGATTAAAATCGGTTATTAAGTCGGCTTAACATCTCTTTAATCATACGACTACGAATATTTTCATTATGAGTACATTATTTTCAGCTACCATATATTAGGTATCCTTTGGTTAACGAATCGTGAATTTTTAAGTTTGGCACTCACCTATCAACTCGGCACCCGACCAGCACCGCCTCGCCGCTCGGCGTTCAGTTAGTGGATGCCGACCGACGAGACGGTGCTGGTCGGGTGCCGAGTTGATAGATGAGTGCCGACCTTTATTCCGTATTCTTATTTCTGTATTCTTGTATTCTGTAAACTCATTTATGGTGACGTGAATTCAGCGCTCATTAGCAAATTTTTTTTTTATTTACTAGCAATGTCAGGTTATAACAGAATTAGTCGGTAGACGTTAGCCCCATTAACTAAGCTGACTACTCACGATTTTTTTATCCAGGATCGGGATAGAACCTGAGAGCTCTCAGTTAGATGCCCTTGCACTTTAACCACTTGATATACTATAGACACAATATTTTAAGATTTTAAGGAAACAATCCTGGGCCCTAGCCCTGACAATATATTAATGATTGAAATTAACTAATCACTAATATTAATTAATGAATTCGACATCGCAAATCGTTAATTCTTGGCGGTCGACATCTCGTCGGCCAGAGGAACAGATGGCCGACAGCATGTCTCAAATTCTTAGTGGACGACATGTCGACATGTTGACCAAACTGCTAACAGATGGCCAACAAGATGTCAACATAAGTCTCGTCTCTAAACGACGACTCGTCCGTAAGTATAAAAGGCCTGAAAAGTACATGAACACAGGGCCACCTCACATGGTTCAAGATATATCTGCCTAGATCGCGTAGTCCCCCGCGGAATCAATTTCGCTGGTTCACTCAACCATTTTAACTTGATCCGGTTACTTGCTAGGATATGGAAGTTTCTTATGGAAAAGCATTAAATAGAGAAAGTTTGAGCGTGTTTTGTTTTTAGGGTTCCGTACCTCCAAAGAAAAACGTGTGAGTCGTCTTAAGGTGGGAGTTCGATCAACGCGGCAAGACAGCAGACGTCAGTCGGTCCATAGAAATTGAATGCCGTCTGCCATCGCGGCACATGTCATCGCCACAATTTCTATGGACAGACTGACGTCTGCTGTCTTGCCGCGTTGATCAAACTCCCACCTTTATAGGATCACTATGTGGTTCGTCTGTCTGTATGTCCGGCGTGAAATTTTGACAGTAGGTACTTTTTATAGCTTAGACATTCTCTAAGGAAGGATATTCGAAAATTGCACCCTTAAGGGGTTAAAATAAGGGGTGATAGTTTCTATGAGGGTGCCAATTTAGAGCTGCCAATGTTCTAGAGATATGAAAATTTGTATTTAGGCTACTCATTAAAATATGCCAAGCTGTAGCCAATTGACTGCAGCTCATAAACGGGCTGGCTCGACCGTGGTACTACCACCCTCTCATAGAAGATCGGCTTAAAGCAGCTATTACAGCTGCGTTTCGTACGATGAGTGAGAGAGCCGAAAGCCCACCCCCCCTCCCCCTCCCTCCATCCCACTCCCCTTCAGGTCGGCAATGTGCGAGCAATGCCTTTGGTATTGTAAGCATTTATAGGCTACGGTAACTGCTTAACATCAGGCGGGCCGTACGCTTTTAAGCCAGCGCAGTCCTATAAAAAAAAAACAAATGAGCTGAAAGATTTCTGACGAAAAGTCAGACAAGTTTAGTTTGTTTAGCAACAGAATCGACAGTATTAAGATGTTCCAAAACTCTTTAAATTGTTCCAAACTATGAAAGTATGTTTTTAAAGCCCACAGCTGGACTAAAGAAACCCGTTTACCCATTTACCTTGTTGTGACTAAGCTTAGTAAAATGTATCCACCGTAATTCCAACTTTACTACATTGCTAAATAAACCAAATATCAGAATATTTCGTCTGTCAGTAACAGCCGTAACTAGGTTATTAGACCTCCTAAACGGATTTCATAGCCTAGACTGAAATTCGCAAAATGCTAAAACCACAAATCTGCGAAGTACGGGAGGAGTTTCATTTTAGCGATTTAGATTTTTGGTGGTGTCCGTTTGTAAGTACCTACCTTACTTTTTAATGTTACTAAGGTGGCAAACAAGCGTATGGCCCGCCTGATATTAAGCAGTTACCGTAGCCTAAAGATACTTGCGACACCAAAAGCATCGCTCGCACGTTGCTGACCTGAAGGGGACTGGGGCAGAGGAAGGATAAGGGAAGGGGTTTGAGCTGCCAGCTCTCACTCATCGTACGAAACGCAGCTAAAATAGCTACTTTACGCCAATCTTCTACGAGAGGGTGGTACTAACCTGGTAGTCAGTAAGTCCAAATGAGGGGGCAACATACTTATACACTTTTACAAAGCAAGCACATAAGTTAATCATACTAATGTACTGTTATTAATAAAAGTTTGTTAGTTTCTATGTAGCGGGTAATCTCTGAAACTACTGATCCGATTCTGAAATTTCTTTCACTGATAGAAAGCTACACTATCTCTGAGTGACATAGGGTATAATATCAAAGTTTCACAGGGTGGATCCGCAGAAAATACCTTTTTTTCATAGGACTGCGGTGGCAAAAATAAGCAGTTACCGTAGCCTATAGATGCTTACAATACCAAAGGCATACCTAGTGAAATATTAAAACTGTCGCAGAAAAACAATACATCTCCACATCACGGTGAAAAGAAAAAAATATTGCAATACAAACTCCGACATTAGCGTCGTAATAATAAAACCGTTCTCTGACGTGCCAGTCTGATTCCCGCTTCCTTTATTAGCATCCATCCGGGGCTTTACGCTGACGACTTTTTTATTTCCGGTTATCCGTCCCCAAGACCCGTTTTTCCTACATTTTTCAAACACACAACTGCCCGAAGTGAAATTATTTTCGACGTAAACATTTTAGGGTTAATAAAGAGATGCAGCCGTTGGGAGGGTTGGAAGTAATTATGTGTATGTGAGTTTTATTATAATTAGAATAATAATATGTCAGTGGAGTAGGTCTGTTTATGGGTGGTTACCTTATATTGTGAGTTAATTTAATAAGATCGTATCTTAACAATTTGTACATAATTTACATTTGCCAGATTAAAACACCAACTGTCACAAACTAAGCAACGTTTGTACTATGGGTACCGTAAAATGGACGAGACCAGGGAAAATTACGGGAAGGCCGTTTCCCAAATTCGAACCCGCAATCACCCGATGCCGAACGGCAAACGTTCAAACCGCTGGGCCAAGTGGTCGTCACTAGCGTTGGTCGTCGATTATTTATGTCACATACTGATTAAATTTCTACAAAGATCCAATTTTTATGGGAGATTTTACATTCAGAAAACGGTCGTAAACACAAAAATCAGGACATAATATCTACTAAAAGATACATTGATGACACACTCAGTGAGTGAAACCGATAAATGTGGGCCATCCATAGAGGAGGCATATATGTCTATTAGTGGACGTCTCCCGTATGGACAACAGTTCACACTTAGTATAAATTATTTACCGCAATGGGGCACAGATTCTTACCACTGTAAGCCAGGATCGACAGTGGTGTCCAATAACCTTTGACAAGTCCCGGGGAAAAGCTAAATTGTCTTGGATTCCACAAAGAATTTAATCAAAAGAAAATATATAATAGTCTCAGAGTGAAATACAAAATGTATACCCACATCTGATTCACCTAATCAAGGTACCCAAACCGCCCATAACTTTCTCAAACACCATAAATCTGAGAAATATACCTCAAAACGAGTGCCCTTAAATTATCATCTTCATTCCTGAGAATGCTGACTACCTGCAGAATACTTCATCTCACAGCAGAAAATGGGTCTATAACTCTAAAATCCTGCGGCGTTTCATTGCCTTCATAAAAGACTCTACATAAAATGCGTCGGTACTAGTGACGCCTACGGGTGGCGGAATTCCTTTCATAAACGGACCATGGCTCTAGTGATGGGGAGAGACAATTTACATTAATATTATTTGGGACATAAAAATGGGACAAATTAGTAAATCCGCAACACTAGTGAATTAGCAGGAAATATTTTAAATCGTAGCAACATTTTTATGGGAATTATTTTGTTGGGTCAAATTACACTCCATAATTTAAAGTAGTCTGTATAGTACTTCTGGCTTTATTTGTACTTTTATTGGAACCTTTTTTTGTGTCTGTATGTTCTTGTAGGTGCTTGAAATTGATAAATCAATGGAAATGGTTAATTTTTAACCATAAAACCTTCTTTAAGTCATTAGAGATGTTTCAAATTCAGTTAGCGACGCAACTTTTACAGACTTATAAACCTTCTACCCTGACATTCACAATCAAACAAAACGTTGTCTCCTTTATACTCGGAATTATTACTCTGAAAAATAAGGGTAAGTAGAGTATTTTTTTTATTTCATACTACAAAAGTACCCATATAAAGCAGAGCAAAGTTAGCTGTATATTCTCTATAAAAATGAGAGTGGCTTTTTATTATATTAAACACAAAAATAAAAGGGATTTCAGACAGAACGAGCGACTAAATGATAACAGAAACATTTACTTAATAAATTCTAACAAAACATTAAAAGCTTAATGTGGTAGTAACAGAAATGCACCACAATAAAAAAAAGACTACAAATTTGAATTTAGAGTAATTGCCAAATATTTTAATATCGACCATTGATGTATTATTTTAGCAGATGTGAAACGTCATTGAAACATGAAACATCACTACATTTGTACTCAGCGCATCACTACAATGCGAAATTCACACATCTGTATCGCACTTGTGATTCGACAATAAACTTACACATAACAAAGCATTAGAGCCATAACACACCGGGTAGCCACGGCGACGTCGCCAGCCACCGTGGCCAATTAAATCATATTGAAATGATGACAATTTGTATTGATGGCGACGTCGCCAGCAATACAAATTGCTTGGATACGTAATGGCGACGTCGCCATGGCGTCCCAGTGTGTTATAACCCTTATTCACCAGGAGATGAGCCGTATTGGCGACATGTTATCAACATTATTTTCGGCAAGCAACTGATTCGTACTGTGTCCATGGGCCCCCTTTAGTACGATAAACTATTTTGGACAGACACGTGTCTCCCACTTTCTGGGTAATGTTTTTTGTCTGTGACTGAGGTGGCAAAGAAGCTTACAGCCTGCCTGAAGTTAAGCAGTTACCGTTGTCTATAAATGCTTGCAATACAAAAGGCATTGCTCGCACGTTACCGAACTGAAGGAGAGTGGCACAGAGAGGGGAAGAGGGGCGGGTGTTGGGCTTCCGGCTCTCTTACTCATCGTACGACCCGCAGCTGTAATACTAATAGCTACTTTACGCCGATACTCTGTGAAAGGTGGTACTACCCCGGTCGAGACCGTGTGTACTGCAATCAGTTGGCTACACCTTGGCTCTACCACCAATAAGATATTGTCTTTGATATCGATCAAATAAGTCAATTATCGACTGATATCGACGTTATCCCATCACTACCCAGAATCAATTTCACAACGAGTTATTGCCCCGTAATTGTACGTATTCAAAAGGAACGTAAAGTTTGTCGAGCGCTCCCGTGATTGCTACATAAAGGGCCGCGGCGAAGCCCTAGAGGTACCTTTTCTTTGGATGGAAATTTTCGAAACGATTCCACCTTTCTTGTTCAAATTGTGGGGCGTACTGTTTGTGTTGTTTGGTGCAAGATGAGGTGAGAAAGCGATTAAAACATGTTTATATCAACTTAAATGGTCACGTTACTTCTGAAAAAAAAAACCGCCTTCTGCCTTCTGAGTTTTAGGGTTTCGTACCCAAAGGGTGCCAACGGGACCCTATTGCTAAGCCTACGCTGTCCGCCCGTATGGCTGTCTTTCAGCGGGCTGTATCTTAGGAACCGTACTAGCTAGAGACTTGACAATTTCACAGAATGTGTATTTCTGTTGCCTCTACAACAACAAATACTAAAAATAAATTACAATTTAAAAATAAAGGGCAGTCCCCATACAAGAAACTTGATATTTTTGACGTTTTTATTCCACGGTGGTACGGCACCCTTTATGTGCGAGTCCGACACGCACTTGGCCGGTTTTTTTCAATGTGGTCGGCGTAAAGTGGCTATTAAAGCTGCGTTTCGTACGATGAGTGAGGGAGCCGGAAGCCCAACCCCCCCCCCCCCCATTCCCCTACCTCTAGAAAAAAGATCTGGTCGGTACCTTTGTTATTCAAGCAAGCAAACATCAATGGGCTACGGTAACTGCTTAACATCGGACGGGCCGTACGTCTGTTTGCCATCTTAGCAATATAAAACCCACTTACCACGTTATACCGCAAATCCCACAAATATATTAAATGTGAAAATTTAGATGGATCGATGTTTGTTACTCACGCCAGAACGGCTGAACGGATCTGGATGAAATTTGGAACACAGATAGTTTATAACCTGGATTAACACATAGGATACTTTTTATCCCGGAAAAATTTCAGGTTCCTGTGGGATTTTAAAGTTAACGCGGACGAAGTCGCGAGCACAAGCTAGTAGTAGATAAGGTCAAAATAAATCATTGATTGTATTAAAAACACAGCACGAATTCCTTATAATATTTCGTTGTATTTTTCTTCTTCAAAAACAACGCGGACAGGAAACTCATTATTGTACTACGTTACCTACCAACGAACAAGTTTCTGTTTTCCTTGTAAGTTTTTAGGCTTCCCATAACTGGAACTTTCCTACCTGTATTAACCAGGTCAGTTCTCTGGCTTCTCCTTTGAGGCTCGAAATTAGTTTCGTAGTTTATCTTCGCGGAGGAATATGATGTAAAAGAAATATGGTTTGTTGTGTAAAATTTTTTTTTTTGAGATTGTTAAATGGACAATGTTTGGTGGTACCACCATCTCATATGACTTACGATGAGTGCGAGAGCCGTTTCAGAAATTTGCCTCTGGCGGGAATCGAACCTGCAACCACTCGATGCAGTAAGCCGAGCAGCCAACGTTCAAACCACTGCGCCAAGCAGTCGTCAAATATTCCCTCAAGCTGATCTTTTCACGACTACGGAAGACCCACCAATATTTTTTTTTATGTTAAGCAAGCGTACGTCCGCCTGATGTTAAGCAGTTACCGTAGCCTATAGATGCTTGCAATGCCGAAGGCATTGCTCGCACGTTGCCGAACTAAAGGGAAGTGGAACAGAGGGAGGGGAAGGGGGAGTTGTGCTTCTGGCTCTCTCACACATCGTACGAAACGCAGCTGTAATAGCTACTTTATGCCGATCATCTGTGAGAGGTGGTACTACCCCGGTTGAGCCAGCCGATATATGAGCTACAATCATACAATCGCTGTATTGAAATTTTGTACCACACCGGATCCCGAATGGCCGAATGAGGTCGGCAGTTGAATCCACTTCGGGTGGATTACCATAATTGATATTAATGTACCGGGGAAACTCTAATTAAACCGGACAAAGTAAGATGCTACCACTCGTAAATTCCGTAGAACACTATTTCGAGCGTTTCTCACGTCCCAAAACGGCTTTTATTTTAGTTTATACGGCGTTTGTGTTTTGTTTGTGTTCGTATTAATAGAAGCTTACCTGAGAAGAATTTAATGGTTCATCAGCCGGTTTCTTGAAATCGGCAATTGATTTGGGATTAATTGCCGATTTTCTAAAGAAATCAAATTTTGATAGCAGGTAAGGTACTATTATCCTTCTAACATCGCAATCACTAAGATGCTACAAGTAGCTAGTCTGCGGAGGACTAGCTACTTGTAGCATCGGCGGTCGGTGATTTTGATGCTGCGTCTAGCTCGTTCGCGCTCGAAGAAACGCGATGCAGCATCGATACGTCACAAAATCGCCGGTCGCCGATGCTAAAAGTAGCTAGTTTGCGGAGGCGCTAAAGTCGTACTCAGCGCATCACGCAGCGAAATACACACATATTATGTTATCGCGCTTACAATGTAACAGATTTACCAGAAGAAGAACCGTATTATAAGATACAGACAGATACACATTTTAAACTTTTAACCCCACTCTGTTTGGATCGAGGGTTAAGTGAACGAAATTTCATTATTCACAAACCATAAACCTTAATATCCGAACTATTTTAGAAACTAGCTTGAAATTACACCAAAAAGTCCACTAAACCTGTAAAAAAACTAACACAGATAAATAGTGTTGTTCCCCGGATTCGGCCCATTCCCGTCCGTCTATCCGGCGCAAGAGATAACGAATTACTCCGGCCCCACGTAATATTTCTACGCTTAAATCAAATTTATGAAGGCATAAGTTTTTTTTCTTTGTATCTGAGTTTGAGATGAAGGTCGACGTTTAGTTAATTTGTTGGAAAGAAGTCGTAGAGAAATTAAGTCTATTGGGTTTAGAGTCTAGGAAAAAGATTTTAGGGCCACGAAATTAATAAATACTAGGTGTATATTTTTTGTTTTGAAGCCTTTTAATTATGATGTAGCTAGAATATTAGATTTGCTTTATAAAAATGATTGGATACGACAAGACGCAGTGATAGCCGATTGGTTAAGCACGCGTCTTGCGGGTTTAAGGTCCAAGGTTCAAATCCCAGCTCGCACCTCTGGATTTTTCGAAATCTGTAGTATATATCTGTAGTATCTGATTAATCTCAGATTTAGTTAAATACCGATCTACTGTAAAATACAATGATACACAAATGCCATGAAAACGCAAATAACAATAAATTTCCTAGCGGTAAACTAAAAGGAAACAGAATTTAGTAGGTATCAGTGCGGCACGGCTCACGTCACGTTTCGCGGAACAATTAAATCTTTCTGTGTCGAAGGGCGGGCGGCGCGGTTGGAACGCACGTGGTAAAATTCCGCCCATTCTAAATCACACCGTTTTGAAATCGACGAGTCAGGCGTATTGTACAATATAGATGCATCTCGTGCGGTACTAGTTATTTTTGATAGAAATAATTCGACGCATTTCATTCGGTGTATAAGATTCATTTCATCCGGAGAATTCACAGATTTTGACTAATATTTGCTTTTTCAATAAACTTAGTAGGAGCTTGAATCTGCTTCAACTTGACCTATGTTTGCTGCGAGTACCAGGATTTCATGAACCAACAGATCTTTTCAAAGCATATTTTACAGTTTTCAAACGACTGTCGTTTGGGATGTAAATAAAAAATATCGTCAAAAAGTCCCCGCAATACAAACTTTGAAGTACCAAAGAGAAAAAAATTAAAAACAAGTTTGTAACTCCTAATTAAGTTAGCTGCAAAATGTTTGCCGAAGTTCTGCAGACAAACAATGATACAAGTTCCAAGCGCTTCTTGATTTTGTAGGTTGTTGGGTTTTTGTTAGGAAAAAGTTTTATTACAAAATACTAATTAGACATGGGTAATTGGGAGAATTCATCTCATGTGATAGATCGTGAGACTTGAAGATAATAGGGGATATTCTTCATATAGAATTTTGTTATATTAAATCATAAGTAACTCAAATTAAAAAAAAACAAAATACATTTTTTTTCTTATTTTTAAAGATTTTTCGAGAATGACAAGGTCCCAGGTTCGATCCCCGGTGGGGCATGCACCAATAGATGAATTTTCATCTATGTGCATAATTTACAGTTCGCTTACGGTGAGGGAAAACATCGTGAGGAAACCTACCTATCCCTCGGGATTAGGTAATAGTCAGATCCAGTATACACGGCGACAAGGTTCACCACCTGTCACGTTGGGTTCTGACTATCTGGTGAAACGTGGGCTTTGAGTTGACTTAATACCTCCACAATGTGGTGGTGTATGGCCATTCAAGCCTCTGACTACCCCCGAATGGGGATAAAAGTCGTGACGTTATATTTTATGTTATATATAATTATCAGGCAGGCAGTTGATTCCACTGCTAGGTGCCTGTATCCTGTTGTTCTCTTCTAGCTTTTCTCTTTCAGGTGTTTATCGAGTCGGTTCTTAAACTGGTTCACATTTTGAGCTGATACAACTTCTACTGGGAGCTTATTCCACGCTCATAGTAAATAGTTTACGCAAATGGTTTTGCTATATGATTTACAATCAGACTTAGCTTCAAGAGGTCAATGTCAAAAACTTCAATCATCCCGAGGCATCTCACAGTGGCTGCGTGTAATTGGTGTAATAACGCGGGGCGACAGTGATATGCAATTCCGCCAGAGGGCCGCCACAAATGGCGGAGTTGCTGGGCTAATGGCGGAGTCGCCGGGCTAATGGCGTGCTCTGAGGGCGAGCGCCTCGGTCAGCTGTGGCTGCGAGGCTTCAAGATTCTAGTTATTATACCATTATTAAGTATGCGGTCCCAAGAGAAAAAATATAGATTTTTTATGGATATTTTAAGGCAACTAAAAATTGACTCTATGAACGATGACAAGAACTGCATTTTTTGCTAAATGCTTTCAACTGTTAGCAAGCTCATTTTAGCAGTTTAGACGTCAGATAGCTCAGGCGTGGCGGCTCGGTATCTGTGTTCGTACTTAATTGAAAATTTAGTAGGAGAAAACTCACAGACTAAAGACTAAAGAAAGAGGTGCCCTTATTAGATATTTGTATGAAACAAAACGTGGTCATTGTTTTTTCATTTTCATTATACTATTTACCGGTAAATAGTTGAACTACTCGCTTCGTTTTATGTCGATGTTAGTACTAGGCCGACCACTCGGCCGACTTGCTTAGGGCCAGTCCCCTTAGTAACTGGTCCATGAGAAAACTCTACCACACATTCAGTAAGTTATTATCAAGTAATACTGTTTCCTCTTTAAAAACATATACAGGGTAAAATCGAAATCGTGGGAAATATTTTAAAATATGACTCAACACATGATTCAGAATATTTTGGGAAAACAAATAAAAAAATCTATTGATAAAAAAATATTGCTCGGGTAAGCAAATAAGCAAACCATTTAACTGTTATACCTTACCTAGGTAATATTTTTTATCCATTGATTTGTTGATTAATATTCCCTAAATATTCTGAATCATGTGTAGAATCACCGTTTAAAATATTGCCCATGATTTCGATTTCACCCAGTATAATTTTGTCTCTATTTACAAAAATAGTTCTTACTTTCTACTTGGTAGATGATAACACTGCAACAATTTCTCTCCGTCTCTACAAAACGCTGTCTCAGTGTACGTAGAGCACTTCACGGTAACACAATCATATTGCGCCCGGAACCCGCTAGTTTTTTTTTCCTCCTTTATTCCTGTAAAAGCCGCCGGTTTCAGAGGAAGTACTTTATATATTTCATTTCCTGAAACGTTTGAAATATGTCTTTATTGATGCGGTTGGTTTTATGGTCTTCGAATAGTAAGCGTTTTGGTTCCAAGGTAATGGATGGCAGGACAGAAAATGTTAGTACATAATATATTTTATACAAGTGTTTAAATAGTTCCCTTTAGTGCACTTGATTAAACGTATTATGAATCGTTATAGATAATTGTATCGCGTCATACTCGTATAACATTTGGTACGTCCAGATGCCTCGCATGCCTCGCCCGAGCACTCATGTTATGACATTATATCTATGCGTTCCCTAGTCAAAACTGAGTGCTTGGGCCCTGCATACGCCTGATGTAGTCGACCAGCAGCCATTGTGACTACAGTTAGTGCATCTACCGACCCTTTCTCTAAATATTGGCATGATGTTACTTTCATCTCCTTTTTCATTAAGGCCGTAGACGCATCGGTAAGGCGTACGTTTTCGCGTCGTCGTCGCCTTACCCGGCCACCATCATATGTTTATAGGGTTTGTACGTTTTCGCGTCGTGGTCACCTTACCAGCCCCCCTAGTCAAGTGGCATGAACGCTAATCGAATAGAATAGCCTTCACAATGTATGGAAATGTCAAACGTCGCTATGTAGATCAACAACAAGTTGCTATGTAGATCACGTGACTTATGTCATTTCCATACATGAAGCGTAGCGATTTGAAGGAACACTTGTAGACGTCAGCCACTTGTCTAGCCCTTCAGTGCGGCCCCAGCCTAACTGAGAATGTTTTAAAATTTAAAAAAGATGTTACATTTTACCAAGTGCCAAATTCAAATTCAAATGGTAAGCAAAACAAGCACGGGTGAACCGCAATGATTGGGTCGGCCAGTAACTCTCCGCCTGTCTCTCCCTCCCGTCCCTTGTACTACACAGCCGCTTTCCAATTTGTTCCGACGAAAGAAAACATTCAGATGTCCGCCACTCAGGATTATAAATAAATGTTTTTTTATTTGCGCATTTCCTTTCGAGATATTTTATGGTATTTTTTTAATGGGACACTTTCTGGTACTGGACGAGCTGAGATGAGCTTCTACGGGTTGGCTTGTCTTGAATTGACACTGCGAACCAATGTGAATATTCGCATTGAAGTGATTTTTGTTTGGCGATGACCACGCCGTAGCAACCAACTACGTTAATTCGTAGTACTGGCTACGCCGTAGTAATCTACGATATCGTAGCATCATAAAGATTCGCAAACAAAACAATTTTTTTTTTAAATTCGTGCTTAAGTAAGATGACGTCATTAAATACTTTAATCCAATGTTAAAAATGTATTTCATACGTCTTCCGAAGCAACTTGTGACGTCATAAGGTTTACCTTTAAAATATACGGCGTAGTATCGGTTCATTTCAGTTGCAGATACCCAATCCTCAGCGGAAACTAGCTCGCAGATTTCTTTGACATTCAGGAAATCATCTTTTCTTACACGACAAGATGCTGCGGAAGTTTGTTTATGATTTTTGCATTGATATTTATGTTATTCTGTTAGTAGAGGGTGATTAAAATATATTTTATATATGTAACTAACGCGGCAAAATAAAATTATGGCCTGCCTGATGTTACCGTAACCGTAACCTATAAATGCTTGTAATACGAAGAGAAGGGAGGGCACTGGGTGTCCAGCTCTCTAATCATACGAAATGCAGTTAAGATAAATAATTTACGCCGATCTGTTGTAAGAGGGTAGTACTACCCATTGAGCAAGTCCGTATATGAGCTGCAGTGAATTACCGCTTGGTTCTACCGCTTTTATTATTGATGAGTTTCATAAAAAATACACAAAAATTATCGGTTCATTTCTTACTAACCCTCACCTTGCTGAGAATAAAAATACAATTACACCGATCACGTAACAGATTGATTGTCAAAAGTTGTATTCGTGAAACGAGTAGCCATTGGAGACGAGTGGTTGTATAAAATCATGCGAGGCCGGCCAGGGCCTCCGGGACCGCTTACCGCTATCCAGGGTTAATGCATAAGTAATGGTAGCGTGCTGTACCAGCTTAGGCACTCTACACGTTGGTTGAGTATTTTGAAATGAGAGTACGGCGGGATGAAAAATGTTCTAAGGTAGAGTACGGAAAGATAAAAAGTATTCTGACGGCCGAATACTCAAAGGCTACTTAAATATTTAAGTCCCACTTAGCAGTTTGAGAGGTCGTTATCTGTCATTTTTTGTATGGCGCGTCAAAGTTAAGCAGCTCTCAAATTTAAGTTGCGCACGAGTATAAGAGTTAAGAGGTAAGAGAAGAGTTAAGAGTTTGATAGGTACTAGTGTCTGGTCTAGCTAGCGTCTTTAAGCAGGCACGATGTATAATTTATTGTTAAATATACACTGGGGTGTATGACTTGCCAGTTGTAAGTAGTTTGAGCGCAACCCACGCTATTTTGATTCCCAAAGGGTTACATTTCTGAAGTTTTCTTTTTGTAATTTACTCTGGTCTATAGGGTCTATATTACTGAGATCAACTCTAGTCCATTGAGCGGGCATTACTAAGTTTGAGACTAAGTGCTATATCGCACGAGGACACCAGTGGTAGCGCAAGCAGTCGCTCCACCAACTAAATGTTTAGAGCTGTATGGAGGGTATCGCAGCTGCCTAGCTATTCTGTAACGACAAACTTACTTCGCACGCGTGAATTTGCAGGTGATACGTCACATTTTGTTGTGAAATTTGACATTTCACTAGAAAATTCACGCATGCGAAGTGAGTTTGTCGTTACAGAATAGCTAGGCTGGTGTCCGCTTGGTAGCGCAACCAATTCGGTGTCGGCTATCGAATCACCCGCTGGTGGCGCAACCTTGGTTGCCTCGTGCGATATCGCACTAAGCTGGTGTATCTGTCTGACAATATACATTTGCTTTTTCAAAAATACTACTACTGCAGCTGGACAGATAGTATTAAAAAAAACAATATCAGCACACCTAATGATACTGTAAACTATCGAGTACATTTAATAATTATCAATCATAGATACAGTATACTCTAATAAGTAAATATAGTATACTCTACTAACAACTATATCTATGCGAACCAACCCTTAGTAGCAACCTTTTGAGAAATATTTTCGTCTCACCGAAGACATTTCGGTCATATACCAAACCCGTCCAACGTTTCAATTACATTATGCGGGAAAATCGACCTTGTCTGATAGAATAATCTAGTTTTTGCTACTTTAACTACAGTCTAGTTTTTTTCTACTTCAACTATTATTCCAAGATAATACCTATCCCTCGGGATTAGGTAATAGTCAGTTTCTGTATACACTGCGACAAGGTTCACCACCTGTCACGTTGGGTTCTGACTATCTGGTGAAATGTGGGGTTTGAGTTCACTTAATACCTCCATAGTGTGGTGGTTTATGACCACTCAAGCCTCTGACTACCCCCGAATGGAGATAAAAGTCGTGACGTTATATTTATTTTTTATTTTAATTCCGATCTGTTTATTAATGTTGTTCAAATAATCCGCATCTGATATTTAGTCAATAAATTATTGCAAGCTATTTCGAAAACACCTTGCATAGAACCACCTACCTTGTTTTTTCCATAAAGAGTGATTTTGAGATACATCGTTTGGAATATTTTGAAATAATAATATTTTATTTTGTGTGTTGAAATAGGTTGAAAAAAAAAACATAGATCTAGAATCTAGTTATTTTCAAAATGTGTCAGTTATAGCTAAAGTTTGAAATTGGTTTCATTTATACGACTGTTTTAAGTGTTAGATATTTTTTTTTGTGAATGGTAGATCTAATGTTTTCTCCAAATTAACTTAGGATTGGTTTAAAACATTTCGTCTTTAAATTGTGGCTCAGATGTTTTAATAGTGCCTTCGTTTCACTCTGAATTTATCTAAAATCCAAAAGTTTTTATGAGACTAGACCCGCCATACCCTCCCTCCACTGTTACTCCTGTGAGCCAGGATCGACAATGGTGTCCAACGATGACGCCAAGGTTTGACCCTCGACGAGTCCCGGGGAAAAGCTAAGTTGTCTTGGCACCCGCACGAATTTAATCAAAATAAAGAATATCAGGAATTGGAACAATATTTATTATTGTAAAAGTACTCCTACCATCAGTATTGTAAAAGTAATTCCATTGCAAGTAGTCACTCCTATAACAACGGCAAAGGAAAAGTCTCACCTAAAGCCTACCATCGATTATAGACACATCGAATGGAATTGCAAACAAAATGTATGAAAAATGCGCTGATAGAACGTAGATTTCTTACCCAACATTTTAAACCAAAAGAATTAGAAAATATTACCACTTTTACATTTCCCAACATAATAAAACCCATTTCAATATAGTTCCATACATTTTCTAACTTACAATATAACACCTACGTGTTCGGACTCACACATCACGCTAGGAATGTGACACGCCATTATAAATCTCATTGAAGATACACAGCCATCCATCACGGAGAGGAAATGAAGTCTCGGCGGCGGGTGTCGGGCGGGAGCCGCGCGGGAGTCGCGCGGGAGACGCGCGGTGCGTACGCGGCATGTGCGCGGCGATGCACACCAACTGTCACGTAATCGTTTGTGAACATGTAAAAATGTGTTTCAAAGATGTTTGGGATTCTTGATATGGTTGAATGATGATGGAAACGATGGAAATAGCTCACAAAGATATTTACAGTGACTATCGCCACCGTTATATGTATAAGTAACGGCTAAATATTGAGTTAAGTCCTACTTAAGTCCTATTTATATGTTTGAGACGACTTTATGTGACTAAAGTGCTGTTAAATGAGAATTAAATTATTACACTAATTTAATTGTCATTTAACAGCACTTTAAGCTGCGTTCGGTGTGGTAAGGAGGTTACTTGTTTTATATTAAAATAGAGTGTTCTTAATTTAAATTTTGTAACTAGCAGTCTAATTGCACAAATAGATTTGTTAATCTATTTTTCTATTCGTAATTACATTGAGTATTGTTATACTCAATGTAATTACGAATAGAAAACCACAACAAACGAAACACATCACATTATTCCCATAATTGTTTCACCTCGTACAATTCTTAATACAACTTCTTTTTCTAGCGCACCTCGGCTGCCAACTAAAAACATTAATTTTCCTAATGGAATAAGGCCCCGCTAAGCTTGGCGACAGAAAACGAATGTCGGTCGAGTCACGAGGTGTCCCCGTGCGTAAACACTGACTGTTGCGCTTCCCACTCCCCCCTGTAGCCCCCCACGCCCACCCCCTACTCCCCCTCCGAAGCCTAAGGCTCTTAATTAATTAAAATGCAAACCGCCGACTATACTGAGTTTAATTCATCTCTCGCCGTGCGCTTACGATTGCCACTTTTGATTTGCGTTTACGTAAGAAAGATTTTTTTATTAGTACTTTTATGTAATGAGATAAAGGAGAAAGAAATGGGGTTGTGTTATAAATTATTGCTGACTTGCTTTTGTTCACGGCAGCCCCCCTAGCTAAGTGGCTTTGTCTACATTCGTTTCTACAAATCGCTACGCTTAATGGCCGGCGCACAGTGAGGACGGCAGGGCATGGCATTTTTGTTTTTATCAATCGAATTTAATACTTATCCAATCGAAATAAGGTGCTCCAGCGATTGCACCGAGAAAATGCTCCGCGATACTCCGAGGTCGATCACCGAGCATTGAAATATATACCTTATTTCGATTGGATAAGTATTAAATTCGATTGATAAAAATTAAAATGCCATGCCCTGCCGTCCTCACTGTGCGCCGGCCATAAATGTATGGAAATGACATTACAATGCAATAAGTAGATCACGCGACTTATGTCATTTCCATACAAGAAGCGTAGCGATTTGTAGAAACGAATGTAGATGAAGCCACTTGGCTACAGAGGCTGAAGTATGAAATAATGCTTTGCCATAATAGCGACGATATGGATTTAACTTTGATACAACAAATGATTCTTAATATGTTCCACCTCATACATCGTAACCTCACTAAAAAGTCAAATTACTTACAACTTCACTTACATTCGCTCTCAAAAGACGTAAACAACGACAAAAATGCAACGTTTTATAATCGTATTCGTGCCGAACAAAGAACATCCGAGTCTTAAAGGTGTACTTCACAACACTAAACGTCCTGAAATCAGTACATAATGAACCACGTGTAAGCATTTGCATCAGAAACGCGCTACCTTGGGCACCACCTCGGCGCAAATTGTATGCGCATGCCGCGCGGCGCCGGCGTTTGTCAAAAGAATGAGTCTTTTTACGAACGAAAGATGTAGAGCCGAGACTGGATGTGATGTTTATTTTTAGGGTTCCGTACCCAAAGGGTGCCAACGGGACCCTATTACTAAGCCTACACTGTCCGTCTGTCCGTCTGTACGTCTGTCAGCGGGCTGTATCTCAAGAACCGTAATAGGTAGAGACTTGAAATTTTCACAGAATGTGTATTTCTGTTGCCGCTACGACAAAAAATACTAAAAATAAAAAAATATTTTAAAATAAAATTTTAAAAATATTTTAAAATCTAGTTTCATGTACGGGGACATGAAACCAGATTTTTTGACGTCTTTTCTACAGTGGTACGGTTTATGTGCGGGTCCGACACGCACTTGGCCGGTTTTTTTCTTTTAATGATCCGAGTCATAACGTGGGTGAGAAAACCACAAAGCTGATTAGGCGTGTCCATCACACACGAATGCCGCGCGAGGCAGCTTAGCCTTGCTAAGTTTGACATAGCGCGCGCGAGGCAAATGCTCGCCCTGCCTCACCGAGTCTGTCATTTATTTCGCCTATTTTGCCTGAGCTATAAGACAGAACGATAATGTAACTATTAGATATATACCCTTCTCAATCTAGAGTGTAGGTTGCCTCGCCCTTTACCTCGCGCGGCCTGCGACTGAGGCTGTTGCACATGCCGCGCGCGGCATGTGGGTGAGCAGCCTCGCTCGGGATGCGTGTGTTCTGGACCCCGCTATTGGGATTGGATCGGCCACGTGTCATGAATAGATTCAAAAACCTTCACTTTGCTAACAGCTACCCACTATTCTTCGGCCGTACATCAGTATATGCACGCTCGCTCCCAACAGGAGCGAAGATTTGTAACAGCAAATGCATTTAATAGATAAAAGGCTCCCGTTATACCTCCCGTATATTTTATTCAAACCACCGAGAGTAGGACCAACGAACGCTGCCTAATGAATTTTGAGAGGTTCTTTAAAAACGGGGACACTTAGGGATTGCTTTCTAAATGTTTTCTGTTCCTTTTTTGTGTCTGATGTTTGTGTCAAGATTGCTTTGAGTGCATTAACGGGATCAAGAAAAAATGTCTGCCTGTTTGTTTGTTACGGCTAATCTCCGAAACGGTTGGATCGATTTTAACGGGACTTTCACTGGCAGATAGCTGATGTCTTAAGGAGTAACTTGGGTTAATTTTATTTTAGCAAACTTTAATTTTTTTTTGTAAATTCCATGTAAGAAGTCGCGGGCACAGCTAGTAACATCAATAAAATCTGAAAACGTGAACTGAAGAGAATGCATTGTTTCATCTAATCTAAATAAAAGCTAACCAGTATGAAGAGCATTCATAATGTTCCACTCCCAGCAGTCTGCAGTGAAAGGAGGATTCCTTTGCATGTAATGCGGTGTTGGTGCGAAGCTTTCCTATGATTACGAGTTGTTTCTCTACCTTACTCGTTGTTTTGAGAGAACAATGTTCTTGAAATTTGAATTAGACATAAAAGGTGTTACTACAAAGAAGTTAAATACGTTTTGAACGCTTGCCTAGTCATCTTTTACAAGGGAAATGTGATAAAACACGCGTTCACGCGTTTTGTGGAAACACGGAAATTATCTTTGGAATAGAGGGGTCTACATATAGCGAGCGGCACACCCGAGCAATCGGATTTGACGACTAATTCACGATATAACGTCAAAACTGATTGCTCAGGTGCGGCTGCTCGGGGCTTGTGGATGCGCCTAAATAAAAAGCCGATCTGAAGCGAAGTGAGACAGATGGAGGGTAGGTTTTAGCCTCTCTCACTCGTATGAAACGCAGCTAATAGCGACTTTACGCCGATCTTCTGTGAGAATGGTACTACCCCGGTCAAGCCAGCCCATGAGCTGCATTCAATTGGCTAAAGCTCAGCTCTACTAATTATATTGCATTATTACCCGATTGCAGAACGCAAAACTTGCATCTTCAAATTACCAGAACACTCCGCAATACTCAGTACCCCTTGTAATATAACACCAGTGCCGTTGCGAAGCTCTCCTCTGATTATATATTTGTTTTGCACTGTTCTCTGTACTGTGTACCCCTGTTTCTGGGGTACAAAAAGTGTAAACAAAGTGATAGATAATTTTATTAGTAACCACAGAGTAAAGACTAAAGAAAGAGGTGCCCTTATTAGATATTTGTATGAAACAAAACGTGGTCATTGTTTTTTCATTTTTATTTTACTATTTACCGGTAAATAGTTGAACTACTCGCTTCGTTTTATGTCGATGTTAGTACTAGGCCGACCACTCGGCCGACTTGCTTAGGGCCAGTCCCCTTAGTAACTGGTCCATGTTAGTAACACATTACCGCACATAGCCAACTCCACTCACAGAAGGGCTAGACAAGTGGCTGACGTCTACAAGCGTTCCTCCAAATCGCTACGCTTCATGTATGGAAATGACATGTCACGTGATCTACATAGCAACTTGTTGTTGATCTACACAGCGACGTTTGACATTTCCATACATTGTGAAGTCTATTCTATTCGATTAGCGTTCATGCCACTTGTCTAGGGGGGCTGATCGGAGTTTATGCAACGCTTGGAAATGTCAGTCAGAGATAGATGAGCATTTAGTGGTATTTGGTGGTGCTTTTGAAGGCACGTAAAAGTCAGTCCCGGTTGTTGTCATCGAGACAGTCGTTAAGCCATCTCAGAGGCCTTCGGCGACTTGAACAACTCAGACATCAGTTTGGTCACTAACCATACTATAATATATACTATAAGAGTGTGGTCACAACATGGATCGAGCATGAAGTCCTGAGTTTGAGAATTGAAATTTTTGTAAGCAATGCTATTTCAATGGTCGAACGATCGGTCCTGTGCTGCTCGTATCCAATAGGTTCCAGGTTCAATCCTTATCTTGACCTTCTCTTTTATTCTTAATATTGAATAATTTATAGATCAGCCCATAGGGATAACCCCAGCATAAAAAGCTTAGTTGGTTCACTTTTACTTTTATATAAATAATCCTAACTCACGTTGCTGAGATTTTTAAAATAAGTAAAAGCGAGATTATTTAAGCGCGCCATAGATTTATGAAAGAATCACGCATGCTAAAATTTATCTATGGAGCGCGCTTTAAAACAGAATACACCCAGAGTATCTATTTCAGGCTACCATCGCAAACTTCTTTGCTTCTCCGATTAAGCATACCCGAGACGCAGCTAAGCCTCCCAACGGCTGTAGGGCTCCGACTTAATTACGTCACGTAGAGCGGATTTAGCTAACTTTCAACTAAGCTCGGCCTACACGACGCGCGCAAACATCACGCGCCGTTTCTTTCGCAGATATGCGTTAAGCCCGCCGACAACTGCGCTTAATCCGGCCGACACGAGCGCGATGCGATATCGAACTTTGAGTTTTATAGACATTTGAGTTTTAGGATTGAACGCTAAGTCATATGAAAGTTGCTTATTCTGTAAAGTCAAACTCATATTACACGCGTAAATTTTCAGTTAAAACGTCAAGTTATGTATAGAAATTCGTTTCGTTCGTTCGCTGTTACCGATAGCTACGCAGTTGTTATTCAGCGGTTACATCAGGGGCAGGCGTCGGAATGCATAGACATAACATAAGTGCTCGAGCGGGGCATACAAGATATCTGGACGCACCAATTCAAATTATGTATTTAAAGTGAGTTTTCGAGATCTTTTGAAAAACAACTCATACTCAGAGTACCTACATAATATTTCGTAATAGCATTTTGAAACTTGAATAAGACAGGTAAATTGTAATTATATTATATTATAATACAAGCGATATTCTTTAGATAAACCTGTTTACCACACGCCACTGTTTGTCAATCTTTCCACACGCCCGTATTTCGATTACTCCATCCAGTCCAGTAATTGTTAGTGATAAAACAACATCTATAACAGGTACATTACTCGGGGTGGCGGTGACCCCTGCGACCCCCGACCCCCGCGCCCCCCGGACCCCTCGTCAACGCTTTGTTATTTGCCGTCACATTGTTAGCAAGTTGTTCGACAGTGACAGGCCGACACCTTTTTATTTCTACTGTTATTTGTATAACGAGTTACACTAACGAAAACAATAAATTGACGGACCAACGGTTCAGTGTTTGATTTTCATTTTTTCTGTTTATTTCTGCTGTCGTGAATATTTCTAATCAATGTTACAGGTGTACCACCTACCTTAGAATAATAATGTTTTATAAAATTACTTTCAAAATTCTCGGTAAATTTATGAGTATTCAGTAAACCTTGCTACAATCCAAACAGTATGGGTATTTTCTATTTTTGAAAAACCGTGCTGATTGAAAAACCATCTCGACGAATAGAGCTGCTATCGATGTTTATCCCGTTTAATGTAGCAGGAAAAAAAACAATAGACCTTCTTTTGTTTTTATGCCCATGCGTAGGTGTACGTGACACATGATCGGTTATCTAGTTGAAATTGGAAAATATTTTAAGATTTCTAACATATTTGTGTGCCCCAACTTTTTTGTATGTAAGTATGCATCTTTAATTTTAGTTTCAGCGTCTCAATATGTCATTGCATCATTTGCATTTGCATCATTGCAGCATTGCATCATTGCTGAAGGATATGAGTACTTTTTCATGTAGTAGGCAAAGGAATACTTAGGTAACTTCGATGCAGATGATGACGTCATCAGTTTGATAATTTAAAACTGATATATAAAAAAGTTAAGCAGTAAAAAAATAAATTTTTAATTAGTTTCTTAAAAAAATATTATATCAAATCTGGTGGTCAAAAAATTAAGATCCCCATTACTGTACTAAAACTTCAATTTAATTTGTAGAAATACAATGTAAACATCATCTACTTCAACAATTGACCCATATTAGAGGTTCTCAAACAAGCTGTTTACATCACCAAAACAATAAACACATATTAACATGCCTAAACTACCAAGACGGGCGTAATTCCGTACATTTTATACATAACATCCAATCTCCACTGGAGGAGTCCATTAGATGATACGGGCATGTCATTTAGCGTCCCCAGAGGGCGCCACTACCCAGCATTTAACCTCTGTTAAGTTTAAATTGACGATTACACTCCCAAGGGCAAACATCATTGGTAATTACTGATCTGATTTAGTAATGGACTTTAGATGGGGCTAAGGAATAGGGCTGTGTTTGAAAGGTTGAGAAAGACTTGCTTAAACATTTTCAAAGAGTATTTTGTTTTATAATAATAATAAATTATCACACCTGCATTTTCCGAAGTGGTACGCACAACAGGCGCTCTATAATGCACCCACTTTTTACCGATGGTTTTTGGTTCCAATATAGTAGCACAGTCTAATAATAGGGGATAGGTTATTGTCATTACACCGGCCAAATTCCCTTTCCATGCAACGGAGATTGGACCATAGTCTTTGAAGTTAGTCCTAGTGGGTTGGCGAACTTCACGCGTCATACAAAAAAAAATGGGTTTTCTAAGACATGCAGGTTTACTGACGTAGTTTTTGCTTCACCGTAAGCAAGTGATAATCATATTTAAATTTATAATTCGTACATAGATTTCGATAAACCCAAAGGTCTTCTTCTTATCGTATGGTTAGTGGCCAACCTGGTGTCAGAGTTGTTCAAGCCGCCTGCAAGCCTCTGACAAGGCTTAACGACTGCTGCCTAGATTACAACAAGATACCGAGACCGAGACGTACGGAACATGGAGACGCTCAGTTTAAATGACACCATGATGAATGATTAATCTAGAAGTGTGAGCCGGGGTTTGAACCAAGGACCTTGGGGATAAAACACGCGTGCTTAACTACTCGGCTATCACCCATCCCTCATATCAATCGTATATTCGGGACACATAATTAAGCTTCCCTGCGTCCCTAAGTCCACTTTCATCCCGTCCGCCGGACCCGAATAGTTGTACCCTGACCGCACAGTGCCCAATATTGCTGATCAAAAAAGGGTTGAAAAGGGCACGAGACGCACTTTCCGCGTCGTTTAATTGGTACAAGCGTTCCTATGGAAGTCGAAACAGCCAAATTGAATTTGCGTCCATACCGTCCCTTTGACGGCGAGTGATTCACAATTGAACATTACGCTTCCGGGGCTTAACTTGATTATGTGCCAATTTTATGATGCCTTTTTTAGAGTGCATAGGATTTTTTGGTTCGATGAGATGTAAAAGCTTTTTAAAATCCGTTGTAATAGAAGTAAGGGTGTTGCATGTTTCGTTTAAAAGGTACCTTTTATATGACTAAGGTGGCAGACGCGTATGACACGCCTGATGTTAAACAGTTACCGTTGCCTATACATTCTTGCAATACCAAAGGCAAAGCTCATACGTTGCCGACCTGAAGGGGAGTGGGACAGAGGGAGGGGAAGGGGGAGGGGGTTTGGACTTTCGACTCTCTCAATCATCGTACGAAACGCAGCTGTAATTGTTACGTTACGCCAATCTTCTGTGAGAGTGTGGTACTATCCCGGTCAAAACAGCCCATACATGAGCTGCAGTCAATTGGCTTTAGCTTGGCTCTACCATAATAACCTAACCTGTATTACTACAATGTTTACAATACACTTAGTAATGATTATTGGCGGCGTCTTCATCAGGCGCATGCCTCGCGCGAGCACTCACTTTTGACGTCGGAACGCATAGACGTAATGTCATAATATGAGTGCTCGGGTGAGGCATGCGCGCCATATGGACACATCTATTCAGGCAGATAGACGATTAGTCTTAAGGTCAACGCTCACCTAACGCCTCCGCACCCGACCAGCACCGCCTCGCCGCTCGGCGTCCACTCCTTGTCGCCTGGTGGTCCGCGGGCGGACGCTGCTTTTACACCATAAACGTCACGTGATCGCCCAGTGGACCGCGCGGGGTCAACTAGTGAACGCCGCGTGGTCAGCGCGTGGTCCACTTATTTCCGGTTCAGTTAGGGGACGCTGAGCGGCGAGGCGGTGCTGGTCGGGTGCGGAGGCGTTAGATGAGCGTTGACCTTTAAACCAGACAACATATTGAAACAAGTTGCAGAAATTAATAAAGATAAACATATTTATACGACCGTAGCGACCGTAGCCTATGGGTGAACAAGTTGGGCTGACAATCAGAAGGTCCCAGGTTCGATCCCCGGTGGGGCATGCACAAATGGATGAATTTTCATCTATGTGCATAATTTACAGTTCGCTGACGGTGAGGGAAAACATCGTGAGGAAACCTACCTATCCCTCGGGATTAGGTAATAGTCAGTTCCTGTATACACGGCGACAAGGTTCACCACCTGTCACGTTGGGTTCTGACTATCTGGTGAAACGTGGGTTTTGAGTTGGTTAATACCTCCACAATGTGGTGGTGTATGGCCACTCAAGCCTCTGACTACCCCCGAATGGGGATAAAAGTCGTGACGTTACACACACATAAACATATTTATGTCAAGACGGAATTCACCCAAAATTTGACTAGAATACAGTATTAAATTAAATGTAACTAAGCAAACGGACCGAGCGGAGTGTGCACTAAAGAAATAATATAAAGTGTTCTACAAACAGATCGGGGAAAGCCTGTAATGAAATCATTTTGTTCTCAAGTAAAACAAAATGAAAAACAATTATGAAATGTTAATAGCTTCGCCTACTGGGCCGCGGTAGGTCCTTCATTAAACCGTACCTTTTATTACATTTTAAGAGGCATTTTATTTACAATAAAATCAGTTTTAGGGTTCGTTATATTGCGTGAACGCTGTGTAAATATCTCTCAATATACTATAACGTGTTTGTTAGAGTTGTGTAAATGTTTATTTAACTAATGAGGGGTGCTTAATGAAAACATTGTAATAAAATCTGTACAATAGCTATAAAAGTAAATTTTCTTAATAACTAGGTAGTAAAGTAGGTATACTTAATTTGTTGACGGGAGGAAATATTCGAAAGACTCTGACGCCTCTTTTGGGAGAGATCTAGAGTATGTGGGGTTGTTACCCACTATACTTACATAGGTAGATAGGTTTGTAGAGTATCAGTTACTTCTTACACCAGAAGGGCTAGACAAGTGGCATAAACGCTAATCGAATAGAATAATATAGACTTCACAATGTATGGAAATGTCAAACGTCGCTATGTAGATCAACAGCAAGTTGCTATGTAGATCACGTGACTTATGTCATTTCCACATGAAGCGTAGCGATTTGAACGAACGCTTGTAGACGTCAGCCACTTGTCTAGCCCTTCTGGCCAGCTAACATCAATGTATTAATAACCGAACTCAAAAAGAATAAAATAGGAATAATATTGAAATTATTGAAAACATTATATACTTCAAATATAAATAAAAAGCTGTCAATATTATTTAATGTTTCAACGCAATCACCTCTACATATAAAGCTTATATAGGCTACGGTAACTGCTTCACATCAGGCGGGCCATACATTTTGTTTGCCATCTTAATCACAGACAAAAGTTATAAAGTTGTAAATAAAACGTAGATAGATATACGTATCGATGTAAGATAGAATACGCGTTTACATAGCCTAATCCAACATCCCCAGATTTGTAGGCGAGATAGAGTTGAGCACAGCCCAGTTTTATTCAAATATTGATCGCGATCAACTTGCTCCGAACTATCAGTGATGTTGATCAACCGAGTTAAGTTCAACAAAGGGAGTCCAATTAAATCTCTCACTCGAGCTACGGATGCTGGCGTTTGATTGGCGGACGATACTTTGTTTTTAAACTCGGTCTGTCATCAACTATTTTCAACTATCCTTCTGAATCAGATATTTACAGATCACAAATGACAAGTATGGTCAGTGTCATGTGATTGGAAAAAAATGTGACTAAACCATGGACCAATTACTAAGGGGACTGGCCCTAAGCAACTCGGCCGAGTGGTCGGCCTAGCACTAACATCGACATAAAACGAAGCGAGTAGTTCAACTATTTACCGGTAGATAGAACAATGAAAATGAAAAAACAATGACTACGTTTTTTTTTCATACATATATCTAATAAGGGCACCTCTTTCTTTAGTCTTTACTCTGTGGACTAAACAAACCATACCACCACACGTTTTTTAGTCCTTTTAAAAATAAATCTCTACTACTACATCTACTTCTCTCTAAGTGCCATATCGCACGAGGCAACCATGGTTGCGCCACTAACGGGTGATTCGATAGCCGACACCGAATTGGTTGCGCTACCAAGCGTGCACCAGATGCGATACCCTCCATACAGCTCTATACATTTTTTTGGTGGAGCGACTGGTTGCGCTACCACTGGTGTCCTCGTGCGATATAGCACTAACGATACTGAAATAATTTTTACAAGGCTTTTTATTTACAAGTCAATCTAAATTTTATAATAGAGAATAGATGTGTCCATATGGCGCGCATGCCTCACCCGAGCACTCATATTATGTCATTACGTCTATACGTTTCAACGTCAAAACTGAGTGCTCGCGCGAGGCATGCGCCTGATGAAGACGCCGCCAATGAACTAAGATAATGAGCCAAAAATCGTTTTATTAAAGATCAAGTGCCCGCACTGACAAAGTCATTAGTTCTTGAGAACAAGGCTTTATGCAACCGACATTTATGATTAAAAATAAGTCCGTGATCAGCTAGTCTTCTCGGCAAACGTTGTAAAGGGCGAATGCGGCCTAATAATTTCCTTTTTGGTTGTTGGCGTAAGACGCAGGAGAGAGCGAGAGAGTGTAGCGTTTTTAAGGACCACCAATAAGATTGCGTTACTGTTACGTCATAGCAAATTAAAGTGATGCTATTGGTAGAACATTCTTGTATAACGGCGTCATGCGCTCCAGTCCGCATTACTCTACAATACAATATGCATACGATATTAATTTATAATAATCTTATGACATACAGTGGTGTATGTTCGAAGGCATACTCAGTATAGATTATTTATGAAATATTTCACAAGTAGTTTGTGAAAACAGGGAATGGGAATAGTTTGGTACTTTCCGTTTTCCATCGTATTTATATTGAATGGTGTTATACTGAACGAAAATTTCTTGTGAATAAAATCATAGGCTGTGTCTACATCAGACGTCGGAACGCATAGACATAATGTCACAACATGAGTGCATGGCGAGGCATGCGAGGCCTCTTTATTTCTTTATTCGGAATTTGAAACTCGGATTTTTAAAACATTCTAAAATATTTATGATTCTGTTCCAACTTGGGCCAGCGGAACCCAGTACCAGGCAGGTTGGTGTTTTGACAGGGGACCCTAATCCAAGCCGCACCGCGGGGCGGCGCGCTGCTCGTGACGTTTTTCAATTATAACCGTTCACTACGCAACACTTGCGACTGGCTGCGAGATTGTCCCCAATGTTCCCGCCGTGTGAAACGGTGAAAAAACTTTTATCGAATTATTCCCGTACGAAAAAGTGGCGAATGAATAAATGATTACAATATGGGCGGTGTTTTCTTTTTGTGGGTTGTAATTTTCCTTGATAATGTGGTGATTTTGTAATAAATAATACCTTTTTAAAAAGTCTATTGGAGCTATTTTCAATAGTTATGTTCTGAAATTATAGGCTTTCTGAAATTAAATTACTTAGATGTCATCTTCACTCTCAGAATAAAGAAATAAAAGTTGCCTTCACTGATTAAATAAAAGTTCATTCGTCTGTAAAAAATCATACTAAACATTATAACAGTATGTTCACTAGGATACCTATATTATATCGTAGTAAGGATGACATTGAAGTTCAGATAGTATCAGAACTGATCAAAATCACCTTGAAACTATTGCTCAATCAACTCCAAACAATTCCGAACACGCCATATTGAAATAGTTGATTCTCATGTACACATCAAACTACCGCACCGCCAGTTCAGTTCCCCGGTTGTACATCATAATAAGTAGGTATGTACTCAATAAAGACGAACCGAACTCTCGGTACACTTCGGATCAATTTCCAAAGTTTTACTTCGATCTTTGCTGTACGGCGGTGTGTACACTCGCGTGCCTCGCCTCGTTGAATTATGAACGAGGCGTAACGAGGTCGTGCTGAAATATAATGTGTTTTTACGATCACTGGAGTGGTTTAATTGTAAGATTGTGGACGCTGATCGAAATATGCAATATCCATTTCGGAAATGTTGTTTTGTAAAGGGAACTTTTTTGAAAACAAAAATGCAATTACAGCTTTTGCAACTTTTTCGTTCGTTGCCAAGAAGTTTTGTATGAGAGTCAACACTTTTTAATATAAAACAAAATGTTAGAATATCGTAAAAACTCTATGAACTAGATTGGAGTCAGTATCAGAAAAAAACGTATTAAAAAAATGTGGGCCACGGTTGAATGTAATAGATATTGTACTAAAAACGTCACATGCCAGCGTGAAAATAACCAACAAACAAACTGTATTTCATGGTCTACGAAACACAACAGTAATTGAGTCATAAAAACCACAAATTAATTGGTTAATTAATACTCTATTATTGGAAACGCGACGTCAATCCACGGAACACGTAATTCAGGGCAGCCATCAATGCACTTAACCTAAATTAGCAACCGTCTAGACACACGTGGGACCCTTGAAGGTTTATTTCTAAACACACTAGTGACGTCACCGCTGACGACTTGATACATTCAAGTAATTTTATTACCGCCTCAAAAATACGTCATGAAAATAAGAAAATATTTCCACTACATTCAGAGTAATATAATGAGCAGATGGTTAAATACAATACATCCTCTGACAAAATATCTAGCATTAAAAATAATGTACTTAAATCTTTTTACTCTGCCGTATCCAATGAGAAGCGATACAAATGGGTATTACAGTTCGAGTTCAAGACGGTCAACACTGGGCTGGTCAACATTCGGACGGCCGCTTAAAAAATATGTGGTTAAATCTATCTCAGAGAGCGTAATTTAATCAAAAATATGAAGGCGAAGCGTTTAAACAATTTTAATAAAATAATATAATCCTTTTCGTATCGCTTCTCATTGGCCATGGTATTAGGTAGCCTGAGGAATGGAAATAAAATTCTGTGTCATGACTTTTTCAACCTTCTATTCTGATCCAAGTCTAGGAGATGATTTAATACTTGCACCGACAACTCTATTTTTACTGCCTCAAAAGGCATACAGACAGCCCACCTGTTTGAATGTTTTTATTAATTTTAATAACGCGTAATATTAAAAGTCGCCTCGATATTCCCGCCGGTGTGCATCAAGCGTTACACGCAAAGGCTCAGCCAGTAGAAACTTAACCATCCACTTTATTAGCAAACTTGGCGATGAGCACAGTCTTTCAGTAATTAGACTGGATTATTTTCAGCCGACTGCGCCTGAAACTTGTTTACAAGTCATGAGAATGCTATAAAACATTTTATTTTGTGTACTTTTAATACCTTTCAGTCGTTTTTGCGATCAACATAGTTTAATTCTTATTTGGGAATTTGCTGGGGCTTTGCGGTCTTTTGATTACATAATTAGGAATTTGGGGGATTTATTTTATGTTTAGGTAACTAGTATTGTAAATTAGTGTCACGTGTTTAGTAGTAATTTAGTAGACGTTTCCAACGGATATCTTTCTGTTAATCTAGACTCTAGTGATCCAGAGTCTAGACTCTAGATAAAAAAATCTAAATTACCCCTGAAACTGCCGTCCGGGGTGGGTGCCCCCGCCAGCACCCCCCCACCCCCCCTCCCCCCCCCCTAGATCCAGCTAGCTATGCTAAGCAAGGGTCTAGCTAAAACCGAAAAACATGGTAAGGGGTCTATGAGACAAAAAAGTTTGGGGACCACTGGTCTAGACTTTGGTGTGTCCAGATGCCTCGCCCGTGCACTCATGTTATGACATTATGTCTGAGCGTTCTGACGTCAAAACTGAGTACTCGGGCGTGACATGCACCTGATGTAGACACAGCCACGTAAACCCTAGTAATTATATTGCTAGGATAAAAGACGAATACATATATTATTGATGATTATATTGCATGTAGGTAATACAGGACGTAAATTAATAGTACTGCACAAGTGTGGGGATTAGGGCGTGCAGTTTCATAGATTTTCAATTTCGGAATTGGCCTACGAAATTGGGCTCGTCAATTTCGAAATTTCGGAATTCCGAAATTGAAACGACATATTAGTAAATCGATTAAAAAATGCAATTTTACTGTAAAATCTGAAATGTTTAGTATAAAATGGTATTTTACGGCTAGTTTCGTTAAATAAAACAATAGATATGTCGTTTTTGAATCATTTTACGATGAAAAATAGCTTTCAACCGCAGCTTCAACTAGCGCTAGATTTTCTTCTGTAGCTCGACCCCCAATATCGTGATGATAATATTATGTTTAGTGAAACTTCATTGGAATCGGTTAAGCCATTTTCTCGTGATGCTTGAATAAGTACTGATAGATAGACAAACAGACAAAAAATCTAAATATTTTCATGGACCCAGCTCAGGCAATTATGTAATTGTATAAATAAAATGAAGTGTAGAGCGTAGCGCTATATGGGTGTGAATCGTGGACCCTCATTGAAAGAGACGGGGATACATTGAATGAAGCGTTTGAAATGTGGTATTGTAGGAGAATGGAAATAATCAGTTGCAATGGAATGAGGATATGCTAAGAGGCTAAAATAAAGAAGATCGTTTAAAGAAAAAAGATCTCAACTCATACAATATGACACCTTTATGAAAAACATCATAGAAGAAAAGATAGGAGGAAAGCGAAGAAGAGTAAGACCAAGAATAAATTACATGAGTCAGATTTATTTTAAGGTTGACATCATATCGTATCAGGAGGTGAAAGAGACTGCCCTAGAGACAGGGAATGATGGAAAGGGCTTCATCAGCTACAATGACAAGGGCCTTCGGGTACTTAAATAGAAGAAGAAGATAAATAACGAAAGTCTCCAAATTGCTCGACGGTCTCATCGGCGTAATTGGATGTATATTACTAAGAGAAAGACCTCAGCAAGCTGGACCATTGACCGTTAGAAACCAAAGCAAAGTCACATATGTCACCAAACGAGTAACCTGCCTCAAATTGAATAAAGGACTTGTCATGTTAAGAAAAAGCAGGGAACTTGGTGCAAATCGCTACTCTAGTGGAGACTCGAGATTATTGAAATACATATAAATGTCCACTAAGGGGACCTCAAGTGCTATGAAAAGATGACGTTAAGAAGGCCGCACGATCGTACTGGAAAAGTCCTGTTAGACAGATAAATGGAGGATACTCAAGGAAGTGCGAATATGCGAAATGGTTAAAGGAGAATTAGGATTTTTTTGGGAAAATCTCGAAAGGACAATAAAAACAGTCTGGGCTCTTTCCTTACCCGACACTGATTTCACTCCTGTGCCGTTGATCTATTCCATAAATTTCTAGCCTTCACGTTCATGATCTGGGTGGGTTCTCTGTACGCGCGTCTGCCTCTAACCTAATCTCATGATTAGCGAATAGGATCTTCTATTACTGATCAAATTCGGATCAATAAGAAACAACTTTATTTATTTTTCAATTTTTCCTTTGAGAGGTAGTTCAAGAAACAGGTTTAGGAGAGAAATACATACCCTCACAACACATACATAATAATAACCCTCGCTCTATAGCTATTTCGTGCCTCTATGATAATGTTCAGACGTTTTCTTGGGTTTGGTTTCATAGACTCTAGTTTTACGCATCATGTTTATTGTAGGCTCAATAAGTTAAAACTGAGAGAACGTCCAGGCTGACGCAAGCCTTTGATTTGAAAGACTTGATGAAAATTGTCGAATTTTTCCCCGCCTTGATAAACCCCTCCAGCAGGGCTATTACGTATATAGGGATACTATTTACTTATATTCCCAAAACAGTTCATGTTTCCAGCAGGGCTATTACGTATGCCAGTTGACAACTGGCTTCGGTTGTTCACCGAACTTTGATGGTAAATTAGAATGACTTATCATTGGTATTACGTATTTCTTGCAGGGCTAACCTAACCTAAACTCACTGTACCTTGAAATACATTCACCGAAATACGTAATACCAATGTTATGTCCTTCTAATTTACCATCAAAGTTCGGTGTACAACCGAAGCCAGTTGTCAACTGGCATACGTAATAGCCCTGCTGGAAACATGAACTGTTTTGGGAATATAAGTAAATAGTATCCCTCTCACATAATGTTTTTGTACTTTTATTCTCAACATTTAGGTCGCGGGATATTATACTACGGGAATTTTAATAGTTCCATAATGTACTAGTTCCAATATAAAGACTCTAGGATAGCGCACGAAGTGGAAAAATGATTCATTCAAGAATTACGGCGGGTGTTAAGAAACTAAATTTAATTTCGGATTCCGAAACTGAATGGCCGAAATTCCGAAATTGAAAACTATGCAAAAATGGTCCGAAATTTCGAAATTATGAAATTTCGGAATTTCGGAATGCACCCCCTAGTGGGGATATGTTAAGTGGTGTGTGTGTGTCCGTGGTTGGGATGTGTACGTACGTTGTTTGTGGGATCGATGTGTGGCGATACCCCACATGCTACGTGTGTGTGTAGTTTAAAGGGCAGGGTACACTATTTTGATCACGCGATTATATTATCACTTGTCACGTAGTGACGTAAGTGCCTTTTATAGTCATCCTAAATTTAGTTAACGTAAATGAAAATGAAATGTAACGTCACGACTTTTATCCCCATTCGGGGGTAGTTAGAGGCTTGAGTGGCCATACACCACCACATTGTGGAGGTATTAACCAACTCAAAGCCCACGTTTCACCAGATAGTCAGATCCCAACATGACAGGTGGTGCACCTTGTCGCCGTGTATACAGGAACTGACTATTACCTTATCCCGAGGGATAGGTAGGTTTCCTCACGATGTTTTCCCTCACCGTCAGCGAACTGTAAATTATGCAAATAGATGAAAATTCATTCATTGGTGCATGCCCCACCGGCGATCGAACCTGGGACCTTCTGATTGCTAGCCCAACCTGTGTGTAATTTAGTAATACATAAGTATTAATGTCTATGTTATAAATAGGTACTTACTCATAAAATAATGCCGACTCACGCGAACCCTTTACATAGTTTATCAGCCATCAACAAGGGATTATTATAATTTATTTAGTCTAAAACAAACGCCGTCACGTCGCCGTGCCACCGTGACAGCTAACAATGGGGTGACACGAGATAGTACACCGCCGTCCGTCCCTTTTTTAAGCGCTTTGTAATAACTGATGATTAATGTCGGGAATTAGAAATGTAGAAGTGGAAATGGGCTTATTATTTTAGGGATTTTGTTTTATTTGCGTCAGAAGGTGGCAGACAAGCGTACGGCCCGCCTGACTACCTTACCCTATACTGTTTACCGTAGCCTATAGATGCTTGCAATACCATAGGCATCGCTCGCACGCTGCCGACCTGAAGGGAATGTGAGAGGGTTGGAGAGATGTGTTAAATTAAGTTGTTAACCCAACAAATACAAGAAAATTTTAAAAAATCTATATATAAAAAATTGGTACTAAAATTATTCACATTTTTAGTATAACAGCATTGAATATTAAAATAATGAAAATATGGCACGTTCGGCTGCACTTCTCTGGGAACATTACCAGTATAAGATGAGCTCTCTTTACTACGGGTGACATTTAGTGATAGCTCAGCTTATGCTGGAAATCTTCACTAAGAAATGTAGTCAGTACCCACCTGTTTCAAAATTGCAATCAATATTAAACACAAAAATTATTCAAAAAAAATATGCATCAATAATAATTCCTCCAAACCTAATCCGCTTGTTTATATTCATAAAACATTAAATAATACATGGATCCAATCGGAATAAATAAAGGCGTGAACATGTCGCGTCGCGTCGTATTGTGCGGTGATATTTCACAGCGAGGCGCCTCGCACGCCTCGCGGGTGTGCACGAGGGCTTAGCAAACACGCCGTCCGAACGATACAACATCGAGTGTTCCTCGATACGTGTGCTCGTGCCCTAAATGTTACTTGTCACATTTGGTACGTTCCAAATTCGAATTTTAGCTCAAAACGTTCCAGTTCGTAAACCTTGGATATTTTCCAGTTTTATCATGATAGCAGTGTGCTTTATTTTTGCTGCATTATTTTAAGAAAGTTGGAGATTAATTAATTAAAGATCAAACCAAGTTTTTTTAATGCTTTTATAATGTACATCAAGGACATTACGAAAAAAGAGGAAGTCACGCGACAGTCCAAAATAGACCATGTAAACAAAGTCCATGGACACAGTTGGTCTTCGGGCTCTCCCACTCATTGACAATTGCCAACTCATTGCCAATTGACTGCAGCTCATAAACGGGCTGGCTCGACCGGGGTAGTACCACCCTCTCACAGAAGATCGGCGTAAAGCAGCTATTACAGCTGCGTTTCGTACGATGAGTGAGAGAGCCGTAAGCCCACCCCCCCTCCCCCTCCCTCCATCCCACTCCCCTTCAGGTCGGTAATGTGCGAGCAATACCTTTGGTATTGTAAGCATCTATAGGCTACGGTAACTGCTTAACATCAGGCGGGCCGTACGCCTTTATGCCACCGCAGTGCTATAAAAAAAAAAAAAATTGTACGAAACGCAATTGTCATAGCTACTTTACGCCGATCTTCTGTGAGAGGGTGGTACTACCCCGGTCGATCCAGCCCATAATGAATATGCAGTCAATTGGCTACAGCTTGCCTCTACCAGTATAGGTACGTACTTAGGTTATATACTTGACACAGTTCGGATATCGCCATGTTGCCCGCCCAAGTTTCCTCTCTAACTCCTGCCCAACTTTTATTAGGATACTTGTAAAATTTCCGCGTTTCCCATTGAAAGTGCTCGACTGATTAAATAAGACGAATTTATTGACTCGGACGCGGCCGAGTGTTCAGGAATTTATGTTTGTACACTACCTTTTTCCCGCGACTTGGCTCATCTTAAGTTGTACTGTCTACGTAGTTATTTGTAATGACAGAGGTGACATGACGTGAGGGAACAGGGGGCTTACCACGACCTCTTATCGCGATTCAATTATTTGAACGTTTTAACGTTTCAGCGACTTTTTGTGCAATGACGTACCTTATTGTCATGACAATAAGAAACGTCATTGCACAAAAAGTCGCTGAAACGTTAAAACAATACTGCTATAAGAGGTAGTGGTAGGGCCCCTGGATTTTAAACTAGTTAGAACTATTTCTCTAGGATAGAACTAAACTGAATAGCTGTTGTTTTCATTATTAAACGTTGAGATGTATTTATAGGAATAGAGTAGAGAAATTACAATTACAGCTGCGTTTCGTACGATGAGTGAGAGAGCCGTAAGCCCACCCCTCCTCCCCCTCCCTCCATCCCACTCCCCTTCAGGTCGGCAATGTGCGAGCAATACCTTTGGTATTGTAAGCATCTATAGGCTACGGTAACTGCTTAACATCAGGCGGGCCGTACGCTTTTTTGCCACCGAAGTCCTATAAAAAAAAAAAAAAAAAAAAAAATAAGTTTGACAGCTAAAATAATTAGAGTCAATATTGGCATTATAGTTGTATTGTATCTAACTAAAACCAAGTACAACGGTGGAAAATTACATTATTTCTTCTTCTTATTTCATTCCACTTCGTCTAGTCGTTTTTTTTTAGCTGTACAAACAAACAACTCGACAATATTATTATTAGTATTGTTAGGGCGGGAGTAGATAACTTTTTAGGTTTACTCCTTCCTGAGTCTATAATGGAATTTTAATTAAATTGTTTTGAATGTTTTAATTAATTTAACTGTAAAGTTGTTACTACGTTTATGAGTAGAGTTATTTTGAAGTGGGAGCGTTAGTTGGTTATAATACTTCCAGGAGTTAAAAATGGAATTGATATTTTTTTTAATACACGGGAAATATGGTAATTGTACACTAAACTTACCTATATCCATCGAAAAAAAGGCTATGTTTAATTCTAGTTAGTACTTTGCTAACACTTAGGGCCGTAAAATCAATTTCAAAACGTCGGAAGAGAGCCTAAACTCATGTCTTCCATATAAAATCGATAGTTTAAACTCTCCACGATTGATTAATTTACTTCTTCTTTTAATAATAAATATCGCCAGACTTACCGTTCCGCTGTATGGTCCCAAATTAAGCAAAGCTTGTACTATGGTACCGTACAATGGACTGGGGGCGATCCCAGTGACATCCAGATCAGGGAAAATTACGAAAATGCAATTTCAGAAATTTGCCTCTGGCGGGATACGAACCCGCAACCACCCGATGATTTGAGCCGAACGGCCTACGCTCGAACCACCAAGCGGTCAAACTACCATTGACCTTACGGCCCTTAGGCAGGCATAATTTAACCTTCAAAGACGCCGTTCAAAATCACGCCAATTTTACCAAAGGCTAGACGTAAAGTATATACTGTGGTCCGTCAGTATGGTACATAATGATGGATGTCATTCCATCGATGTAGGCTACACGTTCAGTATTTATTCCGTCAGTATTGTGACGTAGTTCGTACAGTCCAGACGTCAAATGAAACATGAAAGCTTGGTATAGATATTACCTTAGCACTTGGTTTAATCCGCCATCTCAGAAGACATGTCCACTCTATTGCTTTCGCGACGTGGAATGCCAAACTGTTATTTTGGAATTGCAATTCCAGGCAAATACTGTCATCCATCAGTACACTAGCCTACACGATCAGTTTGGACCAAGGTATTTGAAAAATAATGACGGACCACAGTAAATACTTTACGTCTAGCCTTCGCCTAACACCAATTATATTCCATCACCCAAACACATTAAGCTCCAAAATAATACGCCAACAGCACATTAAGTACGCGCATACTTAATAACACCGTTTACTAAATATTAAGTGCACATGTACCCAAAACTTGAAACTTATCGCACGGTAAGTACTAAGAAGATTTGCATAGAGCGAGGCGCTCAACGGGGCCGTCTGAGTGGTCCCGTCTTTCGCCCGGATTGTGGATCTAAGCCCTGGATATAACCGGCCATTATGCACAATACCCTCCGCTGGCCATTTTGATACCATTCAATTGTGCTGCGATGCAACTGGTGAAATATTCTGAGATAATGGCGTATTATATTGCGCTGGCTATTATAGTTTATATTATCTGATGTGGTATCAAATTACAACGGTAGAGGAAACTAAACAGAGTTCTTAGATTAATATATTACTTAATATTCGAAATAAAGTAATGTTCTATTCAGAATATACTTGTTATGTTGTTATGGCTACAAATTAAGATAGGACTAAATTTGGCACAACTTAGTTCAAACCAAATTTGACTGACTTTGTGATGTTCCACTCCTGGACACGGGCCTCCCCTCAAAGTGAGGGGGACCCATCCACCACGCTTGCCCGTGCGTTGATATGTTTCATCGCAATGTTTTCCTTCACTGAGAGCTAGTGATAATCATATTGAAAACTCAGACGTGAAACCTGAATCTTGGCCACGAAATATGCGAGCTTAACTAAGGATCAAATTTAGTTTAGTCGTGATCAGATGACAATAGAATTGCCATAATTAGATATCTTCTTAATTACGAGTTCATCAAAACATGATGACTCATAAGAACGGTAGAGAGGGCAAATAACAAAATTATTCATTAAAAAGTTGTCAAAGAAAAGATAAAAAGAAACTTTCTAATTGTACGAATGAGGTACTAATTATTCAAACAATTATGCTCGCCAACTTAACATTTTTTTCAGCATCATTTGGCAAACGTTGAATAAAAAACTCCCACTTAATCATGAAACTTAGATAACAAATGCCTTTCAACTTCCAGTACCTACAGTAGGTTTCACTTTGATGAGAAGTGAAAAAATGGTGTGTTTAAAATTCTGCAGACTTATATTTTTTATTTTACAAGCAACTTATTTGCATTCTGGTTTGTAATTAAAGAGGGGAACGAGTGCCAAGGGCGTTGGGAAGTGGGCTGAATTCACCCTCTTGGCCGCCCGGTTGAAGTTCGGTTAGTGTCAGAATTATAATTCTCGGTTTAAATAAATTCTGTTTTGCGCATTTTTCGTGGACGTAAGATTCTTCGGGCTTTTAAACAAAATTTTAAAAAGACATTCATTTAATCCTGAAAAACGTCATGTGTTAATGTTATGTTAACCAATGTTTTTCAGTTAATATGATAATACAAGAAACGGCATATAACTGTTTTACACTAGAGTATAAATTTTGATCCTCAGCTCTGTACAAGCAAACATTTCTGAATTCATATTCAAAATGAAGGCAGCGCACGAATAACGAAATTAATGTCTTAATCTTTGAAATTTATTCATTGCAACCGCGCTGCGGCAAAGCCGTATGTAATGCAACGTACTAGGTACTCTCTGAAGCTTTAACGTTGTAGGCAATTTGCGAGTGCATATGAGCTTTCATTAATCTTTGTTGAAATAAAACTTAATAATATAATATAATAATATAATTAATAAAACTTAATAAGTAATTTTACACTGCTCCATAAAAAAACAGTTTTTTTTATAATTTGCTCTACTGTGGATAATGTAGAAATCCATAGATATAAATAGCTACCCATAGTCATAGACCATAGTTTGGGATCATAATCACTGGTCTGTTTACCCAGCAATCTCTATTTTAGTACCTGATTACAGAGTTTATTTTAAATTATATTTATCTAGCTCCCAAAACCTTTAACTTGCTCGTCGTCACTTTAAAGAACTTACGGCTGAACTAAAAAGTTCCATATTTTGCGCCAAGTTTATTATGCCCCAAAACTTGCGCGTTAAATCGTGCGTGGAGCTCCGTAAATATTCCTAAAGCCGCCGTCTCGATAAACGACACTTTTCAACAAAAACTGGACAAAACTAATAAGTCAGTCGCCTAACCTACCTATTATGTTTAGACACACATTTTTCTACACGGTAACCCTTAAATTCTAAATTTGAAAAAAAAAATATCAAAAAAGATAAATGTTCTAATTTTGAATCGTTCTTAATTTAAAAACGTATTTATTACGTGTGCTGAATGCCTTTCGGCCGGCTACTATATTTTACAATGGAATGGAACTGCGTGTACACACTCCAAAGCTATTTCCATGGGCATGTCAATAAGAAACCTTGGCATAAATAAGTTGGAAGGAGCAGCATGGGCAGTAAGTAATGAGGGAGACGGTACTGTAAACATATAGTGTAACAGAGGTGGGGCGCTAATTGATTGGTTGCCGCGCCCGCACTCCTACAATAGCGTCCATCGTGTATTTTTACTGATGTCGCTTTTTGTAGTGACGTGGACTCACCTATGCAGGTGTAACTGTATGGTCAGTTTGAATATGGCCTGTTTCATGCCGGACTAATTTGTAACAGTACAGGGTACTTTGAAAAACGAACGCTGACGGATCGTCCGAAGTACGTAAGTAGTAGGGATTCACCGGTTCTAGCTCACGGCCAAAAATATTGTGGCTCACCAAAAAAAAAAAAAAAAAGCTCATTCCATCGATCCGTGGGTCGACGCCGCCTAAAAAAAAAAAAAAAAAAAAAAAAAAAGTTTGGTGTCTTTTTGGGGGTTTTCGGTCATGCCCGATCGATCTGTGCTATTCCCGCGTTGATATCTGTAACGGTTCCTGAGATAGCTTTCAGACTCAGCGGCCTCGTAAGGGTTTTATTACGGTCGCCTATTGTATTCAAGGGTGCTATTGTGTCAGTACTTCACGATGCTTAATGAGGGTCGGCTTATTGTTCCCGAGGGCCGTTTGCAATGAAAGACTTATTTTTTTTTGTACATTTTTATTTATCGATAAAAAAGGGATTTAAACATTTCATAAAGTAATATATCATTGTACAGTGTATTCGTATCGAATATTCTTATGAAATCAGACATTGTATTATCATTGAATTTATAGTACAAATACAATAAACAATATTCACCGCATACGGATGTGAAATCGTTTTGTAGCCTATTGCTATTAAATTGCCATTGTTTGGAATTTCTCTTCAAAAATGATCTGTGGTAACCTGTTGGTGGTCGACCATAAGAATCAAAATATTGTCCGATACTATTGTCATCGATGTGAATGGCGATCCAATGGCTTCCAGGTCTTGTATCAGGGTCTAAATTAGATATAATATATGTAGGAGTATGAATGTGTATTGGCAATCGGTTAGCTGCATACACATTATATTGTAAGCTTGGATGAATTTTACATAAACTTTTTTGTATATCTATTGTGTTCATAATGATCACCTGGCGCGTTGTAAGCTGTTATCGATTCGACTTATCACATGCAAGTGTAAAATTTAATGTATTAACAGGGTATTTCTAGTCTGCTGAGATCATGGAAATAATACAAGGTAAAATATGCTGAAAATTATGTCTTTATTCAAATTTCAATGAATAGCTGCGTATAACTAGTACAATGAATACTTAAAACTACATTTTTTTACTTAAAACTAATACAATGAATACTAACCTAACCTAACCAAAACTAATACAATACTAACCTAACCTAACCTTAAGGCCAATTATCTTCATCAAACAATACACGCATAAATACATGCATATTATTATCGATAAACCATTTCTTAAGTAAACTTACAGTTTTTAATGCACTATGCTTCTTATGATATAAACAATTTACCGTACTTCTGGTATTATCATACAATTGATTTAATCGCAATAAATCGGGGGCACCTTTTTCACTAATATCTGCTACACTGCACTTATTACAAATATTTTTTATCCACTTGATTTTTTCCGTTCCAAAAACTAAAATTTTTTTATTTGTTAAAATTGGTATAATCACACGTTTGAACTCGCGATAGTCAATGAAACCGGCACTCCAATAAAAATCGTGTCGTCTTTCTATGGAAGAGACGTTTTTCTTTTCTGCGTCTGCCAAATTGTAATATGGGCATGGTGGTTTTATTAAAAACACCTGGGTATAATCTTCCGTAGCTAGTGCAAACTCCTTTATCAAGAAAACATTGTTGGAAACTTTAAACCCTTGTAAATCGACAAACATGACGTATTCTGGATTCATGATTATCTTTTAAACTGATGTCTACTCAACTGGGCGATGTAACGTAATGAACGTTCGTTTGCCATGCGTCTTATATAGATATCGCGACGTCCCATTGTTATTACGGTCGCCTTTTGTTCACTGCAGACGAGTACAAACATGAATCCTGTACATCGAAAGATCCCCTAACAATGAATGCCTCCCTCTATTCACAGATAACAGCACGACGGGGGGTGCAAGTTAGGACGACACGACGCCTATAAATCATGGCATTAACATTGTTCTCCTGTCCCTTTGACGGTGGTCAAGTCGAGACGTGACACATGATAAATTAAATTCGACAGGTTCAATTAGGTTCGACATTCGACGTGACAGGTAAATTCTCAAACGATGAATAGTATACAATGAATAGAACATAATTAACAAAGAATTTGAGTTATCTACATCCGTCACAATAATATGAAGCCTAAATAGGGAATTTAATGTTTTAGCTACTATAATCTACTGATACATTACGGTTTTTATCAATTTCAATAACATTATCGAACTCGGCATAAACGATACAGTTTATGGTTTGTGAAAGTGCTGATTCAAAACGAACTTCCAATCTCACGCTACCATGTTTTATAAGATTCCAATGGCCTGATGAGCTAGCTGATAAATCAGGTGTTAAGTCGAAAGCTAATAGACAATATCCTTGTGCATATTGTTCCCTAGATATGCCATTACCTTCATTAAGGAAATGTATACCCGTTCCCGAGAATAACGTGTGATAAGCTGAAGTATACATATTATTCTCGAATGATGGTTGTAAAGCTTTGGAAGGTATTTGTTGCCCATCAATATATAAACTAAATGTATTAAAATCGTGATTTTCAAAATTAAATGGATTTTTTGTGAGTTTACCATTAAAGCCTGCGTTATTAACAAATCCTATTATGCATCTTTTAGGTACTTGTCCTAGAAAAATGTTATCTAGTGCTTTTCCCTGAACCCCCGATGGTATTGTCAAAACTTTAACTTCAGCACGCGTAATAGGATATTTAGCTGTAGTAGAGGCTAAAACTTTTTGATGTGCAAGTAAAACTGTTGGATTGATTCGCGCTCTACGAACAATAAGCGTTGCATCAGTAATACATACTTTCAATTTTAAATATGAAAGCAGACAAGTAGAAACATGAAAGATTCCATAACAATGAATGCCATGCCTCTATTCAGAAATAACATTCCCAGCGGGGGCGCGAGTTGGGACGTGTCATCTATAAATCACGACAATTACATTGTTATCCCGGTCCTTATTTCGTGTCGAGACTTGTCGCATGATGCTAGCAGGTAAATTCCCTAGCAATTGGGTATAAAAGCGAGAAATAAGAATTTGAGAGCTACAGTATTCGTTAATTTGTGAACGCAGGTGCATCTAAGAGTGTTGTGAAAGTGATTAAGTGTCTTTAAAATCTTCAGAACTGCACAATGGAGGTAAGTTTTCAGTTTTATTTCATCAATTCATTAGATGAGTACAGATTTTTTATTTATTTTATCAATTCATTAGTTTGTTCATAAACAACTTTGATGTAAATTGTTACAGAACTCATTCGATGTTGAAGAAAATACATACAAACATTATTATTATCCACTATCGGATGATTGTGAAGACTTAACCATCAAAGATTCACCTAAAAAAGAAATTAAAAGAAAGACAATGGTCACATCATTGGATAGTTTAGATGAGCTCTTTGAAAATCCATCACCGATAAAGAAGAAAAAGCAATCGTCCACAGTTGCAAGGGCTAATGCCGAGGGGGGAATAACTTATCTATCAACAAATGCTGATGACAATATCAATTCAAGTCATCTCATAAAAATTGAAATTTATGATCTAAAAAAGTTGTCGAAAATTCCTCAACAACAACACTGGAAATATGCTGAATGTAGAGTTAAATACTACACAGACATTAAAAATAGTAACTTTGTAGATAGTAAAAATGTTATCTATCAAATAACAAAAGAAATTTCAAAAACAAAAAGTTGCAAGAAATATTCCTTCAGTAATAACTAATAACAATTATTTAATTTTAATCATTTTTTTTTTTTTTTTGTAACTAAGTAGTTTTAATATAAATATACAGTGTAGATTTCAAAGGAGCATCATTTCAAAACGTTGAACCATCGATGTTAGATCTGCCGTCTATTTCCTCAAACAATATGGAACAAAGTACCGAAGTTTGCATCGGTGCCTTCTTCAATTCGACGCTTGATGAAGATGTGGATATGTACGAGCTTTGTGAAGAGACAGAAAAATGTGAATTGAGTAATTCATATTACGATGAGGAGCTTTACAATATCTGTGCACTGGCTGAAAAAACCTTAAAGTAAGTTGCATGGAAATTGAAATTACCATTTATAAAATAGACATTGATCTGTAGGATTTATTTTAAACATGTTTTATTTTTATTACAGTAAACCAATACTTCAAATTGGCGGTGGTCTCAAAAGAACTATGAGTATTCAAGAAGAAAAAGAAACAATACATACGAAGAGACCAAGACTTGAAGAAGGACCTTCAACTTCATCATCAACATCATCATCTGGTCCTCTTAATAGTGATAAGGTAAATTGTAACACATGTCAGCTTTTATTTAGTAGGAGATATTTCGCAAATCATTTAAGAAGTAACATACATAAAAATAATCTTTTGAAATTGCACAACTCTTTGACAAATGTTTCCGTTGTTGAATCTGCTTTTGGACGAAGAATCATAACATATAAAATTAAAAGTAAAAATGATCCCTCATCAGACTTGGTATTTGAAACACCGGAATTATTTTTAAATTCCATAAAAAATGAAATATTACTTTTGATTGAAGAATCCATTGAAAAACACATTATTTTTAAAACAAATTTTTGTCTGAATGCCGATTTTGTACAGGAAACTAAAAATATTACAAATTCTTTTGATTTTCAAACCACTAATTATAAAATTTCTCGAGGCCACGACTTAAATATATTCTTTTCATCTTTATGTGACACTCTAACAGATAAAATAAGTGCTTTCGAGAAAAAAGATAGCGGATGGAGTCTCAAACAGATCAAATATATCGAAATGAATGTAAACAAATTTAATCCTCTACGTGGATCTTCATATGTTGATTTACCCCCAGACATAAAAGCTAAAAGAGCCATAATTAATGTAAAAAATAATGATAATTTATGTTTTAAATGGGCATTACTCTCGGCGTTATTTCCCATCGCTAAAAATGCAGAGCGCACATCATCTTACAGTATACATTTCAATAAACTTAAATTCGATGGTGTATCTTTCCCGGTTAAATTGAGTGACATACCGAAAGTTGAAAAGTTAAACAATATCAGTATAAATGTCTTTGGTTTGGAATTAAACAAAGAAACAAAGAAACATAATGTGGTGGGTCCACTGTTTATGACGAAATCTCGTAAAAGCCAACATGTTAATCTATTGTACATACACAATAGTGCAACTAACCATTACTGTTTTATTAAAAACTTGGCGCGCTTAGTCGGAAAACAAATTTCAAATCAAGATCATAAGGTGTGGATCTGTGATGGGTGTTTACTTCACTTTCCCACAGAAGAGAGGTTGGCTAACCACCAACAGCATGATTGCTCTCACATATCTACTGAACTTCCGAGTAATATAAAAACATCGAAAGATTGGTTTGGTCAACCAGTATCTAACGACAAATTAAAATTTGATAAATTCCAAAGAAAGTTAAAAATACCTTTTGTTGTATATGCTGATTTTGAGGCATTCTTAAACCCAATAAAATCATGTCCTAATGACCCGACTAAGTCGTATACCAACAACGTTAATAAACACGAAGTTTATAGTTTCGGATATTACATAAAATGTTCATTTGATGATAGTTTATCAAAATATGAAACCTACAGTGGACCAGACTGCGCGCAAGTATTTATGAAACGTTTATATGAAGATTTTAAAAAAATATATTGTAAAAATAGTTTTCAAAAACACCCCAAACCACTATCAACCGAAGATGAGAATACAATTAACAATTCAAAAAATTGTTACATTTGTGAGACTGATTTAAAAGGAGACGACGTTCACTATTTTGATTGGTACACAGGTGATTTCAGAGGAGTTGCGCATGATGTATGTGTAACAAAATTCCGAACACCACAACACATTCCAGTATTCCTTCATAATCTCAGTCACTATGATGCACATTTCATTGTCCATGCATTAAATTTTGTAGATGGCAACGTGGAAGTAATTCCCCAAAACAAAGAAAGATACATATCCTTTTCAAAGATATTAACTATTAACAACCAGAGAGTCAATTTAAGATTTGTAGATTCTTTTAAATTCCTACCATGCAGTCTTGATCAATTAGCTAAGAATCTCAAAGATGAACAATTCTACACACTTAAAAGTAATTTCCCTAGGGATGAAGACTTTAGTCGTCTTAGAAAAAAAGGTATATATCCTTACGAATTTATGGTATCATATGACTGTTTAAAATTAACAACTCTCCCTAGTCAAGATCAGTTCTACAGTTCACTGACCGATTCAAGTGTTTCTGATGATGATTATCATCGTGCTCAGGATGTTTGGCAACATTTTAAGTGTCGCGAAATGTTAAATTACTCAGACTTATACCTAAAAACTGATGTTTTGCTCCTGACTGATGTGTTTGAAAACTTTAGAAACATTTGTATTACAACTTATGATTTAGATCCTGCTCACTATTATACAGCGCCGGGATTGAGTTGGGACGCTATGTTAAAATACACAAAAATTGAACTAGAACTATTAACAGACTTTGATAAACTGGCTTTTATTAAGGCAGGAATAAGAGGAGGTGTATCTCAATGTAGCAATCGATATGCAAAGGCAAATAATGAATTCTTGGAAGATTTTGATGAGAAAAAACCTCGGTCATATCTTGCATATTTTGATGCTAACAATCTTTATGGTTGGGCTATGTCTCAATTCCTTCCAGAAGGTAGTTTTGAATGGGTTAGTACGGATACTAATTTTGACGTGTCAGATACATCTGAATGTGGTTTCATTTTAGAAGTCGATTTAGAGTATCCCGTCGAACTTCACGATTTACATTCGGACTTACCACTGTGTCCAGAAAATACAATTGCAGGTAATTCTAAAGAAAAAAAACTAATTCCAAATCTTAATAAAAAAAGCAAATATAAAATTCATTATAGAAATCTTAAACAATGTCTTGAGATGGGTATAAAATTGATTAAAATTCATAGAATTTTAAAGTTTCATCAAAGTCCTTGGTTAGAAAGATATATAGATCTGAATACGAAATTAAGAACAAAAGCAACATCAGATTTTGAGAAAGATTTTTATAAATTAATGAACAACGCAGTATTCGGTAAAACAATGGAGAACATTGAAAAACGAGTTAATGTTAAATTATTAACGCACTGGGAAAATCGAGGTAAAACTTTAGGCGTGCAAGACTTAATTGCAAAACCAGAATTTCACAGTTTATCAATTTTTTCTGAAAACTTAGTTGCAGTACAGTTACGAAAAATAAAATTGATTCATAACAAACCTATCTACTTAGAATTTTGTATATTAGATATTTCAAAAACTCTGATGTATGATTTTCATTACAACTACATGTTAAATAAATTCGGCAATAAAACAAAATTATTATACACTGATACTGACAGTTTAATATATCAAATTTTTACCGACAATTTTTATGAAGATATTAAACCCGACCTTGCTACACGATTTGATACATCTGATTATGCTTCTGATAATATATTTGGTTTTCCAAATCTAAATAAAAAAAAGATAGGTTTCTTTAAAGATGAAAATAATGGTAAAATTATGAAAGAATTTGTAGGACTACGATCTAAAATGTATGCATTTAAGGTTGAAAATAAAATGATAGCCAAAGCAAAAGGTGTAAATAAAAGTGTCACAAAAAAAATGAACATTGAAAATTACAAGTCATGTCTCTTTGAGAAGAAAAATCTATTTTGTAGTATGTATAGATTTAAATCGATTAAACACACAATCTTCACTCAACAAATTAACAAAACCTGTTTGTCCTATAACGATACAAAACGATATATTTTGCCAAATCAAACTGATACATTAGCATGGGGTCATTATAAGTTAAGTTAAGTTAAAGAATGCACTTTCAATTGTAATAAATATTTTTGTGTTATACTATGTAAATAAATAAAATTGTAATTTTATAATATCTAAGGTAAATTTTAAGATTTTAAATATTTTGCGATAATAATTCTGTGTAAATGAATAAATAAATATGTAATTTTATAAAATCTTAGGTAAATTTTAAGATTTTAAATATTTTTGAGAAAATAATAACATGTAATTAAATTTCTGTAAGATTTTTTGTGTCATATTGTGTAAAATGTATTTTTATTTATCCAAATATAAATGTATATTTTTCTAACACTGTCTTATTCATTTCAATACCCTCTAAGAATCTACACGTGTTTAATAATGTTCCAATTTATTCATCCGTTTACTGCCATAGTTGCAGGCCCAAGTGGTTGTGGCAAATCTATATTCGTTACAAAGTTTATTCAATCCATCAAAGAGATATGCAACAAACAGTTCAGTCAAATTACTTGGTGCTTCGATGAAATGCAACCTTTATACAATTTACCAAACGTAAACTATTATCAAGGTATACCAGATCTAAGTATGTTTGATGGGAAGGAGGCAAACCTTGTAATTATCGACGATCTTATGAGAGAATCTGATGGTAGAATTGTTGATATTTTTACTAAAGGCAGTCATCATAGAAACTTAAGTGTATTCTATATTACACAAAATTTATTCCACCAAGGTAAAGGTCAAAGAGACATTTCTTTGAATTCAAACTATATTATTTATTTCAAAAACCCTCGTGATAAAACCCAAATTAGATACTTAGCGCGACAAGTATCACCAGAAAATTCAAAATTCATTGAAGATGCATACAATGACTCCACTAAAGAAGCACATGGATATTTAATGGTTGATCTTAAACAAGACACCAATGAAACATGTCGTATTAAAACGAAAATATTCCCCTCAGATGGATATTGCACTGTATATGTCCCCACAAAAGGGTTTAAATATGCCAAGAACCAACAAATTCCCATCATTTACAAATAATGTCTCAGAGCATCCAGACGCACAAGAATTTACTACGCGCTCTACACACTCTTAAACCGAAATATCAACGAGCCCTATTAAAAGCGTGTGACGAGCAAGAAATAAACTGCATTTGTGAGTGTATTTATAACGTTCTCCAGGGCAAAGTACCGCTTAAAGATAAAGAAAAGAAAAAACTTGGTAAATTTAAGAGTATACTTCGCAAGTTGGTACGTAAAGGAACAGATAAAATACGAAAGAAAATAATCATTCAAAAAGGTGGTGCATTCCTACCAATTATATTGGGTTCCATTTTGAGTGTATTAGTTAATTCACTTGTTTAAAAATGGAGCACGCCAAAAAGATGTTACTTATTGATCCAAGTTTATTAGAGAAATTAAATCAAAACAACAATCAACACAAAATTGAAAATCCTACCTCAAGATTAGACATCGAAATGCAAAAGATTTTGAATAGTAATATGGACGATAGAAAAAAATGGATTTTATATCAACAAATTTTGCAAAGATATCTACACTTTACCGAAGCAGATCGTCAACCTATAGAATTACCAATAATTACTTCCAATATCGATGCTGTCGGAGACACTGCAAACAATGAAGTTTCTAATATAAAAGCTGAAATCGCTGGTAAAGATTTAGTTGTGAATCAGACATCGAAAGACGACGTGAAGCAACAACAACAACAGCAAGAAAGTCATATATACACACCTAGACAAATTTTAAGTTTAATACCAAAAACTTATATAAAAAAGGGTGAGTTATTGCTTAATACAATATCATTGAGTAAAAACAAAATTCACTGGAACGACAGCGGTACTGTCACCATAGATAACAAACAAATTCCCGGAAGTAATATCATAGATTTGGTAAACGACTTTCTTAGACCATTGAAAAAAAGTAATCCGAAAGGTTGGGAAGATTTTGCCAAAGCACTGAAAGACATTAAAATACCATTAGCTTACATTGGAAATCCAAACAGAAGTGAATACATAAATAAACTCCAATCGGATGATCCTACACAACACTCTGTGGAAGAGGAAATCTATACTACACCAAGTAGTGCTGATAAGTATCAAAGAAAACTAAAGAAAAAGATTGACTGGGAAAAATGGACTCCTTACTAGAAATTAATAAAATATATTATGATGTATCACATCCTGCCGGATATGGTAGTATACTCAATCTAGTAAAAGCTATGAAAGGTAAAATGACTAGAGGCGACATCAAAAAATGGTTGCAAGCTCAAGAAACTTACACACTTCATAAGCCAGTACATAGAAGATTCCCTCGGAATAAATACATTTTATCTAATCTAAATGAACTTTGGCAGGCTGATTTAAGTGATATGAGAACTTATTCTAAATATAATGATGGTTATAATTACATTCTTTGTGTTATTGATGTATTTACTAAATATGCTTATGCTATGTCAATGAAAAATAAAAATTCTGAGACTATAAAAAAATGTTTTGAACACATATTTAATGAGGCCGGTACCACTCCAACACATATACAATCTGATAAAGGAACTGAATTTGTTTCAAAAGATGTACAAAAGTATTTTAGGAGCAAAAATATAAACTATTATACAACAAATAATCCTGATATTAAAGCAAGCATTGTAGAAAGATTTCAAAGAACACTCAAGATGAAAATGTGGCGTTATTTTACCCATAAAAATACATATAGGTATATAGATATTTTACAAGACTTATTATATGCATATAATCATAGTTACCATTCCAGTATTAAAATGTGTCCTTGTGATGTAAATTCAAACAATATAATGACTGTTTGGAATAATTTATATGAAAAGGGTAGAAAACAAGCTGCAGATATTACACCAACACCAAAATTTCATGTTGGTGATCATGTACGAATTACAAAATTTAAACATATATTCCAAAAAGGTTATGAATCCAACTGGAGTGACGAAATTTTTATGATATCTTCAATAATAGATAGATCACCATGGATAGTATATACACTGAAAGATTTGCAAAATGAACCGATAGTGGGTACTTTTTATGAAAGAGAATTGCAAAAAATTGATTATAACCCCACTTCCAGTTATAAAATAGATAAAATAATTAGCACTCGCTACTCTGGCAACAGAAAGCAAGTGTTAGTGAAGTGGAAAGGTTATCCAGATAAATTTAACTCTTGGATTTTGGCTTCTAGTTTAGAAAATCTATGATGAAAGAAAGTTTTTATTTAACATTACTTAGTAATAGTTCTATGGAATACTTTCCAGAAAACTCAACAACTCTTTTTTCAACAAAATTACCTAAAGCAATTATATTGGAAGGATCGTGGTCGGTTGGTGTGGTTGAATTCCAATATCCATGCACGATGTTTACTGTTCAAGAACATGAAAACGTTGTTTACATAAGTAAATGGATGAAAATACCCAACAATACCGGCACTCCTAGTACCTCTCTAGCGTACTACAAAACTCATATACCAGCCACTAACTATGATAATATTGAACAAATTATAGTGACACTAAACAGTTTGAGGGAGAAAGTGAAGTTTCGCTATGATGAGATATCAAAGTTCGTATTTGTTACTGTAAATGATGAAGCATTAAAATCAATAACGTTATCGCCTAATTTGTCTCTTCAACTAGGATTTGAACCTAATAAAAACCTTGTTTCTAAGAGTCTTGGAAAGTGCCCAGCGAATTTACATTTAGGGTTGCCATCTCAGTTATTTGTTTATTGTGATATAATCGAACCACAGATCGTCGGAGATGTAATGACCCCTCTTCTCAGAATAATACCTTTAGACCCTTCAAAATATATTTACGGTGCTAATAAAATGCATGTTTTCTCACCACCTCACTACTTGCCTGTCATGCGTAGAGAGTTTGATACCATTGAAATAGATATAAGATCAAGCACGGGGCATAAAATACCATTCCAGTTCGGAACTGTGGCTATTAAACTACATTTTAAAAAATTATAATGCATCCCCAACGTTATAATACAAGTTGTCCCTACGAACATTACTATTCACATCAAGGTGGATCAGGTATTGGAGTAATTTATAAAGGGGGGCACCATATCAGCGCGGTCATGGAATTGGTAGCTTTCTAGGAGGTTTATTCAGATCTGTTTTACCATTGTTGTCTAGTGGAGCTCGAGCGATCGGTAAAGAGGTTTTAAATACAGGTGTGGGGCTTTTATCGGATATGGTTAGTGCACGTCCTATGGAAGATTCTATTAAGACTCGATTGAAAGAGGCTGGGTCAAACTTAAAAAGAAAAGCCGATGAGAAAATTGATCGAATTAATATGTCTGGATCAGGATATATAACTAAGAAAAAACGTCTGGCTTCATTCATTCCACCGCTACGTGCTAAGGTGAAAGGTGCTAACAAAAAATCAAAGTTGACACGTAATAATATCAAAGATATATTTTCATAAATAATAATAATAATAATAAAATGTCTTTTCTACACAATCATTCTTGTGAGTGCATTAAGTCGGAGCTAGATTTATTTGCTTTACCATCTACACAAACAAGTATAGAACATGGAATGTGGATACATTACAAACCTATTTCATCTCTCGCCGATGATGGCCCCATCGAATTTCAAGTACCAGGAACCGGTGATGACTACATAGATTTGTCTCATACTATGATTCATATTAAAGCAAAGATATTAAACCAAGACTCAACAAAACTGCTAGCTACAACGACAGTGGCACCAATAAACAATTGGTTACATTCATTATTTAGTCAGCTTGATGTTTATTTGAACCAAAAACTTGTATCCCCGCCAAATAATACATACGCCTATCGTGCTTACATGGAAACTTTGTTGAATTATGCTCCTGCATCAAAAGAATCTCACCTAACATGCAGTCTTTGGTATGAAGATACAGCTGGGAAAATGGATTCAACCGATGAGAAAAATGAAGGATTCACTAAAAGAAGTAAATTAACAGCTGAAAGTAAAGAAATTGAAATGATTGGGCATCTACATGGTGATATATTCAACCAAGAAAAGTTTTTAATTAATGGTGTTGAGATGTCTGTTAAATTAGTTCGTTCCAGAGAAACATTCAACTTAATGGCTTCTTCAGACGATTTAAAATTGAAAGTATGTATTACTGATGCAACGCTTATTGTTCGTAGAGCGCGAATCAATCCAACAGTTTTACTTGCACATCAAAAAGTTTTAGCCTCTACTACAGCTAAATATCCTATTACGCGTGCTGAAGTTAAAGTTTTGACAATACCATCGGGGGTTCAGGGAAAAGCACTAGATAACATTTTTCTAGGACAAGTACCTAAAAGATGCATAATAGGATTTGTTAATAACGCAGGCTTTAATGGTAAACTCACAAAAAATCCATTTAATTTTGAAAATCACGATTTTAATACATTTAGTTTATATATTGATGGGCAACAAATACCTTCCAAAGCTTTACAACCATCATTCGAGAATAATATGTATACTTCAGCTTATCACACGTTATTCTCGGGAACGGGTATACATTTCCTTAATGAAGGTAATGGCATATCTAGGGAACAATATGCACAAGGATATTGTCTATTAGCTTTCGACTTAACACCTGATTTATCAGCTAGCTCATCAGGCCATTGGAATCTTATAAAACATGGTAGCGTGAGATTGGAAGTTCGTTTTGAATCAGCACTTTCACAAACCATAAACTGTATCGTTTATGCCGAGTTCGATAATGTTATTGAAATTGATAAAAACCGTAATGTATCAGTAGATTATAGTAGCTAAAACATTAAATTCCCTATTTAGGCTTCATATTATTGTGACGGATGTAGATAACTCAAATTCTTTGTTAATTATGTTCTATTCATTGTATACTATTCATCGTTTGAGAATTTACCTGTCACGTCGAATGTCGAACCTAATTGAACCTGTCGAATTTAATTTATCATGTGTCACGTCTCGACTTGACCACCGTCAAAGGGACAGGAGAACAATGTTAATGCCATGATTTATAGGCGTCGTGTCGTCCTAACTTGCACCCCCCGTCGTGCTGTTATCTGTGAATAGAGGGAGGCATTCATTGTTAGGGGATCTTTCGATGTACAGGATTCATGTTTGTACTCGTCTGCAGTGAACAAAAGGCGACCGTAATAACAATGGGACGTCGCGATATCTATATAAGACGCATGGCAAACGAACGTTCATTACGTTACATCGCCCAGTTGAGTAGACATCAGTTTAAAAGATAATCATGAATCCAGAATACGTCATGTTTGTCGATTTACAAGGATTTAAAGTTTCCAACAATGTTTTCTTGATAAAGGAGTTTGCACTAGCTACGGAAGATTATACCCAGGTGTTTTTAATAAAACCACCATGCCCATATTACAATTTGGCAGACGCAGAAAAGAAAAACGTCTCTTCCATAGAAAGACGACACGATTTTTATTGGAGTGCCGGTTTCATTGACTATCGCGAGTTCAAACGTGTGATTATACCAATTTTAACAAATAAAAAAATTTTAGTTTTTGGAACGGAAAAAATCAAGTGGATAAAAAATATTTGTAATAAGTGCAGTGTAGCAGATATTAGTGAAAAAGGTGCCCCCGATTTATTGCGATTAAATCAATTGTATGATAATACCAGAAGTACGGTAAATTGTTTATATCATAAGAAGCATAGTGCATTAAAAACTGTAATTTTACTTAAGAAATGGTTTATCGATAATAATATGCATGTATTTATGCGTGTATTGTTTGATGAAGATAATTGGCCTTAAGGTTAGGTTAGGTTAGTATTGTATTAGTTTTGGTTAGGTTAGGTTAGTATTCATTGTATTAGTTTTAAGTAAAAAAATGTAGTTTTAAGTATTCATTGTACTAGTTATACGCAGCTATTCATTGAAATTTGAATAAAGACATAATTTTCAGCATATTTTACCTTGTATTATTTCCATGATCTCAGCAGACTAGAAATACCCTGTTAATACATTAAATTTTACACTTGCATGTGATAAGTCGAATCGATAACAGCTTACAACGCGCCAGGTGATCATTATGAACACAATAGATATACAAAAAAGTTTATGTAAAATTCATCCAAGCTTACAATATAATGTGTATGCAGCTAACCGATTGCCAATACACATTCATACTCCTACATATATTATATCTAATTTAGACCCTGATACATGACCTGGAAGCCATTGGATCGCCATTCACATCGATGACAATAGTATCGGACAATATTTTGATTCTTATGGTCGACCACCAACAGGTTACCACAGATCATTTTTGAAGAGAAATTCCAAACAATGGCAATTTAATAGCAATAGGCTACAAAACGATTTCACATCCGTATGCGGTGAATATTGTTTATTGTATTTGTACTATAAATTCAATGATAATACAATGTCTGATTTCATAAGAATATTCGATACGAATACACTGTACAATGATATATTACTTTATGAAATGTTTAAATCCCTTTTTTATCGATAAATAAAAATGTACAAAAAAAAATAAGTCTTTCATTGCAAACGGCCCTCGGGAACAATAAGCCGACCCTCATTAAGCATCGTGAAGTACTGACACAATAGCACCCTTGAATACAATAGGCGACCGTAATAAAACCCTTACGAGGCCGCTGAGTCTGAAAGCTATCTCAGGAACCGTTACAGATATCAACGCGGGAATAGCACAGATCGATCGGGCATGACCGAAAACCCCCAAAAAGACACCAAACTTTTTTTTTTTTTTTTTTTTTTTTTTTTTTTTAGGCGGCGTCGACCCACGGATCGATGGAATGAGCTTTTTTTTTTTTTTTTTTGGTGAGCCACAATATTTTTGGCCGTGAGCTAGAACCGGTGAATCCCTACTACTTACGTATTCGATTTACGATCAAAACCATGTTAAACGCTGAAATCGTAAAGAAGAAACGAAAGAAGAAATGTCAAATCACGACGATCCGTCAGCCGAAACGTTTCGTTTCGTATTTCGAAGTAGGCCAGCAGGACTGTAAGTCGCTTAGATATTGAACTGCTATTGCCACTGAGCTGCTATAGTGATCGATCCTCTGATTGGTCAAATGATCCTGACCGACCAATGAGAGAGTCGGTCTCTAGCGGTCTACAGCAGATCAATGGCAATGGCTAAGCGACTTGGGGCCCAGTTTTAAGATATCCTTTCAGTAAAATGTGGATACGCTAGTAGTTAGAGGGACTGCCCTTATAGTCAAGACGTTCCAGGTTCAATCCCTATGCTGGCAATGACACTATAGATGTGAGTGAACTCTTGGCACGAGCATTTAGCTAAGTTGGAGGCTAACGTATTAAATGTACCTATCTTAAAAGAAATCAAATTCTACAGCGTGCATTCGAATTCGTGGGAAATATTTTAAACGGTGGCCCTACTAATGATTCAGAATGTTTTATCGGTAAGCAAATTAGCAAAATATTTAACTGTAGTACTTTAACTGGGCAATTATTTTTTATCAATTAATTTATTGATTCATGTTCTCAAAACATTTTAAATCATGTGTAGAATCATCGCTTAGAATATTGCCCACGATTATGATTGCACCCTTTATTAGTCTGAGGAACAATTCCACGCACCCTGCTGCGTAGAGACTCAGTGGGTGTAGAGTATAGAGGGTCTAGTACAGAGCATAATCCCCGCTGCCTGCGCGCAGTCACGTTGCGGAAACAACACGACGGTCGGTGAGGCCGCGAAGTACGCGGTGAAGTAATAACATTAAAACAGAAGTTTCCTGACGAAATCCACACTCATACTTTTTGCTTTTAAAGTAATCTCGTTTGATAATAATATCCTGGGACATTTTAACACACGGCTACTTGATCCCAAACTAAGCAGAACTTGTACTATGGAAACCAGATAACTGATATTACTACATATACTACTTTTTTATTTGTAAATACATACTTAATATACATATACACTCAGACTCGGGACATACAGACATGTTCATGCACAAAACTGCATGTCCCGGGTAGGAATCGAACCTACGACCTGCAGCGTGAAAGGCGCCATCACGCCAACCACGCCAACGGGCCCGTCAATACTTTATGTAATAGAATAGCCAATAGTATTTCGCAATTTGAAAAAAGAATGTCTCGAGTTCATTAAGCACCTAGAAAACTTTTGTCTTGTTATTTTTACGTCTAATTGAAATTTTTGCTCTATTATTGACAGCACTAAATAGAGAAAAAATCATAAAACGGTGTAAATGTTTCGTTATTGTAAATAAAACGCAAGTCTGCATAAGAATTTTATACTTATTTTATGTGAGCGCCAAACATTTTGATTTTAGAACTGTGACTAAACGTTGATTGGGTGCGTCTATAACAGCCGAGCGTACCCGAGCAATCAGTATTGATGTGGGAACAAATCGACATAACATTATACCTTATGCTTCGGACGCAGCAGCTTGAGGCATGTGAACGCACCCATTGCCACTGACATATTATTGTATTGTCATGACGCTAATTCGGCTGTCTAAATAATTACGACTATTCAAACTTCGCATACCTACTTGCCTAAAACATCTGATACTTACCTAAGTAATTCAAGTTAAGTTAGTTTTCCAATAGAATTACTGCCAACAATGCAAATAAGAACCTAAAATCTCTTCAGCCAACTAAATCCCACAATCGCTAATTCAATGGCCCCAGTCAAAAGCCTTCACGGGCCTATGTTTACCATTTATGATCCGAGCCGTCGCTCGCGTGGCCCATAAGTGGGCACGGCCTATTGCCGGTATCGAATTATATAGCCGTGGCCATCGAATTTGCATAATCGTCTAATTGTTAATGATAGCCCACTAATTCTGTAATTTTGGGTTACACTGCCGTATTTATACATACGTCGTGCATAGATTCTCGAACTAACATGCGAATGTATTGCAAATTTTTAGTTCTAGTTGCAATCCGAAGAAGGGTTATTTTATATGACTAGGGCGGTAAAGCTTACGAACTGCCTGATGCTATGCAGTTATTGTAGGATATAGATGACTAGCTTTTGCCCGCGACTTCGTCGGCGCAGAATTTAAATTAAAAAAATTCGGATCCCGGATCCCATTTCCCGGATCCCGTTATCCCGGATATCACGGATCCCGTGTCTCGTATCCCATATCCTGAATCTCGTTTCCCGGGTCCCGTATCCTGGATCTCGTTGCCCGGATCCTGGATACCGTTTTCCGGATCCCGTATCCCGGATCCCATATATCCCGGACCCCATATATCCCGGACCCCGTATCCCGTTTCACGATATCCGGGATACGGATCCGGGACTTAGCAAACGGAATCTGAGAAACGGGATACGGGATCCCGTTTCTCAGATTCCGTTTGCTAAGTCCCGGATCCGTATCCCGGATATCGTGAATCCCGTATCAAATATCCTGAATTTCATATCCCGGATCATGTTTCCCGGGTCCCGTATCCCGGATCTTGTTCCCCGGATCCCAGATTCCGTTTTCCGGATCCCGGATATCACGGGACCCGTATTCCATATCCCGGATTTCATACCCCGGATCTCGTTTCCCGGGTCCCGTATCCCGGATCTCATTTTTTGAAATCTGGATCCCATTTCCCAAATCCCAGCTTCCGTATCCCGGATATCGGATCCCGTATCTCGAATATCCCGGATCCCGTATCGTATTAGCCCGTAAAAGTCCCGTCAAAATCGGTCCAGCCGTTTCAGAGATTAGCCCGAATCGGTACCGCCATACAAACTTTCATTCCCAATTTTACACCCTCAGGGGATGAATTTTCCAAAACGCTAAAATTAATATGTTTCATTTGTAAATAGAAACCTAAACACCAATTTTCATCATTCTAACTTCAAAAATGACGAATTTCAATACAAACTTTCATCCCCATTTCACCCCCTTTTAGGGGTTGAATTTTAAATATCATAAAATTAATCTTTTTCATTATTAAAACTCACCTAGTCAGCAATTTTTATAATTCTAACTTCAAAAATGACGAACTTCCATACAAACTTTCATTCCCCTATTTTACCCCCTTAGGGGTTGAATTTTCAAAAACCCTGAAATTACTCTTTTTTATTTTTGAAAAGACACCTAATCACCAATTTAAATAATTCTAACTACAAAAATGACGTAACTTCCATACAAACTTTTATCCACTATTTTACCCCCTTAGGGGTTGAATTTTCAAAAACCTTGAAATCCATATTTTTTATTTTTCAAAAGACACTTAATCAGCAATTTTCATAATTCTAACTTCAAAAATGACGAACTTCCATACAAACTTTCATCCCCTATTTGACCCCCTTAGGGGTTGAATTTCAAAAAACCCTTTCTTAGTACACCTCTACACATCAAGACAAACCCACCCTCCAAATTTCAAGTCTCTACGATCAGCGGTTTAGGCTGTGCGTTGTCTGTCAGTCAGTCAGTCAGTCAGTCAGTCAGTCAATCAGGACTTTGATTCTTATATATTTAGACTAGCTTTTGCCCGCGACTTCGTCCGCGCAGAATTTAAACTTAAAAAAATCGGATCCCGGATCCCATTTCCCGGATTTCGTATTCCGGATCTCGTTTCCCGGATCTCGTTACCCGGGTCCCGTATCCTGGATCTCGTTGCCTGGATCCTGGATCTCGTTGCCCGAATCCTGGATCCCGTTTTCCGGATCCCGGATCCTGGATCCCGGTTTCCGGATCCCGGATCCTGGATCCCGTTTTTCGGATCCCGGATCCCGTATCCCGGATCCCGTTCCCAGATTCTGTTTGCTAAATCCCGGATCCCGTATCCCGGATATCACGGATCGCGTATCTCGTAACCCATATCCCGAATCTCGTTTCCCGGGTCCCGTATCCTGGATCTCGTTGCCCGGATCCTGGATACTGTTTTCCAGATCCCGTATCCCGGATCCCGTTTTCCAGATCCCGTGTATCCCGGACCCCGCATCCCGTTTCTCAGATTCTGTTTGCTAAATCCCGGATTCCGTATCCCGGATATCGTGAATCCCGTATCAAATATCATTAATTTCATATCCCGGATCTTGTTTCCCGGGTCCCGTATCCCGGATCTTGTTCCCCGGATCCCAGATTCCGTGTTCCGGATCCCGGATCCCGTATCCCGGATATCACGGGTCCCGTATTCCATATCCCTGATTTCATACGCCGGATCTCGTTTCCCGGGTCCCGTATCCCGGATCTCATTTTTTGAATCCTGGATCCCGTTTCCCAGATCCCAGCTTCCGTTTGCCGGAGCTTTATCCCATTTCTGGATCCCAGATCCCGTATCCCGGATATCGGATACCGTATCTGGGATATCCCGGATCCCGTATCGTATTAGCCCGTAAAAGTCCCGTCAAAATCGATCCAGCCGTTTCAGAGATTAGCCCGAATCAGTACTGCCATACAAACTTTCATTCCCTATTTTTCACCCTCAGGGGATGAATTTTCCAAAACGCTAAAATTAATCTTTTTTATTTGTAAAAAGAAACCTAAACAAAAATTTTCACTTATATATTATATAACTTCAAAAATGACGAATTTCAATACAAACTTTCATCCCTATTTCACCCCCTTAGGGGTTGAATTAAGAAAGATCATAAAATTAATCTATTTCATTATTAAAACACACCTAGTCAGTAATTTTCATAATTCTAACTTCAAAAATGACGAACTTCCATACAAACTTTCATTCCCCTATTTTACCCCCTTAGGGGTTGAATTTTCAAAAACCCTGAAATTACTCTTTTTTATTTTTGAAAAGACACCTAATCACCAGTTTAAATAATTCTAACTTCAAAATGACGGAACTTCCATACAAACTTTTATCCCCTATTTTACCCCCTTAGGGGTTGAATTTTCAAAAACCCTGAAACCCATATTTTTTTATTTTTCAAAAGACACATAATCAGCAACTTTCATAATTCTAACTTCAAAAATGACGAACTTCCATACAAACGTTCATCCCCTATTTTACCCCCTTAGGGGATGAATTTCAAAAAACCCTTTCTTAGTACACCTCTACACATCAAGACAAACCCACCCTCCAAATTTCAAGTCTCTACGATCAGCGGTTTAGGCTGTGCGTTGTCTGTCAGTCAGTCAGTCAGTCAGTCAGTCAGTCAGTCAGTCAGTCAGTCAGTCAGTCAGTCAGTCAATCAGGACTTTGATTCTTATATATTTAGATTGCAATATCAAAGACATTGCTCGCACGCTGCCGATTGTAGGAGAGTGGGACAGGGGGAGGGGATGAGAGGGGTTGTGCTTACAGCTCTCTCACATATCGTACAAAACAAAGCTACAATAGCTACTTTACGCCGATCTTCTGTGAGAAGGTCTACCCCGGTCGAGTCAGCCCGTGTAAGAGCTAGGTACAGCTTGGCTCTACCACCTTATACATTTGTTAGAAAACGGTAACATATTGCCGTTCACGAAATTCTGCCACAGCATTAAAATTTCATTTTAAAACCCTTTGAACATGTACAGTTAAGCAACATTTAATAAAACTGTCCGTATTTTACTTCAAAATCAAACTTCCAGTCAATGCTTCCGGTTCGTCGAATCAAAAAGTAATACGTTACATGAGTCGCTCGTAAATAAATAGCGAGCTTGTTGATATTTCCGGCTGTACTACCTACGTACAGTCAGCCAATATTTCACGTGTCACTCAAACCCCATGTTTACTGTGTTCAACTATATTTTCGGACTTCGCGTGGATTCTGATGACCGCTTGGCGCAATGGTTCGAGCGTAGGCTGTTCGGCTCAATGCATCGAATGGTTTTGGGTTTGATACCCGCCAGAGGCAAATTTCGGAAACGGCGTTTTTATAATTTGCCCTGATCTAGATGTCACTAGGGATCGCTCCGAGTCCATTGTATGGTAGCCATAGTACAAGCGTTACTTAGTTGGGGACCATAAATTTTATGTTTAATTCGAGCGATATTTTTATTTGGAATCTGATTGTACTAATATTTTTTCCATGTGTGAAATACTAGAACAAATTGCATATAAAATAATTTTAATAACGTTCAATTCCACATCAAGTTTCATTCTAACAGAATCTACACTATTTTATATTGTCATGAACTTTTAATAAATTACTTTGTTCATATCAAATTTATACGTGTCGCTTTAATAACAAAATTAAATAAAAAACTTTTTGATGTCATTAAACATCAAACGGAAATATTTTTCATGACGCGTACTATCAACAAAACAGAAGCTTTGCGAATTCGAAAGAACAATACTGCAATGCCGACTCTAGTTCTAATTTAATCCCGAAAAAACTGCGACGGTGCCCCCATTGTCTAGTTAAGCTCTTTTAGTTCGCAACGACGCAACTCGAAAAGTCCCCATTATACGTGAAAGCGTTCGAGGTATTCATGCGTCATATTTTTTAAAAAGTAGACACAAAGGGAGTAAGTATTACTTTTAATAGACTTTGTGAGCGGGAATGTTCAGAGATCCAGACTGTTTGAGTATTATTAACAAAAAAAAATATGAATAAATAGTTTTCGGTTATTAGCGAAAACCTTTGATATTATGTTTTTAAGGTGGTAGAGCCAAGCTGTAGCCAATTGACTGCAGCTCATCAACGGGCTGGCTCGACTGGGGTAGTGGAGAAGGTACAGGAGATCGGCGTAAGGCCGCGCTCACTTTGGATGCGTTTTCGTCCGAATTTTACTCGTGCATACATGTACGAACAACACGAATGATCCCGACCTTCCAAGTACTACGGGAGTGCGCACACTGGTCGTACGTGTACGTAACTCGCACCCAGTGTGCGCACTCCCGTAGTACTTGGAAGGTCGGGATCATTCGTGTTGTTCGTACGTGTATGCACGAGTAAAATTCGGACGAAAACGCATCCAAAGTGAGCGCGGCCTAAAGCAGCTATTACAGCTGCGTTTCGTACGATGAGTGAGAGAGCCGTAAGCCGACCCCCCCTCCCCCTCCCTCCATCCCACTCCCCTTCAGGTCGGCAATGTGCGAGCAATGCCTTTGGCATTGTAAGCATCTATAGGCTACGGTTACTTCTTAACATCAGGCGGGCCGTACGCTTTTTTGCCACCGGTGATTTTGCGACCGTATCGATACTGCGTCGCGTTTTTGTGACTCTCTACAGTCGCAACATCGCCGTTGCTAAAAGTAGAATATCTGCTGTGGCCCTAAAATCACATGACTGCACCTATAAACGCTGACTGTACTATTGATAGTACGTTTTGGGAAAGGCAAACCCGAAAGTTTAACTGAAAACTATTCTTAGAAAAAATACACTTCAATTAACTAAAGGAAGTGAGTAACCCATAGAATGTAAAGTGGGAGTAGGCAGCTTAGCTTAGCTTAGCACAGCTTTCTAGGCTAGTTCATTTTTTTTGTTATTTAAATACCTAATTTTGTTTTTTTACTCACAATGTGTTAATGCCTGCCTGCTCACATAGCGTTGCTGTTTGAAAATGTATACAATTATTATTTTGGAAAGAGTAACCATTGAGTTTCTTGCCGGCTCTTCTCAATGGAGGCAACATTACGAACAGGTGGTAGCGCTAAAATATTGTTTATTTTGACTATTTATAAATGCTTTCTGAGCTTACATGAATGAAAAACTTTTGACTTTGACTTTTTGGACTTATACTATTAGTACTAACGACGGACAAAGGCTAGCACCATGGACCAGTTACTAAGGGGACTGGCCCTAAGCAAGTCGGCCGAGTGGTCGGCCTAGTACTAACATCGACATAAAACGAAGCGAGTAGTTCAACTATTTACCGGTAAATAGAACAATGAAAATGAAAAAACAATGACCACGTTTTTTTTCATACAAATATCTGATAAGGGCACCTCTTTCTTTAGTCTTTACTCTGTGGCTAGCACTTACTCAGTTACCGCTATAATTCACAACGTGAAGACTCACGACAATAGAGCAATAATAATTTTATTCTCCACATCTTGCCCCTCCCGGGTCAAGGCCAGGTTGTAAACAAAAAAGAGCCAAAATTCCAGTCATAACAATGAACTTTACTACCTAGACTGTCGTTGCTACGAGCAGGTTAAATGAATTGCCCGTATCTTGCCTTTTATAGGCATTTTCTGGCCCGTGCTTTGGAGAGGTTAATTAAATTCAACTTTTATGGTACATCTAAGTGACGGTAAAAAATAATTTAAGGTGTACTGTCGGAGATGGCTTGATTAAAACAAATGAATTACTATTCGTTTTATTAAAGTTTAAAGGGTGATAATAGTAAATAATAGTACCTAAATATCGCCAGACTAACACACCAACTGTATGGTCCCAAACTAAGCAAAGCTTGTACTATGGGTACGGTACAGACTGATCCCAGTAACACCCAGACCAGGTTAAATTGCGAAAAGGTCGTTCCTGACATTTGTGGCTGACGTCTACAAGCGTTCCTTCAAATCGCTACACTTCATGTGTGGATATGAAATAAGTCACGTGATCTACATAGCAACTTGTTGTTGATCTACATAGCGACGTTTGACATTTCCATACATTGTGTAGTCTATTCTATTCTATTTGATTAGCGTTCATGCCACTTGGCTATTCCCTCTGATGTAGTGAGCCGAGTAATTTTAGGAATTTCGATCCAGAATAAAGATCTAGACTTTTTTCCGTAGTTTTAACTTTCTTTTAACTAGCTATGTCGTTCGTAAAGTGTTAATCCTTGTGTGTTTACTTACAAAGCAATCTATTTCTTGTAATTGCACAAAATATGTCCAATTCCAGAAATGTAAGTGTAAGAGGTCAACTGAAATCGACAGCCGACGTAGAGGATTCCGAGTAAGTGAATTTCAGGATTGACTGAGGCATGGACGGAAAGCGTTTACAAGCATATAGTATTTCTTTATGGAATCTTAAATTTTTATTAGTTGTTTACCTACATCACAACAAATTAATAACCTTATAACAATACGCAGACGTTTCAAGAGGAACTCATTGATCTATATTTTAGCAGATATGGTACGTTCTAACATCGTAATCAGAAACGAATGCTCAGCACACTACATGCAGCGAAATTCACACATCAGTTATCGCACTCGCAACTCAACAATTAACTTATTAAATACATACATTAGAAGGCATTATTTACTCGAAGATGAGAATGACATTTCAAGGTGGTAGTGCCAAGCTGTAGCCAATTGACTGCAGCTCATATACGGGCTGGCTCGACCAGGGTAGTACCACCCTCTTACAGATGATCGGCGTAAAGCAGCTATTACAGCTGCGTTTCTTACGATGAGTGAGAGAGCCGAAAGCCCAACCTTCAGGTCGGCAATGTGCGAGCAATGCCTTTGGTATTGCAAGCATCTATAGGCCACGGTAACTGCTTATCATCAGGCGGGCCGTACGCTTTTTTGCCACCGCAGTTCTATTAAAAAAAATGTTTTCAGCATTATTTTCCGCGAGTGACATAGTCGTACTGTCCATGGACTTCGTTTAAAATGACAAAGCTGGGTACAGTCACGTGTCTCCCTCTTTCTTGGTAATATCTTTGGAGGTACATTTTTTTAAATCGCTACCTCTTGTGTTTTAGGCTATAGGCTTAATTGGTTTCATTTTGATCTGAACAGGTCCAGTCCAGTGCGAAACGGCTAACTCCAGACTCCTAATACTGAGCCATCAAGTGCCAATTATGGTCTTTACGTCATTGTAATTAGGTTTAGCTATAACTAAGTGTATGTATCAAATGAAAATTGGACATATTTTGAGGATTATGCGTAATTAGATGTGTCCATATGGCGCGCATGCCTCACCCGAGCACTCATATTATGACATTACGTCTATGCGTTCCGACGTCAAAAGTGAGTGCTCGCGCGAGGCATGCGCCTGATGAAGACGCTGCCAATGCGCGCCATATGGACACATCTATTGAATAATTGCAGGAAATACTGTTACACTTTTCTTGATCTTTTTAATTCTGTAAATAGTTTACGCGCGTTTAGCGCCAAATTTATAGAGATTTTTAGCCATGCCTATGATTTTCAGAGTATTTCTAGGAACCAAAGTGAATTGTAAAGCCAGTGATCATCATACTTTATAAAAAAAAATGGGGTAAATATTTGACTAATTTGAGGAGTTTTAATGCGCTGTTTTTATCTCCAAAACTTATCGATCGTCCCAAGATATTATTATTATATTATGATCGCATCATTCGAAGATAAAAAGTGGTCTAATTATATGTTATTTTTCAAAGCATAACTTACCTTTGTAACAAATTTGATTTAAGTCCGTCCGTCCGTCTTTTTTGCGTGATGCTCAGTCGAACTTACAAACTAACATTAAAACTTATTATAACGAAATATTTTGTCCAAGATTTTTAACCCTAAAAACCCAAGCCTGTACGCGAATAAAAAATAAGCTATTCATTTCTAACCCTAAACTCATCATTCAAAGGTGCCACTTTTTGACAAGATGTCAAATGATTTTCCAATGGATCGTGCGTCCATGGTTGAACTTGAAAGGTTGCAACGGGTTGATTTATGAACACTGGGGTCACCTTCGTGCAGTGTTGGATAAAACTCGCTTTTAAGAAAGGGCACTTTGCCGATAGTGGCGGGGTTTGCTGTCAGTCAGTCGTTGGCCTGTGGTAGAATCCACAACATTTTTTAAATTTTTACTTATCTTTTCGGGAATATTTTTGGGTGCATTTTCTGAAAATAGCCATAATGCATAATAATAAATATATTATGCATCTCATCATAAATGCATCTCAAAGTTGAGATCGATCTTAAGATGTTGTTTTTGATAGATATTCCATACATTAAACGCCAAAACTGCTTCTTAACATCGATCTCACCTTTAAGATACATTTATTAATACGGGCCTTCATTTGAAATTGTTACAATCTAATTATATAGGACTTCGCTGGCAAAAAAGCGTACGGCCCGCCTGATGTTAAGCAGTTACCGTAGCCTATGGATGCTTACAATACCAAAGGCATTGCTCGCATATTGCCGACCTGAAGGGGAGTGGGATGGAGGGAGGGGGATGGGGGTTAGGCTTGCGGCTCTCTCACTCATCGTACGAAACGCAGCTGTAATAGCTACTTTACTAATAACTTAATACTATTATTATTATTTATTACTTTTTTAATTATTTAATGAGTCAATTGATGCATCTTGCCATGCCGCGTATGCCTCGCCGAGCACTTATGTTACGGCATTATGTCTATGTGTTCCGTCTGATGTGACCTAACTGAGAAATACCTATTGAAAAAAATTACAGTTGGAAACTGCCCAATGCGAGGCGAGGCTCGCGGAGCGCCTTTGAGCCACCGCAGAGGCTTTCACTGGACTAAGGCTTTTAGTGGACTAATTTGCTTTGGCTTCGTGTCATTCAATGCTGGCTTAAAGGCCGTTCCAATAGACCATCTCTATAAAAGTTGTAGACATCTTGCATGATTGTGTCTTTAATTTCGAAATTCATTTTCTTAATGCGATTTGTGTATAAAGCAAAGTATTTTTACGCCTCAATCACAGATAAATTATTGGTTTCCGCGAGATTTCATAAATCCTACTAGGTATATACTTACACCTATGTAATATATTTAAATAGGATATTTTATTAGAAACCCAAAAAAAATAAAAAATATTATTGCATAAAATTGTCACTCTTTGCGTATATTTTTAGAAAATGTGCCTATTGTAGGGTTGATTAAAGTTTATTTTAACGTTGGCAAATTAATATACCTACGCGGATGTTTGTAGCCCTTACGTTTTAACGAATACGTTTAGGCGAATTACACATGATCAGGCGTATGCAGCACCCGAGCAATCACTTCATGACATTATGCCTACGTGGTCAGACCTTAGAACTGATTGCTCAGGCACGCCACGCACCACATTTTAAAGCTTAAAAGCTCGAGCGTTCATTAGCGCACACATTAACTTCGAAAGAATAAAATCTCGATGTTTCAATGGTGCGAAAACATTATTCAGCTAGGTAACTTCCATATTCGCGAGGTAATGCAACTCCCCACCCTCTCCTCAACCCCTTCTCCAGGTAAAACGGGATAAATCTCATTGGCACGTCACCATGGCAACGCTCCGATGCTCCCGGTAAACCGAAATTAATCCCGGGCATAAAGACAAATTTAATTAGCGTCTCAGCCGGTGACGATAGTGAGGGAGATGATTAGATGCTGCGATGGATGTGGTGGAGCAGGACTGCTATTACTAACCCGGTCCGAAAGCAATAATCCGTTGTATTCGGGCTTCGAATTTTAAATTTTGACACATTTCCGTAGTGTATTAGTGGCAAAATCAAGATCGAACGAAACAGATATTAAATAATATCACCGAAATATTATAATGAAATGAAACTCGAGACAAATACTTTTTTCTGCGTCACAAAAAAAAATCGCCAAACTTACACAGCCTACTGTATGGTCCCAAACTAAACAACGCTGGTGGCTACCGTACAATAGACCGACCATCTCAGTGACACCCAGACCAGGGCAAATTATGAAAAGGCCGTATTCGAAATTTGTCTCTCGGGGGAATCGAACCCGTAACCATCCGATGCACCGGGAACGAGCTGAGCGGCCAACGCTCTAACCTCTGCGCTAAGCAGTCGTCATGATAGTCCGGGTTCGTAATAGACCCTGTTGATTGTACCGTCTTTACATTTGGAAGGTAACGAACTATCTTCTGTCGATATTGTTGGGACAACGCAGACTTGCTACTTTTTGCATCGGCGATCGGCGATTTATTCGCTTTTAGCATCGGAGCAGTCGCTGCGTCCGACCGCAGAGAGTCACCAAAACGCGATACAGTCGCAAAATCGCCGATCGCCGATACAAAAAGTACTTAGCATGTCTGCGGTGGTCCTTAGACGACTTTATTCTACGTGTTTAGACGTCAAAACTGACCATTACGGGCACACCTCAGCTCATATAGTGTTGCTTTTGGTGGTCAGACTATTATGTACCTATTAATTAATGTTTTTTTTTTCTTTTTCCAGGTAAGGCAACAACACCAAAGAGAAATTGAGCAGAGTTTGGTATGATTAAAAAAATACATCTTGATCCTCAATTTATAGCTCATAGCCAGTTGCAATCGTTCGATGGCAATCGAAATCACTGTTCGATACACGATTGGAGGTTAAGCAACGCTTGGCAAGGTCAGTCAGACATGGGTGACCATTAAGTGGCATTTGAACCGAGCGTCTCTGTGCTTCGCACAGCATATAAAAAGTCGGTACCGGTTGTTGCCATCCAGGCAGCAGTAGTTAAGCCATGTAGGAGGCCTTCGGGCGGTTTGAACAACTCTGACACCAGGTTGGCCACTAACCATACGATAAAAAGAAGAAGATTTATTAACCTGTTTAGTCTTTTCTCTCTTTTTGTTGCTATAAAACCAGAGAGAGACGGGCTTATACCCGAATTGTGATGTAACGTCACGACTTTTATCCCCATTCGGGGGTAGTCAGAGGCTTGAGTGGCCATACACCACCACATTGTGGAGGTATTAACCAACTCAAAGCCCACGTTTCACCAGATAGACAGAACCCAACGTGACAGGTGGTGAACCTTGTCGCCGTGTATACAGGAACTGACTATTACCTAATCCCGAGGGATAGGTAGGTTTCCTCACAATGTTTTCCCTCACCGGCAGCGAACTGTAAATTATGCACATAGATGTAAATTCATCCATTGGTGCATGCCCCACCGGGGATCGAACCTGGGACCTTCTGATTGCTAGCCCAACCTGTTCACCCCTAGGCTACAGTCGCTCTCCGAATTGTGATTTATATCATTAATCTCGTCAAATGTAGTTAACTCGCGCTGCTCTATCAACCAGCTCTACAACCCACTCAAATTGAACTGTCAAACTTAATCCCTCATATTCTAATCCAATTAGCAAACTATCGAACGGCGATACTCATCTACAAGGTAGTTTTAAGGACTGAACACATTTGCCAGCATTGTATCGGAAAAATAAGAACCCTTATGTAAAGGCTTAGGAGGTCTCAAAACAGTAAATTTACGCTAAAATGTTAATAAATCCGTTGGCCTATGCGCTTTAAAAAACATACCATATTACATTTCAGACCGTCAGGAATAAAATGTATTTAATAATTTATAAACAATTATAGAGAGGGACCCACCACTCACCCTCGGAATTGTCAACCTCCAATATTATATGAATGAATTGATCATAATAGAAGAAGCCAAAAAGACCTAACTCCCTGTCAGTCGAGAGTATATCTGTCATGAGTCATGGACCCTAACAATTAGCAATTCTCCGCAGACAAAAAGGCATTCTCCCTCTCTATAATTGTTTAACAATGGATTTCCGCAAAGTTACGCCTGATTCCATCAATTAATAATTTATGTTTAAGTGTTACCAAAATTTGTTCAAAACAAGTTAAAAATATGTTGTTTTCTACCTAAACTGTAAATTGTCTCCACAACGGTGCACAGACACTATGTGGAATGTGTACCAAAATAATGCTTAAGACCTTTTAAACAATATTTATTTGACAGATTTGGACATTTGTTATTCAATAAAAATCTGTTGATTACAGCTTGACTCGACCACGAATCTGTAATTTATTAGTTACCGCTTATTCTGTAATGTACAAAGCTGTTCAGTGTAACTAGCCCTTATACTCATATGACACGGGGTTGATAATACGTGCACCGCGGTCGGAAAGCTCTACATCTCTACATCTCTACCTGTGCCTGATCCACAAAACTGACTGCTAATCCAATTAGCGGGATTGTGGTGAGAGGAAGCCGCTGTGGTTCATCGGTTATAGGTTTTAGTTTGTCTTCGATAATATCCGTATGATCATAACATGATTACAAGAGAGTTTGTGTATATTTGGTTACTTTTGAGAGGAAATTAAATAAAATGTTTTTTATCGCTCCGGCTTAAAGTTTTTTTGCGCCAAACAAACGGACAGCCTATCTAATGTTAGTGTCAGTTACGCCAGCAGTGGGATTTTTTTCTGCTGGTCTAATCAAAATTTGAATGATACAGATAATTAGTGCTCCATCTCGTGTAAATGTGCCGAAAATTTTAAATTTGTGCCTATAGCCGTTTTGGAGTTATTCACGAATATATGATCTTGCTGGCGTAACGTTACCGCAGCAGTGTGGTTTTTTCCTGCTGGTCCAATCAAAATTTGATTGATACAGATAATTAGTGCTCCATGTCGTGTAATTGTGCCGAAAATTTTAAATTTGTGCCCCCTAAGGTTTCAGAGTTATTCCAAATCTTGCTGGCGTAACGTTTTGCGAATTCCTGTATCTCAAAAACTGTTTGGCACACAATCATGATTTTTCGTACACACATTAGTGTTAATTTGTGCCCATTTGTGTCAGTTTCATATTTCAATAAATCAGAAAGGTTCGGGTGTTATAAGATTTTTCCTAAAAAAACTAAAATAGCTCCTAGCTCTTAAACTGGGAAACCTAGAAACCAAATGTTAGTGCTAGCTTGTATTTCTTATTGATCCTAAGCATTTCTATAATGATCGTAAGCCTACTCCAAGGAATTTACGATTTATAACGATTTTATTGCTATCTCGCGGTGAAATTATTTAAACCCTAAATACACGAATTTCTTATGTTCCGATTACTTTTATTAATATACAAAAATTTGTGCTCTACTTCAAATATACATGTACGAAATATCAGCTCTGTAAACCTTATAATTAAAATGTTATTAATAAATAACCATCACGAAGCGCTTTCGGTGGTTAACTGACGGAATTGGAATGTATAGAAACAAGCGAACGCTCCGTACTTCAAGCTATCCTATTTCAATTGACAGCGTTGTAATGAGTACAGACGCGTACATAATACTTTGGAGTGTATTTATAAACTATTAAATAAGGTAAATAAATGTATAATCACAGGGTATGCTAAATTTGAATATGTAGGTACCTTACTTAATATTCCTTTTATGTTTCGTGTAGCTAAATGAACTCTAACTAATAACACCCAACAACAGTAACAGTATCTTCTTTTATATATTTCTAGAGATAAAAAATCGACGCTTATAAACAGCAATACGACTGAAAAATAATATCCATTCTTTAAATCGAAATCATTCACCATCATCGAGATATAAAACGAATGAACACTTATAAATATTAGTATTTTCAACAATTATAAACAAACACAACACCACTTCATTGACACAACATAAAAATATAAAAATAATGTAGGTACTTACATTAAACAAAAAAAAACTTGATACTAGAAATAATAAAAAAAACTTATGGTAGTAGCACAGTACATACAGTGAGCGGACGAAGGGATCTAGCTAGACCGGGGGCAAGGGTAGGTAGTCGAGTTTAACCTTTACAAAGAAAATATAAAAATAAATATTACTCATTCACTTTTCTACAGAACTGTTAGCACACAGCCAATTTATTGTATACATTTAAGATGGTAGGCGCTATGTATCGGGCGGCCGCTTTTTTCAATTCATTTTAATTTGGTCGGTTAACCATTGAAAGTTTGTCATGGTGGTTTTTATTAATTATTTTATAATTATAAGGTTTACAGAGCTGATATTTCGTACACGTATATTTGAAGTAGGGCACTAATTTTTGTATATTAATAAAAGTAATCGGAACATAAGAAACTCGTGTATTTAGGGTTTAAATAATTTCACCGCGAGATAGCAATAAAATCGTAATAAATCGTAAATTCCTTGGAGTAGGCTTACGATCACTATAGAAATGCTTAGGATCAATAAGAAATACAAGCTAGCACTAACATTTGATTTCTAGGTTTCCCAGTTTAAGAGCTAGGAGCTATTTTAGTTTTTTTAGGAAAAATCTTATAACACCCGAACCTTTCTGATTTATTGAAATATAAAACTGTCACAAATGGGCACAAATTAACACTAATGTGTGTACGAAAAATCATGATTGTGTGCCAAACAGTTTTTGAGATACAGGAATTCGCAAAACGTTACGCCAGCAAGATTTGGAATAACTCTGAAACCTTAGGGGGCACAAATTTAAAATTTTCGGCACAATTACACGACATGGAGCACTAATTATCTGTATCATTCCAATTTTGATTGGACCAGCAGGAAAAAACCACACTGCTGCGGTAACGTTACGCCAGCAAGATCATATATTCGTGAATAACTCCAAAACGGATATAGGCACAAATTTAAAATTTTCGGCACATTTACACAAGATGGAGCACTAATTATCTGTATCATTCAAATTTTGATTAGACCAGCAGAAAAAAACCCCACTGCTGGCGTAATTCACTCCTAATGTTAAGCAGCGTAGCCCATGGATGCTTGCAATACCAAAAGCATCGCACGCACGTTACCTGAAGGGATGTGAGACAAAAATCTTACGAAACGCAGCTAAAATAGATACTTATCGACGGCCTTTACGTATATTAACTGTAGTGAACTAGCTAGAGATATACAATTGTTTAAAAAGTTAATAACCCTTGTCTGTTTATTTAATTGGACTCTATGACACTAGAATTTAATTTTAAATACAAATTAGGACTACTTAATAAATGAGGTCTCAGTCTTGCTTAACTCATAAATAAAGACGAAGTTACACTAGAAGACACTCGAAACGTAACCATAGAGGACAACGTCGCCATATTTTATAACTGGAAAAGCAATTTTGAAGCCAGCCCTCGAGGCGGTGCGCACATGCTGAATGAGTATTTTATTAAAGTAAAGACAAATTAAAGTGTCGGCGAAACTGGGTCCTGCTAGCGAGTGTGACTGCCTCTTTAAATACGAACTAACTTGTGTAATTAATATTAAGAACGGTTACGTTTTGAGCCGCATTGCAATTATAAAACCAGTGATGGGGCGAGAAAGGTAACCCCTTGAAGTCACAAATATCAATAGATTTTCTTTTGTTTTTTATAAATCGACATATTATTTTCAAGTAGGTGTGAGCGTTATTTCACGTCACCGGTTACATTAACTGGTTACGAGCTTATTCACCGAATCACTGATTACGCGACGAACGAGTACCAGAGGGGCTACTCTATTTCAAACGAAAACGAAATTTGATTGAACATTGATTCCGACGTTTCTTACGAACGAAAATTTTATGACGTCTTCGTCCTCGTCGAATCTAAACGACAAACAATTTTCGTTCGTAAGAAACGTCGGAATCAATGAGAAACGTGAGTAGGAAATACGCGAATTTCGTCCGAAATTTCGTTTTCGTTTGAAACAGAGTAGGCCCTCTGGTGATTTTTGTAACAGGTTATGTAGCTGTAGCCCGAACTACATCATAGCTATTATGTCACCGGTCACCCATAGACATCTAAAAGTAACAAATATAACAATGTTTGTATTTTTGTATACAAGAAGCTAGTAGTGACGAAAACCATAGGGTTACAAAAATAACCAGTTACAAAAATCACCTATTAAAAAACCGGTGACGCCTTTAACGTAACCGGTTACGTTACGTTTCGTGAAAATAATGTAACGACACACGTCTATTTTCAAGTGCGAGGGTCCACATGTCTCTGCCTCGCGAGGCAGCTTTGCCTCGCTTAGTATGATTGGTAAGCATAACTATTTTTATATTAAAACGCATTTTAAACCCAAAGCATTTCATCCAGCTATAAGACCGATGCATTTCTTACTATTTGACAGTCTAACACCCAAATTTATGGAAAGTTAAGATGGGCTTACATTGACATTACAAATCACTTTTGTTCGTAGCAATGCTTTGTAAATTAGGTAAAAATCTATTTTTTGGCGGTACCATTGCTAAGATTATAATTTTGAAGTAAATCAAGAAGTTGGTATGGTATAAAATGTTAAAATAATAACTGTTCCAACTTATAATAGCAAAAAGAGGTTTAAAAGGGAATCTTTCATTTCAGGCAAAGCTGTTGAAATAAAATTAAAACGGATTCAATCTCATTAGCAGCTTGCTTATTTAGGCACCGGCGCTGTCGCTATTCACTTACAAATCTCTATATTTAAAGGAAATGGAGTGTCTTTACTGTACCTTTTTAGAAGGCAGAAGCTGTTTAGTTCTTTACTCAAGGCAGTTTTCTTGTTAATAAAACGTTATAGTTTCCATTTGTCCTTTTATTTGGTCAATTTTTGACGGGCCCGTTAGCGTGGTTGGCGCGGAGGGGACTTTCACGCTGAGGTCGTAGGTTCGATTCCTAACCGTGACATGCATTTGTGTTCATGAACATGTCTGTATGTCCGGAGTCTGGGTGTATATGTATATTAAGTATGTATTTACAAATAAAAAAAAGTAGTATATGTAGTAATATCAGTTATCTGGTTTCCATAGTACAAGCTCTGCTTAGTTTGGGATCAGGGTAGCCGTGTGTAATAAATGTCCCAGGATATTATAATTATAAAGCGCTGCTAGAGGACGACATCCATTCTCCAAAGGCCGTTTCCAAATTTGCCTGTGCCGGGAATCGAACCCGCAACCACCCGATACAGTGAGCCGAGCGGCCTATGGTCGATTCACTACGCCATGCGGTCGTCTAACTATACTATCTATAGTAAAGTTAGACGACCGCATGGCGTAGTGAATCGACCATAGGACGTATAGTATACTCTAGTATACTATACGTCGTCATACTATAAGTATTTATAATATAAAGGAGATGGCCCACGGTCCATACAAAATTAACCCACGTCCTACAGCAAAGATGTATCTTAAAAACATTATAAAAATGAGTATAAAAAGATGGCACACTTCGAAACTATCTTTACTGTCTAACATATAAATAATGCTATGAAATTCGTTTAGTACAATTATTATATTAAAATATTGAGACATACTTGCCTTGACTTGAATTCGATTATAGGTAGGTAGGTAGTGAGTTCCTTCATCGACCAACAAAAAAAATACAATAAATAACTTCAGTGGTCATACTCCATCTTGGCGTATAGGACTTTAACGTTTTAAATGCATCCTAAAACATTCCAATTCTAAAAACTGGGGCCCTACCACCACCTCTTATAGCAGTATTGTTTTAACGTTTCAGCGACTTTTTGTGCAATGACGTTTCTTATTGTCATGACAATAAGGTACGTCATTGCACAAAAAGTCGCTGACACGTTAAAACGTTCCTATAATTGAGTCGCGATACGAGGTCGTGGTAAGCCCCCTGTAAGCAAAAGAAGGAAGTGTGTAATGGTGACCCCACACTGAGGTAATAAATCAGTATAGTTTGAAGGAACCATAAGAGAGGGCACGCCGAGATAAATAATCTACAGCTATTAATTTGTATTAATTAATTGGTTAACTAAAATAGAAATAAAAAGTAAGTTTAAAAACTAAAACCCGACTACTGAAAAATCGCGCTCTAAAAAGTATGAAACAAGAAAATATTCTCATCTAGAGGATAGCCGTGGTCCGTGTAGGTCCTTTAGGGCCAAATGGCATATGAACACGGACCACGGCTATCCTCTAGATGAGAATATTTTCTTGTTTCATACTTTTTAGAGCGCGATTTTTCAGTAGTCGGGTTTTAGTTTTTAAACTTACTTTTTATTTAATTATTTTGGAGTTATAGGTAACAATATATATATTTTTGAAATGTGCTCATCAAGCTCTTTCATTTGATACCCCACACGGTTTTATTAAAAAATGTATTTTTTTTTGTTCATGACATTATGTCCTCTAGAGGGCGCCATATGCAATTTTATGTGACGTCACATAGCCTATAACCAGCGCGCCATTAAGCCGCTTCTAACGATACCTCATTTGTCAAATTACGACAAGTAGTTTGGAAGTTAGGTGGGAACAGACGCACATACATACATACATACATACATACATACATACATACATACATACATACATACATACATACATACAAACATACATACATACATACATACATACATACATACCGGTCAAAATCATAACCCTCCGCCGTAGTCGGGTAAAAAAACGCGCTCTAAAAAGTATGAAACAAGAAAATATTCTCATCTAGAGGATAGCCGTGGTCCGTGTAGGTCTTTTAGGGCCAAATGGCATATGAACACGGACCACGGCCATTTGGCCCTCATACTTTTTAGAGCGCGTTTTTTCCGTAGTCGGGTTTTAGTTTTTAAACTTACTTTTTATTTAATTATTTTGGAGTTATAGGTAAAAATATATATATTTTTGAAATGTGCTCATCAAGCTCTTTCATTTGATACCCCACACGGTTTCATTAAAAAATGTATTTTTTTTAGTTCATGACATGGCGTCCTCTAGAGGGCGCCATATGCAATTTTATGTGACGTCACATAGCCTATAACCAGCGCACCATTAAGCCGCTTCTGACGATACCTCATTTGTCAAATTACGACAAGTAGTTTGGAAGTTAGGTGGGAACAGATGCACATACATACATACATACATACATACATACATACATACATACATACATACATACCGGTCAAAATCATAACCCTCCGCCGTAGTCGGGTAAAAATAGAGTTTCCATTACGAACTTGAAGATAACTTATCTTAGTGTTGACACGATTTTTTGTAGGGAAAGCGATGTCGTAATTATATTTTATAGTTGGTCTCTGTGCGGTTCTTTCATAGCGCTTTACTGCTTTATGGTAGGCCGTTAAAATGCTTAATGTTATCTATTTTTAGAGGAAATTGCTAAAAATGATCGAGGTTCCGGTTTATGATTAGTGGAACTTCTTTATCTTATGTAGGTCATATCGTAAACCTGTTTTGACGTTTCATTTCAATTTACTTAGGGACACCGCATACTTGCTACTTTTTGCATCGGTGATCGGCGATTTTGTCGCTTTTAGCATCAGAGCAGTCACCAAATGCTAAAAGTAGCATGCTTGCGGTGGCCCTTATATAGTTATGTATATATTTTTGATTATCTTTTTCACTGAGATTTATAGTAGATATTCATATTAGAAAATTGAGGGTTGCTAGAGTCCTATAAAGTCCTATAAAATTGGCTCGACCTGGGTAATACCACCCTCTCACAGAAGTTGCTTCCCGCCTTCCCTTCCCTTCCCTCTGTCCCACCCCCTTTTAGCTCAGCAACGTGCGAGCGATGCCTTTGGTATAGCAAGCATCAATAGGCTACGGTAACTGCTTAACATCAGGCGGGCCGTTTCTTAGGCACCGTAGTCCATAAAAAATGCTAACATACACCGATTAGCATTATTCGCAAGATTGACAAGCGAACTTGACAGTGCGTAGACTCGTAACGATGAAAAAATTCGCGTCGATCATGGCAGCTTGTTAAAAGTTCTAGTCTGCGCTCAAAAAAGTTTTAATGGCCTCAGATAGGTGCACACGATCAAAAGCACCCGAGATGTTTAAATGTTTATTTGTAAACTCGTAGCTTAGTTGGATGCTGCAAATCCTAGCATAAGGGCCTCCGCAGACTTGCTACTTTTAGCATCGGCGACCGGCGATTTTGTGACGTATCGATGCTGCGTCGCGTTTCTTCGAGCGCGAACTTGCAAGACGCAGCATCAAAATCGCCGATCGCCGATGCTAAAAATAGCAAGTCTGCGGTGGCCCTAAGAACCTATATGGGGTGTTATAGATATTGTTGCACATATTTCTTTTAAAGTAACAGTTACTGAGCATGCGCGAAATATTTTTTTTACTTCTCTTTGATCTATGATCAAAGGGGGTGTGCCACTCCTGGGCAAAGACCTGCCCATTTCTCTTACACGCCACCATGTCCAGGGCAATTTCCGACCACGTTAACCCACAAAAGTGTGATAAGAGAGATGTAAGCTAAAGGATGATGTGGTGACTAAGATTGAGAATAGTATGCTAAGATGGTTTGGCCATGTAGAGAGGATGAGTAAAAGTCACTGTCGACAGACGAAAGAGACGAAGCGATAGTAAGTAGATGCGTCGGAAGAGGGCGCCCTAGGAGAACTTTTCACGACCAGATTAATGGTATTTTCCAGAAAGGTCAAGTCCGTAGCACCCTCAACCGACGGCAGTGCATGAGAACATGTATGACTATGGATGAAGCAAAAGAGGTGTGTCAAAATCGTAGCATGTGGCAATCAATAGTCTCTGCCTACCCCCGTAGGATACAGGCGTGAGTATATATATATGTATGCTATGTGTAAAAATGTAACGTCAATATCTATTTGACGACCGCTTGGCGCTTTGGTTCGAGCGTCAGCCGCTCGGCTTAACGCACCCGGTGGTTGCGAGTTCGATTCCCACCGTAGGCAAATTTGAGAAACAACCTTTTCGTAATTTGCCCTGGTCTCTCACTGGGATCGCCCCCAGTCCATTGTATAGTAGCCATAGTACAAGCGTTTTTTTTTTTTTTTTTTTATAGGACTGCGGTGGCAAAAAAGCGTACGGCCCGCCTGATGTTAAGCAGTTACCGTAGCCTATAGATGCCTATATTGCTAGAGCCAAGCTTAGCCAATTGACTGCATATTCATTATGGGCTGGATCGACCGGGGTAGTACCACCCTCTCACAAAAGATCGGCGTAAAGTAGCTATGACAATTGCGTTTCGTACAATTTTTTTTTTTTTTTTATAGGACTGCGGTGGCATAAAAGCGTACGGCCCGCCTGATGTTAAGCAGTTACCGTAGCCTATAGATGCTTACAATACCAAAGGTATTGCTCGCACATTGCCGACCTGAAGGGGAGTGGGATGGAGGGAGGGGGAGGGGGGGTGGGCTTACGGCTCTCTCACTCATCGTACGAACTTTACGCCGATCTTCTGTGAGAGGGTGGTACTACCCCGGTCGAGCCAGCCCGTTTATGAGCTGCAGTCAATTGGCTACAACTTGGCTCTACCACCTTCAGGCGTTGCTTAGTTTGGGACCATACAGTTGGGTGTTTAAGTCTGGCGATATTTATTTATCACCACCCTATTCAATTGCAGTTATGAGCCGCATCTGTGGTCCATAACCCAGTTTACTGAAGCAGATATTCTCCAGTAATATCTTCAGTTGATGCTAGCATCGGGATTCAGGTCACCGGTGACCGACACCTGCGTGCCCGGTGCTACACGCTCACAGAATCACAATGAGACGTCACTAATGTCTATTCCATGTTCTATGTGTATACGTATTTCATAAAGCAGAATATACTTAAGCGTTGAACTTCCCTAATTCTATAACTACTAGACTACTACTAGACTACTACTACTAGACTACTACTACTAGACTTCTACTACTAGACTACTACTACTAGATTAGCTGTGCCCGCGACTTCATACGCGTGGAATCCGACTTCCTACGAATATTATAAATGCGAAAGTTTGTGAGTATGGATGTTTGTTACTCTTCGACGCAAAAACTACTGAACGGAAATTTGAATTGAATTTGAATTTGAATTGATTTGTATGAAATTTGGAACACAGATAGTTTATAACCTGGATTAACACATAGGGTACTTTTTATCCCGGAAAAATTTCAGGTTCCTGTAGGATTTTAAAGTTAACGCGGACGAAGTCGCGGGCAGAAGCTAGTTTATCAATAAAAATAAGTTCAAAAACTGAAACCCGACTACAGAAAAATCTATAAAATATTCTCATCTAGAGGATAGCTTAGGTCCGTTTGGGTCTTTTAGGGCAAAGTAGCATTATGACGACGTACCACGGCTATTCTCTAGATGAGAATATTTTCTCTTTTCATACTTTTTAGAGCGTAATCGCTTATGTGATGCGGTCACCACTATAATGACCTATATAGGGGTTGGGTGACGTCACCGACGACTGTCAAACTTGGAACAGCAGGGGGGTTACTCCGAAATACGTCGCTGACGGATCGTCCGAAGTACGGATTCGATTTACGATCAAAACAATGTCAAATCGTAGAGAAAAACGAAAGAAGAAATGTCAAATCACGACAATCCGTCAGCCGAAACGTTAGGTTCGTATTTCGGAGTAGGCCAGCTGATACCAACTAAGTACGGTGCAATGGCGATCCTAGTACACATGATAATTTTTAAAGATACAGTAGCTAACATTGAGAAACCTTAAACGCTAATTTAAAAAAGGTAAAGCTGACACTACACCGCACTTTATCCCCGAATTGTAATATCGGCAAACGACAAGTTGACAACCTTCCAAAAAATATATCGTTTGTTTTCGTAGCCGAGTCGGGGACCACACAAACAAAACCTGCCAACTCACAAGGTGGAATAGGGGTTGAATCGCATAAATAAAAAATCCTTAAGAAATGAATCAACTACATTCCTATATTTCTTTACAAACTCTATAAATAACCCGCAGATAAAAACAAAAGGTCCAACACGGTCTGACAACGTAAATAATGCGTTATCAGTGTGTACAACCCACTCGCGGCCGGCCCGAAGGAGCCGATGATACCGGCCGAAGACATGATGATTTATTTAAAGCAACGCGGAGATCCCTTATCTGCCACCTAGCGTTATCTTATTGCGTGTTTCCTAAATAATTAATGCAATATAGGGCATCGATTGTGAGGTGACGGGCGGGCGCGGGGCGGGGACCGGGGTGCGGGGGTGCGCGCGGCGCACGCACGCGATTGGCTGTCAAGCCTGCGTGAGTGCGTGCCTCCCCGAGTGCGTATGCCTTCGCCCGCCCGTGTCAGTCGCCATCCGATCTCTGCGCAGCTCGGACGTGCCGCGCTGTGTTGCAAGTGACGTACGATCGCCGCGACCGCGCGCCTATCCGCTACCTCCCATCCAATACAACGTACCAAGTTTATTTTTTCAACTGGGACTAATTCATCTGTCCATATGGTTCATCTCGTAGATATTTTGCGTTCAGCGAAAGTTGATTATCCGCCGCCTGTGATTGTGAGTAAACATCTAATTTGCAATATAAAAAGTAAATTGAAATGTGTAATTCTTATTTTATTTGGTTTTGTTTGTTTTTATTTATTTTTTATGTTTTTCTTTACAGATTAAGGTTGGCGTGTTATTTCGGGTCAAATACGAGTCAAGTTTTTAAAGCACTTGTGTTACTTTATTACAAATATGTTTACGATTGTTGTTTGTTTTTTATTTGTTTATACTAATGAACACTAAAACAATGTCAGAAACACTATTTCGTGATACCTAAATATTTTTATGTTATATTCTTATCTTTGTAATTTTCTACAATAAATACAAGTAGGTATCTACTAAATAAACATAACTAAAGTTTATTTTTTGCTTTTTTACCCTTTTATGGCGTTCTTGATCTATCTATATTACCTACTTTTTTGATAATTTAATTCGAAAAAATAAGAGGTCTTAAAAATACAAGGTGGAACTTTTGTTTTACTACAAAAGAAGTATTCTACACCAATAAACTTCCATGAGTTAAAACAATTGCTTTCACTTATCTATATCCAAATCTTTAGTGCTTCAAAGATCGAAGTGATAACGTTGAAGACGCTACCGTCATTAGCAATCTGATTGGGTACTTTACTTTTATTTCAGCTAAGAATTAAAGTGTTAAATAAGACATAGAAAAACTCTACATAAATTAAAAATATAAAAGTATTAAAACTTAATTATTCAGAAAGTTGGGCGGGATTAATTTGAAGTGAATAAAATTTAAAATTTCAGTTCTGCTAATTACACTTTTTTCTTTTAGTTTTATTTTCTTCGTTGAGTTGAATTTGAATAAATCAGTTGAAATTTTTTGAAGTTGAAAAGGGAATAAAAATATTTTAACAAATATAAATTTAATAAAATGTAGATAGCGAACAGTGTTTGAAATAAATCATTACTTATTCAGACAGAGTAAATGAAATTTCAGTTATTTAGTGTAATTTTCAGTTATTTAGTGTCTTTTCCAATTCGTTACGTGAGTATCTATTAGTGTAAATATTTTATGAGTTACTAACTATACCTAAATGCCACTTTAATATTTATTGCTGTCATAGTAATTAGTGATGTAATATTAACACATAACGGGAAAAATAAGGAACTGATTTATTGCCCAGCACTTGTAATGCATAATTGCGAATTTTCTTTTTCTAACGAAAATTTGCGAGATACCTATCGTTGAACGTAATTTAACTTTAGACAATATAGTTATTTTCATCTTAATTTCTATGTTTATAGATTTTACGTACTTAGTGTTTTTATTTTTTAGTAACAAAAAACAAAGAGTGATTCACATGAAAAATGTCGCATACATTTTTTAAAATTTTCTTTCATAAAGGTGTAGTAGTGCAAACACATTTGCTAGGGTTAACAGTGACAAATTATTGCAATTCCACATTGTGCCTGCAAGGGGATCCTGCGCCGTATATATTCATTATTCTCTTCATGCACGATCTCCGGTTAGGCGTGTATTGAGTGCTTCACTCACTTCGCGTCAGTAACTTACAACAATTTTAATAACCTGTTAGGATTCGCGGAATAATTGACGGCAAACTGTCATAAAGGAATATCTTAACCCATACATCAGACTACAATTTTAATTGGCTTTTCTGAAAACGATTGTGTAAACAAAATTAAAAAGAAAATAAAATGTAAATATCCACAGAATTTATTAGTGGAAATGGTAACAAAATGGAAATTAATGACACACCCCTTATAATTAATTACTTGAAACTCGCAAGTACTTTTATTAACTCGTTTTAGTTTTTGTCATAGAATTTAGAATGTTACTCAACCTCTCTAATATATCGCCCCGAGGACATAGCAACTGCTTGATGAGTTAGGTTGTAGTTTATTTGGTAGGTACCTACTGAACTGTCCTTACTTCCACACTGCAAACACCAGTTAACTTCCCGCCTTACCTACTATTATTTTGCAACCTCTTAGTAGCAAGTTACAGGTCGGTGCTATTTAGAATTTGAAGAAGAAAAGTTACTATTTCCCTGAAAAAGTTACTGTTCTGATCCAGTGTTGTGTAATGATAATACAAGTATCAGGATTATTATTATACAGACTGTATTAGAGAGACTGTAAAAAACTCGCTTTATGATGATATTATAGGCACAAGCTTTTAGTTTAAGCAACTTATTGACAGAATCATAGAATCGTGAAAAGATAACGAAGAAAAAAATTACCCAAAAAAATATAACTCAGAATTACACAGGACTTTCAAATACTGCACTACATAAACCGGAAACAAAACAAAACACAATATCGTTACAATAACTTCCATTTTGGTACGTAACGCAACCGGAGTCGGTACTCCATATATCCTCATACCGTATAACGGGGCAGGACATAACGCGTTATGGATTCCAAAACTGCGCGATACCATATAAGCAGAACATAAAAAGTTTTATCATGAGCCCGCCCAGTTACTGGCCGAAACTTGTAAAAGAATATCCTTTCTACGCCCCATTACCTCGGTCGGGTAAGAGTCGCGTTTTTTGTAAAAACTTTCAGGTTAACCATTTGTCCAGTCGTAATGACGGAATTATGCAATTTGGGGTGATGGCAAATGGCTCAATGATAGCAATGTGTCCGAAAAATTTACAAACCTAAAGGTCGTTACTCTAATTTTGATAAAAGTTACGTAGGATAAAACTAGGTATAATTATTGGTCACTGTCAGTAACTAGTCACTGGGTATTTTACCGTCTAAAATAAGAGTTGTATTCTAAAAAAACGCCATGAATAAGTAATGATAACCGTCTGTGACCTAAAGGTGACGATTTTTGAACAAAACTCTTTTTTCAAATATTTAAAATATGTAGTGGGTAGTTACTGATAGTGGCCAAATTATACCTAGTTTTACCCTATATGAAAAATATGAAAATAAAAGCATTCATTTTGTGGAAACATTTATACAATCATCTTACCATCATATCTATATGGGGATAGTAATAACTACTTGATAGTTAGAAATAATTTGTTATCTTTTTACTCTCTTAAGAAATAAAGCTTCTTGTATTGAGATATCAACAAGGAATACCATTAATTTGATTGCTCCTCATTGAGAACCTATTCGAAGCGTCTGTATTCAATCGTCTAGGTAGCAGTTTGCGTTGCCTATTCGCAAAATTAATGCTTGATTTAATTGAGGCCGAGCCAAAAGATAAGTTGGAAAAGAATTGTAAGCCAAGGTGCCTTTACCGCGTCTGACTTTTCAAGTGGTCTCAAGTACGAACCGGTTTTATTAAATCACTCCATTTAAGTTCAGGGGTTTGTTACCTAATTTATGATCGGTTTTGCTTTTATGCTGTAGGTAATAAATTGTTTCTGGAATTAGAATTACCCTAGTGGTAGCATTTAAATCTATAGAAGTTTAATTGAATGTGTTGATAGATTGTGTGAGTTTTTAATCTAATTAACAGTTTACAGGGGATACAACTAATATTTTTTATATTATCCTACTAATATTATAAATGCGAAAGTGTGTGTGTGGGAATGTTTGTTACCACGTATCTCCATAACTACTAAACCGATTTTATTAGAATTGTAAAGTGTAGTCTCTGGAATAAGACATAGGCTAATCTTACATATTAATTTTAACGCGGGCAAAGCCGCGGAGCACAGCTTAGTTATATAAAGGTGTCTAAGGCTGCGTTTCCATTGAAGCGGAGCGGGGCGGAGCGGGGCGGAGAAGAGCAGTGAAAATTGGCAACTGTTTCCATTGAAGCGGTGCGGGGCGGAGCGGAGCGGGGCGGAGCGGGGCGGAGCTGGGCGGAGTGGAGCGGAGAAGAGCAGTGAAAAGTGGCAAATGTTTTCATTGAAGTGGAGCGGGGCGGAGCGGGGTTGAGCGGGGTGGAGCGGAGCGGTGCTGGGCGGAGTGGAGCGGAGAATAGCAGTGAGAAGTGGCAAATGTTTCCATTGAAGCGGAGCGGGGCGGAACGCGGCGAAGCGGAGCGGGGCAGCGTGTTCATATATTGTATTCGAAAGTCCGCTCAGCTCCGCTCAGCTCCGCTCCTCTCCGCTCCGCTCCGCTCTGCTTCGTGCCCACCACTCGGCACCACAGCATGCTCAGCTCCGCTCAGCTCCGCTCAGCTCCGCTCAGCTCCGCTCAGCTCCGCTCAGCTCCGCTCAGTTCCGCTCAGCTCCGCTCAGTTCCGCTCAGCTCCGCTCTGCTCCGCTCAGTTGCGCTCAGCTCCGCTCAGCTCAGCTCCGCTCCGCTTCGTGCCCACCACTCGGCACCACAGCATGCTCAGCTCCGCTCAGCTCCGCTCAGTTCCGCTCAGCTCCGCTCAGCTCCGCTCAGCTCCGCTCAGTTCCACTCAGCTCCGCTCTGCTCCGCTCAGTTGCGCTCAGCTCAGCTCCGCTCCGCTTCGTGCCCACCACTCGGCACCACAGCATGCTCAGCTACGCTCAGCTCCGCTCAGCTCCGCTCAGTTCCGCTCAGCTCCGCTCAGCTCCGCTCAGTTACGCTCAGCTCCGCTCAGCTCAGCTCCGCTCCGCCCAGCTCCGCTCCGCTTCGTGCCTACCACTCGGCACCACAACCTGCTCGACTCCGCTCTGTCCGGCTCGAGGCCGCGTGGTCATTTGTTTTATTCGAAAGTCCACTCATCTCCGCTCCGCCCAGCCCAGCTCCACTCCGCTCCACCCAGCCCCGCCCCGCCCCGCTCAACTCCGCTCCGCTCCGCTTCGTGCCCACCACTCGGCACCACAGCCTGCTCGACTCCGCTCTGTCCGGCTCGGGGCCGCGTGTTCATTTGTTTTATTCGAAAGTCCACTCATCTCCGCTCCGCCCCGCTTACACTGTTTCCACTGATGCGGAGTGGAGATTTCGAGCACTGTGATTGGCCAATTCACGGTCCGCTCGGCCCCGCTCCGCCCCGCTCCGCTTCAATCGAAACGCACCCTTATGATTAGTACTTACAGTCAAACAATTCCAAAATAATTTCAAAATTGACAAAAATACAGACGTTGAATTTTTTTATATGCCCTGACTACACACGTATAATGTCATAAGTGAATAATTTTAAAAAACATAAACAGCGAATATCTTTGTAATTATTTTGTATTCTTGTAAAAATATTTCACATTGTCAAAAAAATAATTAGTAGGTACATATTAGTTAATACAAAAAATATACTAATTTTTAATAATATTAGGATTATTTCCTATTGGAGAGTAGAATCAAATATAGAATGATGAAAGATAAAGATCTCTAATCACATTAAATGAATCACTACCAAAAAATATAATTATGGGCTATCATTAAATAAAACACGAGTTTTATTTTACTGTGTGTCATTTAATGGTCGTCGACGTCCATTAGATAGCCGAAAATAATCTTTCATTCATTTGCATTTGTTTACGGTGAGTTGCCTAGCAACGAGGTATCGTCATGACAATAATATGTCATTCTGATGTCCATTGACAGTTACTATTGACCACGGCCCACGATAAAATTTATTTAAATTGACAGCCTTGACAAATGAGAATAACACCCACTTATTATTCTGTTAGTATTTTTGTTGGGATTTAAGTACATATGTGTGTGGTATTTTTTTAATTGTATTGGTTTTGATAATTATGAATTCGTTTCTAAACGGTTTGTTTACTTATTATTCATGACACTATTATTTTCTAAATAGAAAATATTGAGTCATTAAATAATTTCATTTCAGAATATAAAATAAAAAATCATGTAATTCAATTAACGCGTTTTTCCAGAAGCCCTACCTATTTTGCCAATTATTTTTATGATACTGACAGTAAAAGATAAATAAACACACTAACTGTATGATCCCAAACTGAGCAAAGCGTGGCTAACGTACAATGAACTGGGGGTTAACCCGGTGATACCCACAGCAGCAAATTATGAAAAGGCCGTTTCCGAAATTTGCCTCTGGCGGGAATCGAACCCGCAACCAACCAATGCAGTAGCCGCATGACGTACGCTCGAATAGTGATGGGATGTTCTCGAGAACATTCTCACCCTCGGAAACTTAATCGTGAGAATTTTCGAGGATTTATCTTCTGAAGCATGTTAAACTTGGCATAAACCTCTTTTAACATGCAAGTATGGTGGTTTTAATTGTTTTTACGATTGAAAGTTAGGATAACGTCACCCAAAATAAAAGATTCTCAAAAATTCTCACGAGTAAGTCACCGAGGATGAGAATGTTCTCGAGAACATCCCATCGCTACGCTCGAAGCACTGCGCCAAGGTAGCCCACACTTAAAAAATAAGTGGTTTAATAAGTACTATCATAATTATTAATGTTGCTGTTATCCAAAAGTATCGCGTGTATGCACCTCTATGTCGGGTAACTGGGGTACAACACGCCAATGTTACATACCCGAGCTTGTTTCAACTTTTTGCTCACATATCTTCACGGTTAGAGCCTAGGGGGGTAATTATTGGACATGATATACAATGGTAAGCATGAAGTGGTAAATGAAATTGCATTAAAACTGGTTCAGTGGTTTTTAAACTATATTTCTAGACATAGAAAAAAAAGAAACAATAGAAACAAGAAACATAGAAACAAGCGACTGTAGCCTAGGGGCGAACACGTTGGGCTAGCAATCAGAAGGTCCCAGGTTCGATCCCCGGTGGGGCATGCACCAATGGATGAATTTTCATCTATGTGCATAATTTACAGTTCGCTTACGGTGAAGGAAAACATCGTGAGGAAACCTACCTATCCCTCGAGATTAGGTAATAGTCAGTTCCTGTATACACGGCGACAAGGTTCACCGCCTGTCACGTTGGGTTCTGACTATCTGGTGAAACGTGGGCTTTGAGTTGGCTTAATACCTCCACAATGTGGTGGTGTATACTCAAGCCTCTGACTACCCCCGAATGGGAATAAAAGTCGTGACGTTATATATATATATATATATATATATATATAGAAACAAAACTGGATGCGTTCACAAGCCCTGAGCCACCGCGCCCGAGCCATCAGTTATGACATTACGTCTACGAGTTCAAACGTCAAAACTGAAGGATTAGGCGCGCCGCTCGCCTTTTATAGACGCAACCAGTTATCATTTTTGAGGAGTACTGTTAGAAGACCTTATACTTAGTCTATGGGGAATATTAGGGAAATTACCATTCACTTAGGAACATTTATAAATTACATAATACGGATATAAAATTTCGTTTAAACTGACATTCTAATAAAGAACAAAGTTTGTAGTATGAGTGGTCTACGGATTTTTAAGTTGAACTAGGGGCAATAAAACTGCCTGAAGTCGACTACGTGCCCGGACAGTTGGCAATAATGATGATTGTATAAATGATCCTAAATCTATACTCTATACTATAATATTATAAAGAGAGAAGATTTGTATGTATGTTTGTATGGTTGTTTGTTATGAGTAAACTCAAAAACTACTGGACCGATTTAAAAAAATCGTTTACCATTAGAATGCTACATTATCCCCGAGTAACATAGGCTATATTTTTGGGATCCGGGATACGGGATCCGGGAGCAGAGATCCGATTTTTTAAAATTTAAATTCTACGCGGACGATATCGCGGGTAAAAGCTAGTAAATAATAACATAAAAACCACAAGGGTGTTTATATTATAACATTAGGTACATATTTGCCGACGTTAATACTTACATGTTGGCTATATTTGACCCAATGCTTGACTAAGCTCTGCGATTATGGCTACCAACATCACCAACATGCGCACATGGGCTTTAATTACCATTCACCAACTTTTTAATGACGTCCACTTTTAAACCTCCATACAGTTTGAAAGCAATTCCTTTTTGTAGTGAGCTGATAATATAGATGCTATCTGCACTATTATAGTATACCACCCTAAATTACAGTAGCGTGATGGACGGACAGACAATGGACGATCGTAAACTTTACAGCTTAACCACCTTGATTAGTTCATTGACTTGTATTTTTGGACAAAATACTTTAATGGAAAATAGTTATTACGTCTTACATCTTACGCCTACAAGTGGCTGACGTCTGCAAGCGTTCCTTCAAATCGCTACGCTTCATGTATGGAAATGACATAAGTCATGATCTACATAGCAACTTGTTGTTGATCTACATAGCGACGTTTGACATTTCCATACATTGTGAAGTCTATTCTATTCTTTTCGATTAGCGTTCATGCCACTTGTCTAGGGGGGCTGGTCTGGTTACTAGTGAAGAAACTATTGATGATCCTTTGATCTGGATAAGATCGCTCAATCTAATGACGGCTGTCTGGTCTAGTGAAGATCGCCTCGTTTATCGATGACCGCTGTATCTAGTCATGATTCCCTGGTCTAGAGGTTGCAGGTTCGAAATCAATGCGGTGTCTATCTCGGAAATAATACTTTCGTAAATATGTAGTACCCGTAGAAGCAGTTAAATTGATATAGATTTTGAAGTTGTTTTTTGAAAAGTCAAATATAGTTGGTCCCAGTCTAGTCCCATTACAGTTGAAGTTTATATTTCACAAATGTTAGGGAACATCATCAAAACCAAAAATTATCAATTCCATGTAGAACAAGTGTGACTGAAAGAAAACACAGAATTTTCGGCATGTCGCTAACTGTACTAACTTGGCTAGTAGAATCAATAATTTCAAGAAAAAGAAAGTCATTATGAATTCGTCTGGTGACTCTACCAGATAATATTAGTTCTCCAGAATATAGTTTAGCAAAAATAAGGCTTCAAGTTAATACCTAAAATGTAGAGGCGTGAGGAGGGCAGCCCCGCCCACCGCACGGCGCACAGCATTCCATCTCCCTCGCACAGCACTTGCTAATTCACACTATATTGCTCATTTTATATACCTAAAGGCCATTAACATAGTTCTACATTATACATTTAAAATTTATTTGAGCTACGAGCAATAAGCATAAGTACTAAAGTGGATTGTAAAATATTTTGTTGCTGTATAAAAAATGAGCTAACGGAATGTTATGTGGGGTTTCTCGAAACTGAAACGATAATTCTGTATCATTGTAATTTTAATAAAATGGTGGATTTGAGAGCTATTGCAAGGGTACTAAATTATATTCCTATAAATTATGGTTAACATGAGAAATATGTTTTTATAAAATGTCACGTGAAGAAATTATAGAAGTAAATATAAAACATAATAATTTTATTTATAATGTGGAGTACCCTAAAATCTGATAGTGAGATAGGTACCTTTACATCAAGCAAATCCGTTTATTTTTATCTAGTAGACATAGACGTAGTCTTCATTTGCGTGATGGAATTTATAAATTTGTCAATCTTCTAATAACTTTCGTCATACAAGAGTCCATCACATCACAGACCTAAGGTCAAGAACACAGACGCGAGTCGTATAAAAAAAAAACAGAAGAAATATCGCTCAAGTCAAGTGCTATTCTCCATTTAAACGCTTATAGATTCGCAACACGATTCCCCTCCAAGTGTTATAAATGTAAGTGCCCGTAAAACAGTTCTACAAATCCAGTGAATGTAAATAAATGGTGGCGAAATCAAATATTAGTGTTGGTCGGCGAGCCGAGTACTGAAATGATGGGGCGCTGGTTTATGTAATTTGACTGGGAAATACAAAATACAACATTTATCTACAGTTTATGCTATAAGATTTGTCGCGCAGTTTTAGGTAGAACGTTAACGTGCATTTATTGAAAAGTAATTTTAGATTTGAACTCAATTTGTGATTGATTTTGAAAAGCTGCTCAGAAGGGCTAGACAAGTGGCTGACGTCTACAAGCGTTCCTTCAAATCGCACACTTCATGTATGGAAATGACATAAGTCACGTGATCTACATAGCAACTTGTTGTTGATCTACATAGCGACGTTTGACATTTCCATACATTGTGAAGTCTATTCTATTCTATTCGATTAGCGTTCATGCCACTTGTCCTGGGGGGGCTGTTTTTGGTTCGCTCTCAAAATTCAACCTGTCCCATACTTGTCCCAATTTTAAACTAAAGTAAAGGTGATTATCTAACTATTGCTTGATACACATACCGTGATACCGTGTACCATGCATAAGAGATATCACAAATGAACTGTACTTCATTGAACGAAATTGTAACCTCAATATCTGATTTTACCTGGCATTTCCTGCATAAAATAAAACTCAACCGACTCCACGCGTGCCATTCTCGCCGCACCGCACCGGGCCTCATGCATCGCGCCTTACAAAATAGAAGCGTTTCAAACCGCACCACTCGTGCGGGGAATACCTATTCCAGATTTTTGACTAACTGTATCTGTATTGATTTCCAATTCATCGTTCGTTAAAGTTGTATTCAATAAAACGTTCTTAGAATAGTTTATGTAACTTGAACACATTTTTCCTTGCTCAGTATCGAGACCGAGTCTTCGGCCGGCCTCATCTTCTGTAAAATAAAGATCTAAAGTACAGAGTTTTTACTTATACGTCATTCATACTCAGTACTACAATGTAATTTTGTATAGAATATGCCTAATAAGCAGTTTCTAAAATAAAATAAATAATTTTAAATTACTAGAAAAACTTGTCAAATTCCCGCTATCCTGTAATCCTATGCAATTAAAAGGTGGTCCCTAAGCCTGCATTGAGTTAATTATGCGAGCCGTCAGCGCGGTCGTTTATTTTAGAATACATTAACGCATTAACATTTATTGGGATGAACACAATGCACGGTGCGCCCAGCGCTGGAATTAACACTAACTATGACTATTGTCAACTGTATCTAATGCAGAATGATTAATGCCGTGTACCAAATAATGATAGAGCCGTGTTAGAATTATGTTTTCAGTTAGTTTAACGGTCTGATAAATCCACCTCAGTAATTTATCATAAATTATCCATAAGTAAAAGATATAGCATAAAAATATTCCGTATACGTGGATGATGTTCTTGCATGCTTTTGCATGGTTTAAGTGTGTTAACTTAACGGTGTAATCAGACTAATACGTAAAATAAATTATTTATTATTATTAATAAAAATAAGTAACATTATTATATCTATTTTTCATTAATTTGTTCCAGATGAACCGAGCAATACAGGTGAAACCAGCGGATAGCGAGAATAGAGGAGGTAACTATTTTTTAATCAAATATTACAATACTATGCTATTATTAGTTATACTATAACATTTTTAGGATAAAAACATGTTTAATTAATATTCTCATGTTTATATATTAATCACCTATTATGTTTTCACGGATCAGTCATAACACACGTTGAATTAGCACTTTAACACACTGACATAAATCGCAATTTAGATACAGCGCAAATCATAATCACCAAAAAACCTCAGACTATTCAAATCGGTCAATAATTTTATTCCCTGCCCAATTAACTTTACTCTTAAACTGTACAAGTGGCCAGCTGTAACGGTATTGCCATGTGAAATTTACGTTCAAAGTATCCAGTGATGACCCTGATAGTTGTACTGGCCCTTCTGGCTACTAGCACTATACCATAGATATAATAGAGTTTTTATATACAGGGTTATTGGTAAAACACTAACAACCTTGCAGGGGCGTATTACTGCCATCAAAAAGAACAACTTTTGTTCTATGAATTTCTAAAAAACAAAAACAAAATTAACAAAAAATCACACTCTAAAATGTATGAAACAAGAAAATATGCTCATCTAGAGGATAGCCGTGGTCCGTTTAGGGATTTAAGGGCAAAGTGGAATACAACCACGTACCATGGCTTTCCTCTAGATGAGTTTTTTTTTAAATACATTTTCAAAAATTGATTGTTTTTTTTTTTGGTTTTGTAAAAAGTCATAGAACAAAAGTTGTTATTTATGATATCAGTAATACGCCCCTGCAAGGTTGTTAGTGTTTTACCAATAACCCTGTATATAATAGAATAGCAATTCATTTTATGTCTGCAACTGAGTTGCAATAGAAGTGATGGTAAGAAAACTGTATACACCTTGTCAATCGTGTCTCTTTGGACCGATGTTACAAAGGATACCATAAAGCGTTCAAATCTATCCCTCCCTTTTTAGTACCGTCGTCGAGTTAAAACACGTGCAAATACCCCGAGCTATCGGCGAACAAAGGCGCAGACGGGCCGACAACGAGCCGGCTCCGTGACGGCATCTTAAGCGTGATTAACTTTATGAAACACCAACTCATCATTTATGGGGCGAGACTTCAGATCGCTACAACGTCGCAGGTTGATCCGCTTCCAGTTTTAAAGGCATCATGAATTCGTTTTCAGAAATTAATGCAGGATTTATTTAAAGAATTAATAGCAGTATTATGGGCTTAGACGTTATCATAATGTATTACTTATCTTACGCAAACGTAAAGATACCAGAAGGGCTAGACAAGTGGCTGACGTCTACAAGCGTTCGTTCAAATCGCTACGCTTCATGTATGGAAATGACATAAGTCACGTGATCTACATAGGAACTTGTTGTTGATCTACATAGCGACGTTTGACATTTCCATACATTGTGAAGTCTATTCTATTCTATTCGATTAGCGTTCATGCCACTTGGCTAGCCCCTCAGACGTGATATAAAGTAAAGAGTTGATTAAAAGAATAAATCTACTGAACAAATGTAAAATAGTGATTCGTCTTCCTAATAAGCTATTTAGACAATCAAGCATAAAATATCACCAAATCTTGTGACATTAAATTATTATTTCTAACGTCAAAATGAATGACAACGGAATCGACAGCGGACGGTCGCCGCGTTTAAAAATGTATGAGCGTAATGCTCTCACCTTTCCAAGGGCCAATTAGACGGCAAATTGACGGGCCCTTTACGAAATATAACGTTATTTTACCTTTTAAATGATGCAAGCGATACTTATGTTGCTTTTCTTGAGGAAATTAAGCATAATTTAGGGCCTATTTCAAAATCGTCAAATAACTTTTATCCACCGAATAAATATGGCATTATGATATATATTATTTGTATATATATTATTTGTAAAAATTGACAAGATGACATATTTATTTGGTGGATTTAAGTTATATGACAATTCTGAAAGCGATACTTATGTTGCTTTTCTTGAGGAAATTAAGAATAATTTAGGGCCCATTTCAAAATCGTCAAACCCACCGAATAAATATGGCGTTTTGACATATATTATTTGTAAAAATTGACAAAATGCCATATTTATTTGATGGATTTAAGTTATATGACAATTGGTCCTTAGTTGTTTAAATCGTGGTAGGTACTTGAATCACTAACTAACCGAAGTTTTACTAATAGAAGGATAAAAATGTATGGAAAACAAATCAAGCGCTAACACGCGCGCGCGCGCTAGCGCTACAGACAAGATGATGATGACATAGTTTACTTCGAGATAACTTATCCAAGTTAACAGTAAAGACACTTTAAAGCCAAGTTGAAATAATTCATAACTAACATTTCAAGCTTTTGTATAATTTAATTTCAGGCCGGCCAAATGACCCTAAGAATCCGGGCACGGTTAATAATTCACAGTTGGTGGACATCACCAAATATCCCGTAATCCCCGAGGAAATTATTGAAACTTAAACATGGAATGAGTTAGTTGAGGGTGGGTGATTCAAACTTGGAACGTAATCGATTCGGCTGTAGACAGATATGACGCGTAGACTTGCGTCTTGCGTCATGTGTGTACCAACTACCTACATGTAGTTAGAACATTATTGAGTATTAATACCACAGAGAACACAGACAGTAGAGATAAAATAAAATATAAATATAACGTCACGACTTTTTATCCCCATTCGGGGGTAGTCAGAGGCTTGAGTGGCCATACACCACCACATTGTGGAAGTATTAAGTCAACTCAAAGCCCACGTTTCACCAGATAGTCAGAACCCAACGTGACAGGTGGTGAACCTTGTCACCGTGTATACAGGAACTGACTATTACCTAATCCCGAGGGATAGGTAGGTTTCCTCACGATGTATTCCCTCACCGTAACACACCGTCACAGTTGAGATATTCTTATTAGATTTCCCTATGAAACGACTTGACAATTTGCGCGGGTGAAGGCACGGGTGAAGGGGTGTAGATAACGCCTACTTTGCCATTGCAATCTACCGGTCAATAGCAAAACTACTCACTTCGTTCTATGACGATGTTAGTACGTAGTTTAACTTTTTCACACTTGATGTCACTAAGTGTAGGGTGATAAAAGAGTCGTACAGAGGGTCGCCATCTAGTGTCGAATAGAATTATATTTGGGATGCGAACGTTGGCAAGACGTCTGCACAGGACGAACGCCAACAGCACACTGACTTAAGCCACGCCTTCTGTGATGACGACAGTGGCCTAGTTGAGCCATGTGGCCGAGTTGCTTAGACCATGTCCTTTCTATGTCTGGTCCATGGTTAATACATTGGCGGATTTAATCGGTGGTAATGATAAGCACTTCATTCCGGCTCTCCTAGGACTTGGATAACGGAATCGTTGGACGAAAATCACGAAGCTGAATTATGAGGTGGTGGTTAGGTATTATTGGTGGTAGAGCCAAGCTGTAGTCAATCGACTGCAGCTCATATACGGGCTGACTCGACCGGGGTAGTACCACCCTCTCACAGAAGATCGGCGTAAAGTAGCTATTACAGCTGCATTTCGTACAATAAGTGATAGAGCCGAAAGTCCAACTCCCCCTGCTACCCCTCCCTTCGTTCCACTCCCCTTCAGGTCGGCAATGTGCGAGCAATGCCTTTGGTATTGCAAGCAACTAGAGGCTATGGTAACTGCTTAACATCAGGCTGGCCGTACGCTTGTTGGCCATCTCATGCCCATAAAAAAGGTATAAGCAAGTCGTCACATTCATGCAAGTGCTGTACTGATATTGTCGATGTTAGGGCCTCCGCAGACTAGCTACTTTTAGCATCGGCGATCGGCGATTTTGATGCTGCGTCTCGCTCGTTCGCGCTCGAAGAAACGCGACGCAGCATCGATACGTCACAAAATCGCCGGTCGCCGATGCTAAAAGTAGCTAGTCTGCGGAGGCCCTTAGTGACGTGGCAGACATAAAAGTCAACCGAAGACAAGATAATGAGACACCTTTGCTCGGAGAAATCTATGTCAATCAAAATACAATCATATCAATAAGCATTAATTAACTAATCTATAACACACCGGCAGCAGCCGAATCAGATATAATTATCATGGTCCAATGATCATAGATAGGCACCAATATCGGATTGAATAGCATCGTTTATAGGCGACATTATTTGTGCGTAGATCTAATTATGTTAGCATCATCTTACCAGTCAGTCAGTCAGTTCCTGTATACACGGCGACAAGGTTCACCACCTGTCACGTTGGGTTCTGACTAATCAAATCAAATCAAATCAAAAGTTTTTTATTCATGTAAGCTCAATAAAGCGTTTATAAATAGTCAAGATAAACAATATTTTAGCATTACCACCGGTTCGTAATGTTGCTTCCATTGAGAAGAGCCGGCAAGAAACTCAATGGTTACCTACTCTTTTCAAAAGAATAATTGTACTTATACATTTTCAAACAGCAACGCTGTGTGAGCAGGCAGGCATTAACACATAGTGAATAAAAAAACAAAATTAGGTATTTAAATAAACAAAAAAAATAAGAACTAGCCTAGAAAGCTGTGCAACCTGTGTGTGTGTGTGTGTACTATCTGGTGAAACGTGGGCTTTGAGTTGGTTAATACCTCCACAATGTGGTGGTGTACGGCCACTCAAGCCTCTGACTACCCCCGAATCGGGATAAAAGTCGTGACGTAACATTTTTTTTGTTACATCATCTTACCCAGGGCGAGTTCTGCTGTAGTCCGATACTCCCATAGGAAGAACTTTTGAAGGTGATAGTCAAGCTGTAGCCAATTGACTGCAGCTCATAAACGAGCTGGCTCGACCGGGGTAGTACCACCCTCTCACAGAAGATCGGCGTAAAGCAACCATTACAGCTGCGTTTCGTACGATGAGTGAGAGAGCCGAAAGCCCACCCCCCTCCCCCTCCCTTCATGCCACTCCCATTCAGGTCGGCAATGTGCGAGCAATGCCGTTGGTATTGTAAGCATCTATAGGCCACGGTAACTGCTTAACATTAGGCGGGCCGTACGCTTTTTTGCCACCGCAGTCCTATAAAAAAACTGCTTGACCTTTCTTCGTCAGCAGTCTTAATACCTACCTCAAGTTTTTCTCTTATTTAGCCCATCACCTCATATTTTATCATCCTCTCTCTATTCTCTTCGATAGTTTTTTATAGCTTATTCGATCACTTTTGCATTAAAATCCTAAGCTTGGGATTCACGACGACACTTGACACTAATAAATTCAGTGTATACATCGAGTGTCTGCTTGTGTACACTACCGCGACACCTTGTTACAGTTGTAGTGGCGGTGTCACACTGAGATACACTGAGTGTCGAGTGTCGCCGTGAACCCCGAGCATTAGCCTTGTAAAGAAATAATCTGAAATAAATACTATAGCATAATAATATAGTGTATTACCAAATCCTAAGTAAATAAAAACCTCGTCCATTTTATAATATCACTCCAAATATAATTTAACATAAACCAAATCCATTTAAACTAAACAGCCGTTTCCCGTTTCCTACACTCATTACTTGCCTTTAATAACGAAATTACATAATCCACATAACGACACTCGTTAAACGAGCCGTTACGACAATTACGGAACTAACGTAACATTTCGATGCATATCAACGAAATTTAATTTACCTAACACCATTTTGACGTGAACACGCCGGCGAGAATTGGCGTCGACAAATATAACTAATTGATGTCGGCACTCATTAGAATTACGATGTAAATATTGTGGCACGCGACGGCCGAAATGCTCATAAATAAGTGTTGTAGTTTTTCATTTTATCGAAAACTATGCTCGTAACAATTAAATATACACTTGATTGTGGTAGTGGTTATATAAAAAATATATAATACTTAAAAAATAATAATAATTTGATCCACTTTCAATTTGATTTTAATTTCATTCGTTGCCATTCAAAGATGGATATTTCACATTACAGTGTCACTGGGATCGCCCCCAGTCCATTGTACGCTAGCTAAAGTGCAAGCGTTTATTAGTTTGGGACCATACAATATATTAATTATAACTACTCTACAAATTATAAATGCCCTAAAACACAAAATACAGCGTGTAATAGCTACGTCTACAACAAATTATATAGCGTTTAAAATACATACTTACCCGTCAACACTAATATTCAAATTATGTTGTAAATATGGCGACACGCGACGCCGAAACACCTGTACTTCTGTGAATGAACGCTGTAATTTTTTGTTTACACTCACTTCGGCATACAGTGGCGTGTGCCACTTTTTACCAGGGCGACTGTATTATTCGCGAAACTTTCGCGAATGCATTTCGTACTCGAGATCATATACGGGATGGTTCGACCAAGGTAGTACCACCCTCTCACCGAATATCAGCGTGCATTTCGTACGATGAGTGAGAGAGCCGGAAGCACAACCCCCCGTCCCTCTAACCCACTCCCATTCATGACAGCAACGTGCAAGCGATGCTTTTGGTATTGTAAGCATCAGCAATTGCTTAACATCAGGCGGGCCGTGAGCTGGTTCTTCACGGCTTAATGATTCAATAAAACAACCGCCATCTTGGTTAACCATTTAGTAAACCATTCTATAAACATCCAACAAAACGCAGTACAATTAATTTAATATCAGATCCATATCTTTGTGATCCGAATTCGTTTACACAACCCGAAGCATATTCCAAGTGGATGCACTCGAGGGGTGAACGAGAGAGGAATAGCAATTTAGTGTGAGTGACAGAGATAGGTGTGCTATGGACACCGCTTAGCGTTGCGGTTTTAATCCGCAGGCCTGACGCGGCTGAAGAGGCCTCAAAATTAAGGTCAGTGCGGATTCCAGGGATTATTTGAGCAACTAGAGTTAAAATGAAACGAACACTCATACTGATTATTTTTTATAGTACGTAGATGGCAAAAAAGCGTACGGCCCGCCTGCTGTTAAGCAGTTACCGTAGCCTATAGATGCTTGCAATACCAAAGGTATTGTCAAATTACGACAAGTAGTTTGGAAGTTAGGCGGGAACAGATGAACATACATACATACCGGTCAAAATCATAACCCTCCGCCGTAGTCGGGTAAAAATAGAGAATCACACTGATGGCACCGGCGCGACTGCTTTCCTCATATAAACGCACCCAATAACTAGACTGACATACAAACACGTGACCTATAACCGTTAAATTGGAACTAGTACATAGACTATATACCCAACCGGCGCCAGTCGCATCCCAAACGTGCGTTCGGAATACTTGAAACAATTAACATCTCCTGCACGTATACGGGATTCAATTATTGCCATAATGGCCTTTTAAATAGTATTTTCCTTCAAGGAGATAGAGATTTGAATGCTAGCCTACTTTTATTGCATGCTTTAATTGTAGTATATCATTGGCATTTACCCATGGTTTTATGCGCTTAGATTTTCAGGGTAAAATGTAGCCTGCTTAATCTACCTTTATATAAATTATCAATAACTGTTCAGCCATTTTTGCGTGATGTTCAGTCAAACTGACAAACTAAGACGCTGTTAAAACAAATACTTCTTGCTGTGCTGGTTTAGTATTTATTATTCTTCTTCGTCTTATTAGTATTTATTCACTATCGTCTACCCGTGACTTCGTCCACGATGACTTTACAATTGGTGTTTTGATAATCCCAGAGGAACCTAACATTTTTAACTTTTTTTTAAAACTAAGTACCTATCGCCATCTTTTTGTACGCATGAGCAAGACAAACATATTTTTGATGTATCAAACTTGAATCGTGATTTAAAGTAACCTAAGTCGCTTAGCCATTGCTATGGAGCTGCTGATTGATCGGTTGATTCTGACCGACCAATCAAAGGGTCGATCACTATAGCACCTAAATGGCAATGACAGTTCAATGTCTAAGCGACTTCGGGCCCAGAATATCCATGCATATCCAGTGACTAAAATTACCACTGAAACTAAAATCAATGCTTTTAGTCGTAAAATCGCAATGACGTCAGACGACGGCGCCATGGCACGCCGCGCCGTGCCCACCGTGCCCACTGTGCCCAACTGGGCATGCCTGCTAAACGCTGCCAGCAATTAGCATCTGGTGCACGTACGCGGCCCAACCCATTATTGCCCGTTAAATAGTTATTTAAATTCAACTCTGAACAGTCTTAATGATAATAGTTGGCGAGGGATTGGGGCCAAGTGATTTTGAATATTCTACGGAAAGGAAAGGATTTTTCGTTAGAAATCTGTAATGAACAGGCAACTTTTTTTTTCTTTTTTGTAATATATGTGGCAAAAACGCGTTCCACCAGCCTGATTTTAAGCACCAGTTACCGCAGCCAGAAGTTATACAGGGTGAAATCGAAATCGTGGGCAATATTTTAAAATATGACTCAACACATGATTCAGAATGTAATGGGAAAACAAATAAGAAAATCTATTGATAAAAAAATATTGCTCGGGTAAGCAAATAAGCAAACAATTTACCTGTTATACCTTACCTAGATAATAAATATTTATCAATTGATTTGTTGATTAATATTCCCAAAATATTCTGAATCATGTGTAGAATCACCGTTTAAAATATTGCCCACGATTTCGATTTCACCCAGTAGATGCTTGCAAAACCAAAGGCATTGCTAGCACGTTTCCGACCTGAAGGGGAGTGGGACAGAGGGAGGAGAAGGAGGGTGGGGCTTCCGGCTCTCTCACTCATCGTACGAAACGCATCTGTAAAAGCTGCTTCAAGCCAGCCCATATATGAACTGCAGTCAAGTGGCTACAGCTTGGCTCTATCACCAACGTTAACTTAACTTTAAATTTTAGCATGATAGCCATAAATTGTTTGAAATGATATTGAAAATTAGCTTACTAAAGTAAAGAGAAGTGAATAAACTTATGAAATGATGAAAGGTGTTTTATTGAAAAGAAAATTCGACAAATCAGACGCGCATGGCATTCGAGTTTAGGAGTCGCTTAGTGAAAGTCGTATGTAGGTACTTGTGGTCATCAAAATATAAAAAAAATAGCTGTACTAAAGTAAAGAGTTGAAAAATTAGATAGCTGGTAATGCTGGTAAGAAAATTATAATATTGAATTGCATCCAACTTATCCGAAATAAAGAGACCTTATAGAAGGTATACGGCTCCCCAGCTAAAAGATTTAAGGGCCTCCGCAGACTTGCTACTTTTAGCATCGGCGATCGGCGATTTTGATGCTGCGTCTCGCTCGTTCGCGCTCGAAGAAACGCGACGCAGCATCGATACGTCACAAAATCGCCGGTCGCCGATGCTAAAAGTAGCAAGTCTGCGGAGGCCCTAAGTTATTTAAGAAAAAGGGTCGTTTTAGCTTCCGCTTTTTTGAAGCACCCATTAAAAATGTAACACGTAATCAATCACAATTCACTTTGAAGTCACCCACCGACCCGAGTGTACACAAAATTGTGATCAATCATATTGGTGAATTATTTGATTTAATTCCCATTACGGATATTTTATCAGCTTTGATCTAAATTTAATTTATTCTATTTAATTCGTGACGTGTAGAATAATTAAAACTTTGTATTTAATTATGATACATCCATTTGGTCTGTAACATTAATAAAGTTACAAAATTAATACACGTAAAACATTGTACAAGCCATTGAATACGAGGTATGTTTTAAACATGTAAATCTAATTTTGTTCTGAATGTCAGAATTCTTTTTATTCAACAGCAATTTCCTATTCTAATTGGTGCGTCTAAAAGAGTCGAGCAGCGCGGCCCAGCAATCACTTATGCCATTATATGTCTACGTGATCAGACATCAAAACTGATTGCTCGGTCATGTCACTCGCAATTTTTAGAAGCAGCCGAACAGCTATTTTAAAATCAGATCGATTTGTCATTTAAATAAGTATAACAACCATATTACCTTCTTAAAAATTGAAAAGATCGATGTCTCTAATTGCCTGATTTAACATTTAGAATATTTATAATAACTGTCGTATTTAAAGCTAAATATAGGGTAACTTCACCCTCTATTATATTAAATTCATCAAGGAAATGCTCTTGAATAAAATATGTAATGCGTTTACAACAAACGGTATATAATGACAACTATATGTCTGGTCGCGTGTCTCCTATCGTTAGATGCCACTTTATGAGTTACGGTCTCAAAAGAACTCGGGAACGAGAGGCACGTTTTAATTTATTGCCACTTTAAATATTGGGGATGGTGTGAAATACTTGAAATATGTTGGTAAATAGTTTTGAAAGGTCAAAAGTTCTTGATATTCTGACACCAAAAAGTTTTCATTATCTTTGTGATGTTTAATGAAGAAATCATACCAAGACTTTAATACCGAGGGTTGATAGCACAGTTGCTAAGCCACATATTGCTGATAAAGGGAGTGAATCTATTGCTATTTTTTGCTGATCCGAATAATACCCAAGAAAACGCACTTTTAGATATTATTTCCCAAAGAAGAAATGGAACTCATGTGAACTACTATAAAAATATTTCGTAGCAAGCAATACGCTTATATAGTCATGTCATACACAGTGGTTGATCTAGATATATTCTAGATCAATAAATTGCAGGTTATATTTAATTTTTCAGCCTATTTTATTATAGCAGCCTGTTTCCAAAGGAATTTCGTAAATAAAAGCGTGATAGATAGTGATGTTCATGGCGTGTTTTATTATCTACGAGCCGTGTTGACTGTCGGCCGGAGTGACTGTCGCCGTGACGTAGATAAATCGAGCAAGCAGCGGTGGAAGTAATGAGATTCCACCGGTTTAATAGCGATTGGTTTCCTTGTGATTTCCATTACCACAAGTCTACCATTACACCTGCACCCCAAGTAGTTACGTATAATTATTTACACTTAACAGTCTGAGTACCTACTTTCTAGAAAGTTATAGAGCGCCTCTAGCGGATAAAATCTAAAGTCTTCAAATTATTATTATTTGACTCACAACAAAGTCATCTACATACATACACATTCTTTTTTTTTCACGCAAATTAACATAATTAGACACAGATTGTTGTTTGTTGCGCTTTTCAATCCAAAAAGATTTATTTATAGTGTAGTAAAATTATTAACATAGTGTTACTAGTAATGTTTTAGATTAAGTCCATAACGCAGGAACTTGATTTAAAGTATACTTACTTTCTCACATGTAGGAAGTTTTATTCAAATCAATGGTAAAATTAATAATAACAATAAATTATTGATATTATCTGCTTATGACTTGCGCTGCAATAAATATTGCTGAACATGCTATTTTCTAATTAGCCATTGTTTGTTATCTGATGTCTATCAACATAACCTAATTTGCAAACAAAAGCTATTACTTTAAACTTAAACCATAATCATAGTTTAATAAACCAATAATGTCTGGAAGAAAAAATATAACTCTGTACAATTATTAAATAACAATACAATTATTAAATAACAATACCGGACCAATAGTTTTCCAACAAATTTCCGAACACTTCATCGGACACTTTTAAACATAATTTTTTTTTTTTTTTTTTTTTTTTTTTTATGGGACTGCGGTGGCAAAAAAGCGTACGGCCCGCCTGATGTTAAGCAGTTACCGTAGCCTATAGATGCTTACAATACCAAAGGTATTGCTCGCACATTGCTGACCTGAAGGGGAGTGGGATGGAGGGAGGGGGAGGGGGGGTGGGCTTACGGCTCTCTTACTCATCGTACGAAACGCAGCTGTAATAGCTGCTTTACGCCGATCTTCTGTGAGAGGGTGGTACTACCCCGGTCGAGCCAGCCCGTTTATGAGCTGCAGTCAATTGGCTACAGCTTGGCTCTACCACCTTGAAAAATAATAAATCAATGAATAAGAAAGCAAAAATAGATTATACTCTAATGCCAAACTTCCGTACTCCATCGGCAAACTATAAATTCGCCATACGACTCGGCGAATTTTTCTTGTACGGCCAAAGTTCCAGTCGTAAATATTTTAAAGTAACTTCCGAAGGAAAAGTGACACCGAATGTTGACGCTTTTGCGGCAAACTTGGGAGGTGGCCATCGACAAAATAACCCTGTCGAAACTGAGAGACTACCGAACTTGAAATATAAGACTTGCGGATCGAGACTTTTCGAATGTGTTGTTTGTTTTCAAATGCATTTCTCGAGTTCACCCTCAGGGACTGTAGGGACTGGCGAGCTATCGTTTCTTTTGATTTAGAAATTGTATCGATTCTGTCATTTATTGTGATTTTGTTTTTGAATTGCGACAAAATATTATTATTTTCTTTAGAATATACTACCAACTTCGAGTCATTAGTTCTATTATAAATAATAACGTATGTGCAATCGACGTAGTGGCAGTCATAATATAAATTAAGCCTGCTCAAAGGGTAATTTGTTATAAATTTTCCATATAGGGTAAAATTTACCTGGGAAAAAGTAAATTCACATTTGAGCACTGGTCCAATAACAAGGATTTTTGTATATCCGTGCTTCTTATAACCTCAGGAAGGACAAAATGATTGACCCGTAAAAATATATAGCGTCCGCGTCCAAAATCCTTCGGGTCCCATATTCCGCATATTATATCCCAATTATAATTTGGTCCGGGAGGGGTCCGGTGCCCACCCGACCGCTTGTTATCCACTCATAAATAGCTTAGCAAGGAAAGGTTCCGTAGCAATTCAATTTGGCAAGCCTCTTAATGCTCTTTAGTTCACCGTTTTTCGAACACAGGCCCAAAAGTTGTAGTACTCACCGTAATTTGTCGGACGTAATGCTATTAAAAGCTTAGAAATTTACTAACTTCATTAAATAAAAACTAAATAAAGACTATTTCGATTCTGATGTCAAAGAAATTCTAATAAAGAAAAAGGTGAAAGTTTCTTTTGTAAACGTTTTAAGTAACGGAAAGTTTGACATACAAAAACGAGATTCTTTCTTACCGCTGTCTGGAACAATTTGAACAAAGAAAATACTTATAAGTAGCGGACTCCTCAAAAATTCATCAATACATCGTCTCTAACTTACATAAGAACAGTTTCCTCAATTATTTTTCCTTGTAGAAGGAAAAAGAAAAAAGTTTAAGGTACAGGATCGAATGGGTGAAGACACGGGCGCACCCAGATAGGCTGAATTATTTATAAGAGCTGCTAACACACGTACGTCTGGACTTATGAATGTACACATTTTGGCACTTGTGACCTGTTAATAAATTATAAGTGGGAATCTCCTGATGGCCCCGCCTCACGAAACGTGCAAGCTGTCAACGCCCAGTGCTGTTACTCGAAGTTAAACAGCTGTAAATCAATTTTGTGTTTATTTAGCTTGGTTATGATTTCCGCTATTACTGTCATCTCTGTATTATACAAATCGTTGAATGATTAAATGTGGGAAATCGTGCGTATGAATGTGATATTAATTAAATTTTCACCCATGCTAATGGAGGTTTGCTTAAACGCAATCATTCAATTTCATTAATTGCCATTGTTTAATCTGAGAACCGTAAAAATTACATGAAAAATCATTGATAAATCGAAAATTATTAAAACTGCAATTTATCCGATTATTTTTAGAATCCAATTGAATTGAGGTTATGACTGAATATTGTCATTTTCTTACCTCATCAGACCTTATTAACTCATGAAATTAAGATTAAAGATGAACTTTAATAAACTCTGAAAGCAAAGGTGGGACTCAGCTATTGTAACATATATAGTAGCTAAGTAGGTACTGTACCGTCATTTCTCTAATTTCTGAGTTATTTGCGCAACTCACGGCAAGGTGCTTAAGAGGGGAGAACAGTTTTTGCGAACGTTTCCATTATTGTACGCGATGTTTTCCTCTCTTAATGGTTTGACAGCGATATTATCGCGGGAATAGTTCCGACTTCCGTTCAATCGTATAGTGACGTCGCACTTTTCAAACAAATATCCGAAAAAGTTTGTAGACTTTGCTCTCATAAAGTTTTACAAAATAATTAGTCTTGCAACGAATATTCGGTTACTATTCGGTATTCGGCCTATTCGGCTACTTTTATACTATTCGGCCGAATACCGAATATCTACATACTATTCGGCCGAATACCGAATACTTAGGTTTATAATCAACTGCTTTAATACAAAAATTTACTAAAAAAACCAATGAAATTAATGTCATTGTCCATGCATTTGAATTATCGTAAACAAAATTTAGAAGCAATAGATTATAATAATGCAGAAAGACCAATTTCGCAAAGTAGTTACTTAAGTAACTCAAGTAGTTACTCAAGTAAGTACTCATTTTTATCGTAGACCATCCCAGCTTCAGGGAAAAGACGCTCTGAATAAACACTACTTCCTTCCCTTCCTTCCACACCCCGGCCGACTACTTTTGCCGAATATTCGGCTATTCGGCCAGGAAGCTCGCCGAATATTCGGTATTCGGCGTATGGCCGAATATACTATTCGTCGAAGTCTAAAAATAATTGACAACATGATATTGGGATAACATTCGCTCAGAAGAAATTTGGTTGATTTAAAAGTAATTGTAAAACTTATACGTCGCAAATAAACCCAAGAAAAAAAGAAGTGTCTCTAAATTATTATTAGGACAAAAGAGTCAACATTACCTAACCTTATCTCACTAAACGCCTAAGAACTAGAAGACTAGTAGCCGTAAAAGTAGCTTATCTTTTGAAATTAAATCTGTAACAGATATAATGTTGATATTAAGCTTAATAGGTACTTAAGGAAACACTTGATATAACTCGAGTAGGTATAAATCACTCTTCAAAGGCCTCGGTGTAATATTACCTAATACCACCGCTGATGCAAGTCTGTAGCGCGCACATAAAGCATTATTACATGACGTAATGACTATTAAATTCATAATATATGCATTGAACGGCGCGCGCAATGTATGAGGATATTTCCGATCATATCGTTTTTATAGAATATTCGCGTTGAATAGAATGTTTTTCATGGACCAATTACTAAGGGGACTGGCCCTAAGCAACTCGGCCGAGTGGTCGGCCTAGTACTAACATCGACATAAAACGAAGCGAGTAGTTCAACTATTTACCGGTAGATAGAACAATGAAAATGAAAAAACAATGACCACGTTTTTTTTCATACATATATATAATAAGGGCACCTCTTTCTTTAGTCTTTACTCTGTGATGTTTTTATTGAAAATACAGTTTCAGTATGTGGACTTTATTCCCTTTTTCATTTTCATATTTTTTTATAATCTTTGTTTGTGAAGGGTTTTCTTTAAATCCAGTTCTATTTCTTTCTTTGCTTCTTTCCTTCAAAGATAGTTATCGGCTCGGCTCTTTTAAGGTACAGTTTAAAAAGTCTGCATAGTTCACTCTTGTTATTAGCCGTCCCAATCTCTACATTCCAAGATCAGAGGACCGCTCTACACAATAACCCCTCTATAACCGTAATTATCCGAATTTATCGACGCTATCACCATTAAAATAATAATTCCCAACTTTATTGACTATAAAATCGTTTTAATATCCTGCTCGTTTGATAAATAATTCAATTTGGTGTTCACGGTTACTCTGGGATTTTCACTAGAAAAGTAGTCCTTAAATTACCATAAAAACTATGTTAAAGCTGGAAGCTGTCCTAATTTTAACTGCGCCGTGGCACAAGGGGATTGTTAAGAATGAAATTTTATTTTCTGATGAAATTTAGGAAATTTTGTAACTGGCCTTTGCTCATCCTTATTACGCTTAAGGTTAAGACCACTCACAGTATCACAATACGTAAAAGGACTAACCAATTCTTATCTTGGAATATAAAAAAGCGTTTCACCAGTATTTGATGGCAATGCTATTTTTCGATGAATGAAGACTTAACTAAAGATACATCTAAAAATATTTGTGTCTTGCTTATATGTTACGACTACGATAAATACGGCAATACAGTTTCTCTACAGACTATTTATGAAAACGCCATATTTATTTGATGTACAAAAGCTATGTGACGATTCTGAAACAAGCTCTTATAGTCCTTTATTTTTGTAACATCTCAGGAATGCAGTATAGTAATAGGTCACATTCTTACAGAGTTAAACGTCCAAGTTTGATAAAGGTCATCGGGGATCATCTATTATTACTGGTAGCAAGGCACGCCTCGGCCATTCCTTATCGATCATCTGAATTAGTGATAAAAGTTTCCACTTTGACGGGCAGAGGACGCGTGGGTCGACCCGTGACGGTTTAATAACCGCATGTAGGGTGCCTTAATTGGACACCCTTATTTATAAGATGGCTTCAAATGCCAGAAGGTTCGGACTATTTATTTCTATTTTTAAATACAGGCACATCATCAGTAGACAATGTTTCTGTATACTGTTGTCAAATCACGACTAAACTAATTTTGATACGCCTAATAATATTTATGTCTCGGTCATAAATTACGAGCAGGTTTAGGTTGTGTGCCAACATAATTAGCACCATGATATTATGACTATTGGTTGAACTTTGAAATGCCACGTCACGTCAGTTGGTGCCTATATTATGAGCATAACTTACTTTGCGACTTACCTTGCTTTAGTGACTGTAGCCTAGGGGGAAACAGGTCGGGCTAGCAATCAGAAGGTCCCAGGTTCGATCCCCGGTGGGGCATGCACCAATGTATGAATTTTAATCTATGTGCATAATTTACAGTTCGCTGACGATGAGGGAAAACATCGTGAGGAAACCTACCTATCCCTCGGGATTAGGTAATAGACAGTTCCTGTATACACGGTGACAAGGTTCACCAACTGTCACGTTGGGTTCTGACTATCTGGTGAAACGTGGGCTTTGAGTTGGTTAATACCGCCACAATGTGGTGGTGTATGTCCCCTCAAGCCTCTGACTACCCCCGAATGGGGATAAAAGTCCTGACGTTACATTTCATTTTTCATTTACATTTAACATACTTTGAAACCATTGGTGTGAAAGTCTGCGAAAAATGACTAGTCGTGTTACCTAATCAATCTCGAAAACCCGTCACGCAATGACAAATTCAACAGTCGACATATATCTAAGCACTAACCAGTCTTTAACCACAGTTCAATCTATCAAAGTAACACGGCCGGCCCGCGCCGCCACAAAGAGCTGAGGAAAAAACGCCAAAAGCTATTAGCCGCAACGTGTTACATTCTCTTTCAGGGAAACGTCTGAATGTTGCTATCGAAAATTGATTGGTTTGCGGGAAAATAAGGACCGTGAAACATTGAGGCTAAGATTTAGGAGTGTGTGGGCGAGGGTTTACAATCTAGAAAGAATTGGTTTGTGTCGGATTTTCTCTTCAGATTACTTACCTCAGTGTATTGTTGAACGGACCGATATTTATTTCATCTAAGGTTGAACATATTTTATGAATTCCAGAAGGGCTAGACAAGTGACTGACGTCTACAAGCGTTCATTCAAATCGCTACGCTTCATATATGGAAATGACATAAGTCACGTGATCTCAAGCGTGATCTTCATAGCGACTTGTTGTTGATTTACATAGCGACGTTTGACATTTCCATACATTGTGAAGTTTATTCTATTCTATTCGATTAGCGTTCATGCCACTTGGCTAGCCCTTCTGCACTAATAGCACAGCTGACCATGACAAGACAAAACAAGAGATAATTTGTAAGTGCCCCCGTAGGCCTAAACAAAATAAATGATTTGAATTTTGAATTTTTGAATTCGATTTTGCCTCATTCTCGCCTATGCATTAAGAATGAACTCTCTATAGCGACTCGTTGCGACATGCGTGACAAAAGTCTTTTCTTGGCGTGTGTGTCCCACTGGGTGATTCGTCAAATGATGCTACTGATTACAGGCTTCACTGTCTTCTAGTTCTGTGTCACCAGGTAGACCGAACACACTTTGTAAGATCTATCGTTTGTCTTTGGTATGAATATTATAATTTACATTTGACTTTGGCTTTACGTTGGTACAAATAATTTATTTATACATACGTACAGTTTGTTTAGGTATCTGATATTTTGTGACATTAATTAGTCAAGTCAACAAGATGTTTTGCACATTAATTACAGGCCCGATATACTCGTAATTAGTTCGTACATGAAGCTCTCTATACTTACATCTTGAGATACTTTAGAACCCCAATAATCCTGTGACATCCAATTATTATATCGTAATTTATGATAACCTAATAACAGCGACATGTGCACTTCGTTATTTAGAAGTCCTCTATTTAGTGTTTACATACTAACTATAGGTTTAAGAGTTATGTATATGATATAATTATTTTGTATTTATTACAAGTACTTTCCGAAACCTGTCTTAGAATCGTTATTTTTGTTTGCTATGCGTAGGTATTAAGGCCGTGTGCACCAACACACTAACGGACCGTTAGACCACTAAACGGACTGTTACCAGTACTTGAAACAATCGGTTACTGCTGCTGCTAATATTTTGGGCAACTTAGTAGTCTATTAGCACTACTTTGATCATCTGTTTAAACTGTTTGGCGATCACGAGGATCGAAAACAAACAATAAATTAGAGGGCAGCAAACAGACAGAGGCGGGTACAGTGATGGATGGGCGTGAGTGGTGCGCCGTGACACCGACCGTCCAGGCTGGGTCGAGGCGCGCGCGCTCGCGGCGGACCCTTCGGCGCTGCTTGCGACCTACGAGATACGATTATAGTTAGGAGCGTTTGTGTATATCGGATTTAAATAGACATACTGTTGTATGTGCAAGTTTCAACCTCAAAAAGGAATGAGCAAAGATAAGACTGACTTTGAATTTTAAAAGGCGCAATCTTCTAGTCTAGACTTTTAATACGATTGTTGAATGAAAAATAATTCGAAAAATATTTTCAAATCGATACGAATTCAAACCATCTTCTACATCTTATTAATTAAATAACGCCAGAATAATAATAATTACATTATTATAATAATAATTACTTGTGGTCCCAAACTAAGGAAAGCCTAATAAAATACCGGAAGGAAAAGAAGAGTATACTTAGTATGTCGCCTCGCCGTCGTTTGAGTATTTCGCCAATCCACACACTACGTATGGTCCCAAGCAAAACACCAAGCTGTAACAGAATACGTTAGACCGTAAAAACTGAGCGATCCCAATGACATCCAGACTAGGGTAAATTACAAAAAAAATAAGATCTTTTAAAAAAACATAATGAAAAAGCACTCGAAAACCGCTTTTCTGACACCGAAACAGGCAATAATGATGCTGACAAACATTCTTTTAACAAATTGAACGAGAAACTGATTCCACAAATTGGAGACAACAAACAATATGACACCACTCTCATCCCCACACCGCAAGGTAGCGTCGCGTCCGGGGCTCGCCCACGTAAATTAATCAGCCGGGACATGGGTCCCCGGATAAGGGGCATACTCTAAAACTTTCCCACCAAGGCTTAATGATGGCTTAATGAAAATTGCTTCGGCAAAATGGAACGATGACGAGCAGAGGAGTATACCTTCGGAATGGATTTTAGAAGTTGTTTGGCTGAGTGGTTTGCAGAAATTGTGTTATGATTTGGTGTTTGGACTGCGGATGTCATAAATTATGAAAATGAAATATAAACCGAATCATCGATGGTATTGTTGGTTTTTGTGAAGCATGTAGTTTCCTTATTGCAGATCAGTTAATATACGATGTGGGTTGTTATAATATACGCTTTAACTTACTCAGGCCAAATAAGGAGAACCAACTTGTTTTAATATCAATAGATGTGTCCTTATGCCCCAAGCAACAGCACTTGAGTCACTTATGACCAAAATATTCTTAGGTCTATGCCTGCTATGTCTACGAGGCCAAATGTCAACCGAATCGCTCTTATGTTGTTCATACGTTTTAGAACTCGGATTTCACAAACAGACATACATAACTCTCCGTTGCGATATAGCTGAAAAGTGCCCAGCTTAAGTACCTATACAGTTTCTAAACTTAAAGATGATTTACTTGTAACACTTGCTTCTCAAACTTTCAGTAGTTCACTATTCACAATAAGTAGTACAGTTCCAACTGGCGGATATCCCGAAGTCAAAATTTCCGTCGGTTTAATGACAACATGGAACTCCGACTGTAACACTAACCACGCCTCCCGGCTCCTCCCGACATTCTTGTTAACTTTCGAGTTCTGGTCCCCAATAGTTCCGGAACATCTTGAACTAATGAGTCGGTAGCTAAACCTTTTATTATCCGACTGTGGAGATGAAAATGTGATGTTTATTGTCTGCCTCCCTTGTTTGGGGCTAGTTGTGAACAACTCTGATTATATGGGGATTAAAGAGAAAATTAACCCCCTTATTCATAGAAAGTTATAATCGACCTGCAGTGGAGTTACAAATCACATTTGTTCCTAAAAATGCCTTTCATAACCATTGCAAACTGGGCAACATCTCTATGAATAAGGGGGTTAGTTTGTATATTTTATATGCATACAGCAGCAAGCCGTGATAGCCGATTGGTTAAGCACGCGTCTTGCGGGCTTAAGGTCCTGGGTTCAAACCCTGGCTTACAACTCTGGATTTTTCGAAATCTATGTGTGAATTATAACTTTAATATAATTATCACTTGCTTACGGTGAAGGAAAACATCGTGAGGAAACCTGCATGCCTTAGACCTGTGAAATCCACCAACCCGCACTGGGCCAGCGTGGTGGATTATGACCTGGATCCCCCTCGCATTGAGGGGAGGCCCGTGCCCAGCAGTGAGACGTTAAAAGGGCTAATATTATTATATTTTAGATACATGTATGCATTGATACATTATATTACCAGATCAGTATAAAACCTTCTGACATCGCAATCACAAAACTTGAGCTCAGCGCACCACTACATACAGCGAACTTCACTCATGTTATCGCACTTACAATTGGACAATTCTCTTAGAGAATAAGATGAACCGTATTGGCAATACCGACATGTTTTCAAGATTATTTTCCATGAGCTACCCAGTCGTTATGCTTATTATGAATTCCTTTTTTTTACCCGACTACGGCGGAGGGTTATGATTTTGACCGGTATGGATGTATGTATGTTCATCTGTTCCCGCCTAACTTCCAAACTACTTGTCGTAATTTGACAAATGAGGAGTATCGTTAGAAGCGGCTTAATGGCGCGCTGGTTATAGGCTATGTGACGTCACATAAAATTGCATATGCCGCCCTCTAGAGGACATAATGACAGGAACTAAAAAAAAACATTTTTTAATGAAACTGTGTGGGGTATCAAATGAAAGAACTTGATGAGCATATTTTAAATATATATATATATATATATATATTGTTACCTATAACTCCAAAATAATTCAATAAAAAGTAAGTTTAAAAACTAAAACCCGACTACTGAAAAATCGCGCTCTATAAAGTATAAAACAAGAAAATGTTCTCATCTAGAGGATAGCCGTGGTCCGTTTAGGCCCTTTAGGTCAAAGTGGCATATGACCACGTACCACGGCTATCCTCTAGATGAGAATATTTCCTTGTTTCATACTTTTAGAGCGTGATTTTTCAGTAGTCGGGTTTTATTACAATAAAGCAAATACATTTTTTTATTAGCCTATGATTAGTCTTTGCCCAGCAGTGGGACAGCACTGCTGGGCAAAGACCTCCCCTTTTCTCTCCCACAACTCCCGATCCTGAGCCATTTGTGCTACGTTCAGCCCGCAAAGTTGACCACATCATCTCTCCACCTTCGCCTCGGTCTGCCTCGACGTCTGCGACCGTCTTCTGACGTCCAGGTTGTGACTCAATATGCCCATCTCTGCGGATAAGCAAATACATTATTGTATGTAATTTTCGTGTATAATAAACAGTAGCAAAGCGTACACATGTGAACGTTAAAAAGTAATATCGCGTCGGTTCATCTCAGTCCCTTACAGTTTTAATCGTTTGGAATAAAAACTTTTTTACGCGGGTGTATAACACGCTGTGATTAAGCACTTCTAAGCCGCACGTGGTTTATCAGTTTTATTTGAAAAATACATGTTTTGTAACAAAATTTGGTGCTGCCAGATGCCTCGCATGCCTCGCCTGAGCACTCATGCGCCATGTTTATGCGGTCAGAACCCGTCAGGTACTTTCGCACTAATTTATAAACGCTAGGCCATAGCTACCCATCAAATGTTGGACACAGACATTCGGCGGTCACATTTAATAGTTATAATTGGCGGTGTCCGGTTCAAACCGGTTCGATCCGGTTACCGCCAACAAATTGAGCCAATGCAATTAATTTCACGCGTAATGCCACGCTTTTACTATCGCACTTAATGCGCGATAATATTACTGCGTTTTCTCCAAAAATATCGAACGATCAATTGGTGCGTCTAGGTACCTCGCATGCCTCGCCCGAGCACTCATGCTATGACATTATTTCTATACGTTCCGATGCGTCAAAACTGAGTGCTCGGGCGCGGCATACGCCTGATGTAGACACAGCCAATCAATTTTGATGTAAGCGAAGGTAATTAATTGTAACTGTTTTAGATTGGATGTGGTTACGAACGGTAATTCGGGACTTCGGTATCGATTTGTAAAGGTTAGTTTGCATTACCTATTACCTACTGGCTATGTATATTGACTGGTTATAATAATAATGGTAATGGTATATAGGTATGGCCCACGACAGGGAGGAGTGGAAGAAATGGAAGGAGGCCTTTGCCCAACAGTGGGACACTAATGGCTGATATTATTATTATTATTATAATATTAAATATTTGCCCTTTTAACTTCCTACTCATATGCACGGGCCTCCCCTCAATGCGAGGGGGATTCAGGCTATAATCCACCACGCTGGCCCAGTGCGAGTGGATTTTACATGATTTCGAAAATTTATTAAATTTTTCTGTGACATAGTTCGCAAAACCTGACCGCAAGTGATAATCATATTAAAGTTATGATTCGCACATAGATTTCGGAAAATCCAGAGGTGTGAGCCGTATCTACTGGTTATGATGATAAAAAAAATGTAGAGCGAATATACCTAAGATTTCTACCTTCCTAAGATTTCTTCCTGTTTCTTTTTGGTGAAAAGAGAATATCAGACCCGTTCACGTATGGTCGTAAAAATCAAAGCGTTAATGGCCCAGAACGCAGTAAACAGTGCCACCTATCACGCCGCTCGTAAACCATCTACACCGAAACACCGAGCACACCGCTGATCTGATACATCAATAAACACAATCCAATACAATAAAAGCGTTATATTCCTCTAAAAGCAATTTTAAAATGCTTGAAATAATTTAAGACGCTAAATCGTTAAAACGTTCCTGTAATTGAATCGCAATAAGAGTTCGTGGTAAGCCCCAGGTGTCGAAAAAAAAACGATAGTTTTAAATACGTAGGTACAATTCGATTCACAATCAGTCAAACGACACATTGCCACCCATCCAAAGCTAGACTGAGTTAGTGCGACCCGTGTAAACACAAATTTTCGCTATAATTTCTCCCCATACCCAAATACTAAGCTCATATTAATAAATAATGAAACTATAAGTTTCAGAGCGCGGTGGACCGCACTTAATGAGGTGCGACACCTTTTTGCTGTTACATAAACCGATTTCGGCGTCTCATCAGCGGCTTATCAGATTAGCGGCGAAATTGTGGCGACAGCTAGGGCACTTGATGATATGAGGGACTTATTTTATGGAGAGAGGTTTGGTGGTTCTTTTATGCAGTCAAAAACTTAGGGCCCGTTTTGAATCATCAGATATATTTATCCACCATATGAAATATTATTATTATTGTCAAAACAACATTTTATTTGGTAGATAAAAGTTATCTGACGATTCTGAAGCAAGCCCTAAAAATCTATTCATACTAATATTGTAAATTGCGAAAGTGTGTGTGAATATTTGCTACCACGTATCTCCATAAATACTAAACCGATTTTAAGGAAATTTGAAAAGTACATGGTGTAGGCTCGGCAATTTCCACGCGGGTAAAACCACGGGGCACATCTAGTTCCTAATACTATGCTCCGTAGGTTTTCGTAAAGTGTACATTTATTTGTGATTGTATATTTTCGACCTGAGATTATTTTAATCTCATTATTTACCTTTTCTAGCGAGGTCTCCGGAACTGGTTCTATGGGGCGAGTTTACCAACACACTAATGGACTGTTAGCAGTAACATGACATGACTACAACTTGGCTCTACCACCTTAAATTGCGAATATCGCGAATATTGAACTTTAAATACAATTATTATACAGCGTCTTATAATTAGGTATGTAGATCAACGCCCAATAACACTGAGTGGTGGAGCGCGCCCTTCAACAGTAAACAAGCTAACTTACACATAAACGTATAACCTAAATATAATCAAACTCGGTAAATTCATCGCTCTAAAACTGCGGCCGCAAAATACAGGTGACAAGCGATTCTTAGTAACTATAGGTGTTTTGTAGAGACGTTTCTCTATATTATTATTGTGGACCGTACTGTCAGTTTCAGCTGGCCTACTCCGAAATACGAACCTAACGTTTCGGCTGACGGATTGTCGTGATTTGACATTTCTTCTTTTGTTTTTCTCTACGATTTGACATTGTTTTGATCGTAAATCGAATCCGTACTTCGGACGATCCGTCAGCGACGTATTTCGGAGTAACCCCTTTCTCAATTTTTCGAATCTCATCACATTTTTTTTGTATCAACTCCATTGTAATTTAAGCAATAACAATATTGGCCAATATTTTGTAAAAATAAAAGGTATACTCGATTTGAAAAATTGCGAATATTCAGCGACTTCTGGCACCGACTGTAACTTCATATAAAAACAATATACCTACGAAAGAAACCAAAATGTCTGAGTTTTACGAGATAATCAATACTACATTAATATTTAGATCTTTTTTATAGGACTGAGGTGGCAAACAAGCGTGCGGCCCGCCTGATGTTACGCAGTTCCGTAGTCTATAGATCCTTGCAATACCAAAGTCATTGCTCGCACGTTGCCGAATGGAAGTGGGACAGAGGGAGGGGAAGGGGGGAGTCAGCTTCCGGCTCTCCCACTTATCGTACGAAACGCAGCTGTAATAGCTGCTTTACGCCGATCTTTCAGAGGATGATACTATCCCGGTCGAGCCAGCCAGTATATGAGCTGCAGTCAATTGGCTACAGTTGCCTGCCATCTTTTGATGGGGCACTGAACCGCCCCCGTGCACCCCTTGCGCCACACACCCCCCTCTTTGTCCCCAAGACACCTGCGCGACCTCCAATTATCAGTGTAATTGGCTATTCAAGTTGGCGCGATGCGGCTGGCACAGCATGCCTAATTAATGGAATCATCTGAACATTGAAATTTTCGCTTCAACGGCTCCGAGCTACCTACAGGCAATTTAGGAACGAATTTATGTTGAAACTGAAAGTAAAGGGCCTCACTTAATTGCTGTGTGCGAAGAGGGCCCCGTCGGAGGGACGTCTGAAAATATATTCGATATAAGAGTCTTTTTCTGAAAATCACATTTGACAATCCTCAGGAGCTCTATTAGAAGCAAGATTTATTGCTGGTAGAGCCAAGCTGTAGCTAATTGACTGCAGCTTGTGCTAGCTCGACCGGGGTAGTACCACCCTCTTACAGAACATTGGCGTAAAGTAGCTGAGTGAAGAAGCCGGAAGCTTAAACCTACTCCCCCCCCCGCTTGTCCCACTTCCCTTCAGGTTGGCAACGTGCGATTGATGCCTTTGCTATTGCTAGCATCTATATGCTCCGGTAACTGCCTAATTTTTACGTCTTATATTTTATGTGCTTAAAAATAAGCACATAAAATATAAGACGTAACAATTAAGTAGGTATTAAGAAGTAAAATGTAAGAATAGAAATTAAGTAAGTAAATTAATAAAAACCTTTGTAAGTAGATTAAGAAATTTAGTAAGATAAATAAAGTACCAAGTAGGAGATAAATAAGCAGCACACAATAGAATAGCCTCAGCACAAATGTATATGAGAATTTAAAGAACCTGTGTGAAATTAAATAAAAAACCATGTGTAATAAATATCCCTTAAAAATAGTAAAGTCCCTGATAATGTTAGGGGTAGCTCGCGGGCCGTGCCTGAAAGCGCCCGGACAGGAAAAAAAATAAAAAAAAATAACTGCCTAACACCAAGCGGGCCGTACGCTTGTTTGCCGCCAATCACATTAAAGTACATAATTACCTATATAATTTTATTTTATGTCAATATATTTCTATAAATATCAATGGTGTCGATCAGTTCATATGTGATTTATGAGAGTCAACTATAATCCAGTTACCATATTACTACACTTCACCCCTTGCATCGTTTCTGCATAAAATAGCAGCATCCACTTTACAAAATGCTTCCCATCCAAGCATCAACAGTTTTCCAGTCATCTCCTATGCACACGATCAATATTCTTTCCTTCGAAAATAAAACAACTTCGCGCTACCAATCAAGCCGCTAATGTTGCATGAAACCATCCATGAGACCTATCAATAATGCTATACCGTCATAAATTCACGTTACAAGGGAAACGTTATCCCTAAGCAAACAATATGTTGGTATGATTGATTGGGGACGAGGTAATATGGGAGAAAGGTGTGGAATGGTACGGAACCACGCTGCCGTTTTTATTTACAAAGCAAATGTTGGATTGGAGTTAGGGAACGAAATGTTGTTGCCAAACGAGTTTGACGGGCCCGTTGGCGTGGTTGGCGTGGTCGCCTTTCACGCTGCAGGTCGTAGGTTCGATTCCTACCCGGGACATGCATTTGTGTGCATGGACATGTCCCGAGTCTGGGTGTATATGTATATTAAGTATGTATTTACAAATAAAAAAGTAGTATATGTAGTAATATCAGTTATCTGGTTTCCATAGTACAAGCTCTGCTTAGTTTGGGATCAGGTAGCCGTGTGTAAAAAATGTCCCAGGATATAATAATAAACTTATAGATTTTAGCAAACATTACAAAGCATTTCTAGGAGCAAATGTGATTTGTAATGCCATTGTAAGTCCACCATTACTACCTATAAGTTTGAGAGTAGTTTTTATATTTTCCACCAAATGGTTAGAAATTGGTTCAGAAAGTAATAGATGAGGTTAATCTTCCGTTGGGCCTTGGGTCCCTCTACTTCTGCTAAGAGTGGACTTTTCGTGAGCAGAATAGGATTCTCGTGAACGTGACCCAGTCCTGAATCTAATAGTCATGGTAAATGGTTTCAGACTGGTGCAGACTTGGATCAGTTAAGGCTCTTAGTTTACAAATCACTACTTGACCAAGAAAACAGCTAGGCTAGAGCCTTGGAGTTTTGGAAAGGATCAATTACCATGGAACCAATACAATAAAATTGTAAGAAAAAATACGAGAATAAAGTACCTGTACAGCTACTTTTTGTCTAAATAATATGTAATAATAATAATAATGTGTGTATAATATATAATAATGTCTAATAGTACTGTTGAGCAACCGTAGACTGAAATCCGATCCTGACGAAAAGGTAAGGCTCAGAAGTAGTTTGGTTCAGAATCCATCCAATCCAATCCATCATTGTTTTTTTTTTTCAATAAACACTATTATTACAAATTCAAAAAGGAATTTTCATAAACACTGTACAATTATAGCAATCAATTCTCCGCATCAATTGTTGGTCATCCGCCGTTTAATTAGTTTATTTATCGCTGCGTTCAGACCAACGGTCACGGTGTTGCGCGCGTTTAATGAAAAACGTTGCGGCTGCGGCGAGCGGGAGCGTGTGCGGCTTGGGGCCGCCAGGATTAGGCCAACACTATAAGCGGGATTTAATCTTCTATGGTCAGCTAGGGGATGTAGCGCTAAGAAAAACAGCGCACTTGGGTAGCAAATTTTCTAATTTAGTATTTTCGCCTAGACGCTTAGTAAACGCCAGAGAGAGGCAAATGGTATGAGATTGACATATTTAGAAAGATTGTCTGTATCGCCATTCGTCTAACCCTTACACTTGTGCACATGCCCTGCATCGCCGCGCTCGAGCCATCAGAAGGGTTAGATAAGTGGCATGAACGCTAATCGAACAGAATAGAATAGACATAACAATGTATGGAAATGTCAAACGTCGCTATGTAGATCAACAACAAGTTGCTATGTAGATCATGTGACTTATGTCATTTCCATACATGAAGCGTAGCGATTTAAACGAACGCTTGTAGACGTCAGCCACTTGTCTAGCCCTTCTGGTATATTTATGTCTATGTCGTCAAGACTGACTGCACAGGCGCGCCCCTCGCCTCGTTTGGACGCACCCATTGACTCATTTATTAAACGGAGTGCACGTCAAGCCTCGGTATTCCGGCTCTCATAGCCAGTGAGTCTATGTGGGGAGGCAGCCGCAGCCTAATTAGGTCACTAGAGTCAGGTGCGAAGCCAGCGGCGCGGGCGGGGCAATCACAATTGGAATCCAACAGTTCTAATTGCAATTAATGATATAATTGTACGCGCGTTGGGGTTTGAGTAGTATCATAGAGACGTAAAGAGAGAGTATGGGAAATTAACGGATTTTTGTGAATAGCTTTTTATTTCGATCCAGGGGGCCTATTACCCGGTACACATGTTTCGTTCGTTCGATTTTGACACTAATTAATTACGGTAATGTGTCAAATTCAAAATTCGAAGCCCGAGCGAAACTACGTATGAATTCATATATCTTAAAATGTATTTCCATATTTTTAATTCAATACAAAAGTTTTTTTCTGTACGCAACGTAACTTCAATCTTTTCTCCAAAACTAATTTTACATCAAAGCCCTTTCAAAATTAATTTAATCCAGCAAATAGGTACCGAATTTCGAAATTACTCCTGACCTAAGCTCCGAACTTAATCCTCGGGGACATATGAATAAAATGTTGAATTAATTATGGCATTACGTTAACCAGCTGGATTTATTCTTACGGTTAATTTCTAATCTGTGGACTGCTCCCGTCTGGGCTGGTAATGCATGGTACGGGGTGGCGTATGTTTGAGATAATTTTAACGATTTCCTTGCAGATATGCTAATGACAATATTTTAATCCGAGGTAATGAAAGGGGTTTTCTTGGTTTGAGGACTTACTACCAATAACTTAAACGCCATACTTAGCTGTTTTATACCGATTGTTTTAAAGATGCGTCAGAATTAAGCAGCTATTGAATTTAAGTTGCATCAGGTATTTTACGAAATCAATTTTATGAAAATGGTATACCCATCAAGATTATTTTAGTAGGACATCGTCACCGGTTCTTTTTATAACGGCCCGGAATAGGGCATTGATGCGAATTTGTAGGTATCGTTAAAAAATCCTTCAAGATACTAGACCAGCGTAGTTTTTGGATGTGGCATATTTGGGGGTGTACTAGGTACGCAGAATATTATTAGTTGGGTACCATAACCCAAAGAAATGGATATTAGTGTCACTTCTAAATGGATCTTATTATAAAGGTATACACTAGAAAATCATACAACATTCTCAAGAACAACCCATAATACATTCAGTATAATCCAGTGCGTACGTTCACAGCCTTATTACGTACCGAAATTATCTCAATTTAGTTGGTCATTAGCAGAGTCGCGCGGGGAGATATCCGACCGGTCCGGGCATAAATCTGAATTTAATGGCCACCCGCAACCGGTTCTAATATTTCCGAACAATGTTACCCGGATAACGTGTGCATTGTATAAGTTTCGGTTTTTGTAATTTTCGTGAGTATAATTTACTGTGCGATATTTAAAAAATACTTATCGGAATCACGAGGAAACCTAAAACAAAGATTTTTTTTTATAAATAACGCCAAGTTTTATATCAGTCACTTTTTTTCAATTTTCACCTGTCTGATGAAAGGTGAAAATAATAGATGCCTAGGTACTAAATTGTTTAAGAGTAATTTAAGATAGCTCGATGTAGACTATGCTTAACTAATTTAGTTTCCGAGTAACATACTGAAATTTAAAAAGTTATTACTTAAAAAAAATAAACGATCTTAAAAAATTACAACATTCAAAATGTACAAGCTTACACCAACCATGATTTTATTCTTTTAGCGTTCCATTTCAATCACCAATGAGTTTGTGGAGCGGTGGAGTAAGTGTGTAGCATGTTCTTGTGTTCCAGGGGGCGAGGGGAGGCGGCGCGCATAGGCGTACTCAGGTAGCGTTTGTTGTGCGTGCCCTAGGCTGTACTGTTGTCACTGTCTGTCGATAGCGCGCGAAGTGAGACCATTCCACATCCACTCTTGATGAGTACGCAATGCCTTCTCCATTCTTTTATTCGCAACTTAACGTTTCTTGTTTTTGAAATTGGAATCCTTTAAATTTGTTTTTTTATTAGTGATATTTTCATTTGTTTTTTATGATTTTTTGGAAAATTGCAATAATTTTCGGAATTAAATCTAAATTAATTTGATATTAGATTAAACCCAAATGAATAAATGTTTTTTTTTATTCTTTAGGTATGTGTATTTTGGTATTCCATATAAGTAAACCTTATGATTGCGCACTAGACAAAAGATTGGATGTGGAATAAAAACACTCACTCTGCACCATTAGTTATCGTCGTGCTGTAAAAATATTTTTTATTTTTTCTGTTTTTCGTATTCATTTCGATGCGTAATTAGTGTGAATTTATGTTATTATGTCATTAATTAAATTTAAAACAATTAAAATTTTACGTCGATTTCTGTAAAGAGCCTTAACACGCCCAAAATTTATAACGCTCTTTTGAAAAAAAATATACAATTGGATAACGCGTGATAGTTGTAAGCTCGCACAGAAGTCTTGGAAGTAACAAAACCCGAACCCAGAGGGTTCCGTAGCCCCTAATATCGATGTGTGACCCCTAATACCTACGGGACCCTCGTCGATTCACCATTGCAACGTTTTAGTGTAATGTGCTAATTTTTGTGTTGATCTGAATTTGAATTTTGTTCGTTGTACTTGATTAACTAAAACTGTGTGTTATGTGTTATTATAGAGCTGTTGTTGTTACATCACGTTGTGATATGAATTGTGATGATGATGGTGATGAGAGCGGGCGCGTGAGGGGGCGGCGGCTCATCACACCGGATAGGGCGCTGTTCTGAAGGGAATATTTTTAAGTGCATCTAAAAATAAATCCTGAACTAAAGGCAGTTACAGACAGCCAATATTTGAGCAAGAAAAAAATAGCAGATATTCCTAATTCGAATAAAATATTAATTCGAATATAGAATGCGATGTAAATTCATATTGGTGGTTAATTTAGGCGCACAATTTTCAGATGCACTTAAAACCTTACATTACGACTAGGCTGTCTCCTCCTTGACTTAACATTGACAACAGTAGCAACTAGTGCGCGCATACACAGCGCTACAAAATTGTAACGTAAACACAATTTTTGTCAAATAAATTTCATGTTGTAAAAAATATTTCTTGGTAACAAAAATATTATGCGTGTTCACGTTACTTATCCATTGATATTAAATCATTGTATTCAATGTGAAAAACGACTTATTAAAATAATTACTAAGTCATTTTTCTAAACAAAATTACCGGTACCGTGGTGCTTGCGGGTAGCTTGAAGCGCGACTGCGGTGCCACTAGGTGGCGTTGTGTACGCGCGCCTTACTGTCGCAGACTGCCGACATTTTTGTTTGTGTTTAATTCTACCTATTAAAAATTTGTTCTTGTTTGTGTAAAATTGTTTGTGTATGTTGAAAAATTAAACGGGTACGTTTAGTCCTATTGTCAAAATAGAAGTCACTGAGCAGATCTTGTTAAAAATAAATAAAAATTGAATATGCAAGCAACTTCCGATATTTTTTTTAAATTTGAATCTATTCAGCGGCTTTCATTAAAGACCCAATGATAAACAATTCTTTTTTTTAAATTTTATAGTATTTCTAATAAACTTCGGTCGTCTGCGACAGGCTTACGAACGAACTGTGCGCCACAGCGCGCTGTCAAACCGTTGGCACTCGCGCGATCACTCGCTGAGTACCCTAGTGCCTCGACTTAGGCTCAGTTGGCACCAAAGTCGGGTTTAAGTCCGCCGCTCCACGCACCACCGCTAGGCTTATTGTGGTGTGGCTCATTGTATACTGCGTTCTGTTATTAGCGCCTGTACTAAACTTACAAACTTCTTGTTGCGTGGCAGCCCTAACTAGATCTGGATATCAGCATCGTATAGTATGCCCATGTCGTGTTCAATTATAATAGCATCACTTCCCAGTCTCTATGGATGTTATATCGACTACAGGAATTACTAGCATAAACCCTAGGTTAGTACCTTAATTTAAAAGTCAAAGAGTGGCTTTAGTTCGGGTAATTTTTTTTTGTTAAAATATGGACTAGTATTATTTTCTATTTCCAAGTGCAACATTGCTAATAACAGAACGCATCTATCAATTCTTTCAACCCTATTCTCCTACTAATGGCGTCTCTTTCCGCAGATCGGAAGCTGTTCGTTGGCATGCTCAGCAAACAACAGTCCGAGGAGGATGTTCGTCAGTTGTTCACACCGTTCGGCACAATAGAGGAGTGTTCGATACTGCGCGGCCCAGACGGTGCTAGTAAAGGTATGTGAGAATTTGAATTTAGAATGTTCACTGAATTTTAAATTTCGTACGTTCGAAACTTATTTGAGTAAAATTCGAAAGTTCGAAGTGCATTTTTTAAATTGTAAGTAGTTATTCGAATTTCAAATTTAATGTTAAACAAACGGTTTTTTGAAGATTCCATCACTTGTTCCAAAATAAAGTGAAAGATACACGAGCGAGTCTCATCAAAAACACTACTCCTAATGAGTAGTGCCCCGTGCGATCACACGCAATGACTCTACCTTTCTGCCCGTCTCGCTATCTCGAACGAATGCGGGCACTCAATGAATTATTTACGTTTTGTTTACGTACCCTCCTCATCGGTTCGGGGAGTACGCATATAAATAGACCCGCAGTAGTAAGGACTCGGGAAACTTTAGATGTCCTTTGTTAGTGATTTATCTTTTTTGATGAATTAGTTCCTACTTTTTTCGTTGTTTTGCCCGCGTTGTATTAGAATCAGCGAATTATTTATGAACGGTGACGTACCTTTATTATTTAATATTACTTATATGATTTCGGTTTTTGAATTTCCGTTTCCGTGATGGTAGTATTATACGCAGAGGTCTCTTTACTAAATCAATAATAAACTTTATTCCCTTGTTCATTGGGCACATATTTTATTCGCAAAAATATCTAGCACTGTTGCGGATATACTAATATGATATGTGGATATGTATGCGGATATGTTTGCGGATATTTATACGCAAATTCGATGTTTGTATCAGAGAATACAATCTTTATCGATCTAAACATTTTAATAAAAATCTACAATTTATACCATATTAGTTCTTCCTAAAATGTCTTAGTAGTATGATATAAAGTATAACGTTTTTTATAAGGATACATTGTATTGTCTCATCACCTACGTTCTACAAATTAAAGTACCTACACCCCGCAATACACATAACAACTTTCCCTCATTCCTTCAAAGCAAAGCGTAGAACACAAATTACAATATAAATCCACTTCGAATGCCTCCGCTAAATTGAAACAGTACGTCATATTACAAGTACGACGACAGCTCGTCCCGGCGTTACGCAACTTTAATTCCACTCCGCACTCTTAGAACAAAATTGCTCCATTTTAATTGAGTTTCGACAGTTAACTTGGATAATCTTAGCGGCTTGTTAGTCGCTTAAACGTTGCATTAAACGTTTTTACACGAAACCGTGTTATTATTGAACGATAAACGTATTAACTACCGGGTGCAGATGTACCTAATAGCGTTACAAATTGTTATTTGCAGCCGCTCAGTAAGAACGATGAAGTAATTTTTTACGATGGTAAGAACATTATCGTTAATGTTTTGCGTCTTGATTAAGTGTTTGACCTCGTTAGGGGTTTTTTCTACGTAATGGAAAGTGCTGTGCTGATAATGGTGCTTAATGATATAATGGTTTTAATCCTTGCGCATTTTAATCAAGGTGATTTAAATCAAATCAAACATGCTGACGAAACATTTTGTGTGTGGAAGATGAAATTTTAATCATCATCGTCATTTCAGCCAAAAGATGTCCACTGTTAGACATAGGCCTCCCCAAGGTTTTCCACAACGACCGGTCCTATGCCACTAGCATCCAGCGGTTTCCCGCGACCTTCACTAGGTCGTCGGTCCACCTTGTCGGCCTTACCCACGCTGACCTCAGGAAATTTTAATATCTACATTTCATTTTATTATAAGAAATTATTCGTATACATTAATTCAAACCTCATACAGATCACAAAAAACAAACGGAGCTTCTTGTCGGATTACTGGAGTTAATTAGTTGGTGCCTCATTTTCGAATACAATTTAAAGCGTGATATACCGTGAGAAGAAGAAACCACTGGATTTGGGCATTAAAGTATTATATTACGAAGGAATATTTTACTTAGCTATTTTAACCTGGATATTTTTATGTTTATAGTTTATGTAGACACCAGTTGATGTTTATAAGTACCACAGATTTTGTTTTATAATGGTAGATATAATATATATAGTGTAAATAATTGTTGAAAACATATTAGGTACTTTGTGTCATAATAAGACGATATATTCTGATATTATTGTAATGAAATGACTTCACTACAAAAAGCGCCCAAATCATAATAACCTATCTTTTTATTATGATAGACACTTATTTTCAAAAGATACTAACAAAGAACCTTCCCACAAATATACGTACACTATTCTCACACCCTGCACAAAGCCATAATCTTCCCTAAAACCAGTTAAAAGGTGTATCAAATCACTTTTGCTGGAGTAACAAAATCTTGTAACGGTCCATAAAAGAGTTTTTAATTTGTAATTCGCAGATTTATCTCCTCGGCTCACGTCAGCCGGTGTAGACCCGCCTATTATCGATAGACGTCGAGTAACGTACTGTGGAATATAAGTTTTGAAATTGGAATAGTAAGTTTTTTTAAGTTTGGATCTTTTTAGGCTAGGTACCGCCTTCATTTCTGTTGTGAATAGGTATGTTCAGTAATTTGCAACTGTTTGAAAAGTCTCCGAGCACACTACCAACTGAATGTCACTGGTACATACGTAGGTACCAAAATAAAAACAAAAGACGATCAATATTTTTTACGATACGACGCTCAATCTTACTCTGGTTTAAAACTGTAATAGCGGCTATATGTCCCTATGATATGCCTCATCGTCTTAACTGACACAGAGCACTGCACGTAGATCGATAGAATAGAATAGATGTAGCTCCGTTCGCCCACATCAATCCAAATCTAGATCACCCAGCTATATTGTCAGGCATACGTCATAACTTGACCTCTTCGGCCTGGTAATAAGGTTGACGGGTCACGGCGATGGGCATCGTAAAGCCCACCCCTGGTCTTCCCGCCATAACTGGTCGTAATACCTCAATCGTAAATTATCACCAATTTAGTTCAAACAAAGTTACCTACGTGGGAGGTACAACACTATTTAGTAGAAATGCCCAAAGCGAATAATTATAATCACTACGTTAGAAGAGTAGTATCTCCCATACTAATTTATTAATTCTCACAAAGTGTATGAACGGACCACTAGCAATATGGCGGCGGATATACCTAATCTAGCTAGCGACTGTAGCCTAGGGGTGAACAGGTTGGGCTAGCAATCAGAAGGTCCCAGGTTCGATCCCCGGTGGGGCATGCACCAATGGATGAATTTTCATCTATGTGCATAATTTACAGTTCGCTGACGGTAAGGGAAAACATCGTGAGGAAACCTACCTATCCCTCGGGATTAGGTAATAGTCAGTTCCTGTATACACGGCGACAAGGTTCACCACCTGTCACGTTGGGTCCTGACTATCTGGTGAAACGTGGGCTTTGAGTTGGTTAAACCTCCACAATGTGGTGGTGTATGGCCACTCAAGCCTCTGACTACCCCCGAATGGGGATAAAAGTCGTGACGTTACATATACCTAATCCGTCCAAATTAAGAAGTGACGTGAATAAGGCCGGCTAACTTGGTCTCAGCGCTCTACTTAACTTGAGAGTATTTGCCGCCATAACAGAAGGCGTTTGTTTCATAAAAAACATGTTTTCACTATTGACTATTGCCAGGCTGGAAATTCCTTCGTATTCCGTAAAATACACCAAGTTAAATTCACTTGTCACGTTCAATTTTTTATTAGACTCGACCATGGCATTGCCACAGTGATCAAATTCTGTGGACCGACTAACGAAAAAAATAACAATAAAAATGCCATAAACGCAAGCATTTCACCCACATTTACCCATGTCTACAATATCATTACATACGACAGTAACTATTCAAATTTCGAAGCCGAAAAACGATTTCGATAATATTCGCCCGGCTTATAGAGGTCGCGGCCGTTCGGCGGTATTACGCAAAATTTGCGCCTATTCTGTAAAAACATAATAAAAGCGGGGTCCACGAGAAAAAGCAAGCCATTCTCGTCATTGCAAACGGCCGCATTACGGTCTATATGAGTTCAAATAACCCGGCTACTGGTGCCCAGAGATCAATACGCATGTATGAGCGGAAGACATTCTCGATACTGTCAGGGATATATTCTCTGTTTTTTTCTTTTTCTTATCGATGTCTTTATGTTGGCTTTCGGGTCATTGGTTGTTTTACAAATTGCATTTTTATTAGGATGTTAGGTAGGTACTAAACATTGAAAATTTATGAACAAATTTCAAAATAAGAATCGTCAATTTTCTTTTCTTTTTCAATATTGAGGCATTCTCAAAGAAATAATGAATATCGACTTTTTGGCGGAAAGTGGAAAAGTGATGTTGTAATTTTTGTTTTAATTTCCAAAACTTGTGTTTCTTTGAATTATAATGTGTAATGTTAGCGGAATATTAACCATTAAGTATATGTTCATAAAATGTGCGTGAGTGTGGGCAATTGGAACAAAAGTAGTGAAACATGATTTTCGGGTTCCCCGAGAAGTCTCGTAATTCGTCAGTAATCCACCACTTTATTGATAGAATTTGGGAGGTATTTTGGACCTAGCCAAAGTCCTTCCTTTGCTTGACACATTCAAAACCTTGAAAATATATATTTTACTTAACACTGGCTATATGCGAAAAGCGAAGCCATAACTGAAAAACCAGCCAAGTGCCTGTCGGACTCGCACATAAAAGGTTCCGTACCACCGTAGAATAAAAACGTCAAAAATATCAAGTTTCTTGTCTCTTCTTCACCCCTTTATTTTTAAGTTTTAATTTATTTTTAGTATTTGTTGTTGTAGCGGCATCAGAAATACACATTCTGTGAAAATTTCAAGTCACTATCTATTACGTGAGATACAGCCCGCTGACAGATGGACAGACGGACAGACGGACTGACAGTGTAGGCTTATTAATAGGGTCCCGTTGGCAGCCTTTAGGTACGGAACCCTAAAAAGTAATGAAAACGTTATCCACTTGCGACACCAAACAATATTACAAGTCAATATTGTTCAAATCTCCACGTCAAGTGTATAATTCAGATCAGTCTTTGACTTCCAAGATAAAGTTTAGGGAAACATTTGCATCCTGAGCCTCAGCTTTGTGGCAATTTTTATCAACAAAACGTTGAGTTATCCTAGCTTAACCTTTATTCAGACGAAAAACATTGTAGTAGCAAGATATTTTCATTAATAAAACATAATATAGGTATAAGGAACACCACAGACGTGCTACTTTTTGCATCGGCGATCGGCGACTTTGCGACTGTATCGTTGCTGCATCGCGATTTGGCAACTCTCTGCGTTCGATCGCAGTATCATAATCGCGCGATTTTGCGACTAGTCGCTGCATTTAGCTTCTAAAAAGCGACTAAACCGTCGATCGCTGATCGAGTTGCGTGTTTGCGGTGGTCCTTAAGTATAACATTAACGGTGGTAGAGCCTAGCTGAAGCCTATTGACTGCAGCTCATAAACGGGCTAGCTCCACCGGGGTAGTACCACCCTCTCACAGACGATCGGCGTAAAGTAGCTATTACAGCTGCGTTTCATACGATGAGTGGGAGAGCCGGAAGCCCAACCATCTTTTTTTTTTTTTTTTTTTTTTTTTAGAATAGAAATCTTTATTTGTCAACATAGGTAGGTATGTAAATACAGCTCTTAATTAGGAAGTGCACTATGTTTTACCATATGGCATACAATCTTAAAATACTCAAACTCGTCAGATTAAGATAAGGGGGATTCATTACTATCTAAGAAGTGGCAAAAGTGTCAATTTTGCTAATTTAATCGTCAGTTTAAGAAATGGGAGCATCTGTAAGTTTCACTGAACACCCCCTCTGAAAATCTGTCGCGCTCGAGATTTTTTTATTTTTTCAATTTATCATGTTGGAGCATGAAAAATATCAATATCTGACACACTTGAGTATTTCCATGTCATTGCTTCTTTTTACAGTTTTCAATTATCATGTAGGCGCTTCCCCCACCGCTGAAAGTGGAAACATCTAGAAAAATGTATTCTTCCTATCATCTAATCTACCGAATCTAATAGGTTTGGGCGACTCCGGAGTAAATCCACAGTTAGCATCATGGGCTCCCCCTCTATATTAATATAATATCATTCTCAAGCCTAAGAGTGTTATTGAAATTGTCTTAATACTTAAATTATTTTAACTTCAAGATGTCAAGAGCGTAAATCAGGATCGCTCTAGACTTGAGATCGATTTATTAACAGCCACGTACTGAAACAAAAAATCGACGCCCTCCAAAATTACCTCTAAAAGCATCTACACCACCTAAAGTATAGATTTAGAATAAATTATAGTGTGAGTATAGCTGGCCACACTGATCGCGTTACCATGCAAATCAGGTGTTCGCCGGCTATTTTTTATCGGCCCAAGAGACCTTCGGTTAGTGCAGAATTCTGTAGCGCGCCCGCAGCCCATACATCTACCCTGAAATATGGCTATTTCAGAATATTCACCGCAGAAAATAGGTGAAAAACTGTCGCGTGCCACGGACGGACATAGCGAAGAGAATTCCCTATTTTATTAATGCTGCGGCAGTTCTACTTTTGAAATTACTTCGAGAAAGTTGACGGTATTTTTTTGAATTTAGAATCTTATTCGAAATAATATCTCGTTTTTTATTTGGATTTAAAAGATAAAAACCTATTTTTTTCTTGATTGCCAGTACTTCGAGATTTATTTATTATTTTTGTTGGTTTGAATTTGATACCTACTTACTCGCAAGTATATTTTAGGGAAAATAATATTTCATTTTTAGGGTTCCGTACCCAAAGGGTGCCAACAGGACGCTGTCTGTTGCCGCTACTACAACAAATACTAAAAATATAATAAAGTTAAAAAATAAAGGGAGTCCCCATACCATAGGGAAACTTGATATTTTTGACTTTTTTATTCTACGGTGGTACGGAACCCTTTATGTGCGAGTCCGACACGCACTGGGCCGGTTTTTTTTACTTTTTTTTTACTGTTCTACAGTCTACACCATACGATAAAGGCAATATCGCGAAACAGAACGCAAGTAATACGTATATGTAATGGCGTATCAGACGATACGCGGGCTTGGCACGCAATCGCTACGGATAACTGCGTATGTTTATTGGTAACTTTGTTCGCGTGAATTTTTATTCTTTTACTGGGTATTATTCTTTAAATTCCCAGATTTAAGGGATACCCAATATGTAATAATAATATCCTGGGACATTTTTTACACACGGCTACCTGATCCCAAACTAAGCAGAGCTTGTACTATGGAAAGCAGATAACTGATATTACTACATATACTACTTTTTATTTGTAAATACATACGTAATATACATATACACCCAGACTCGGGACATACAGACATGTTCATGCACACAAATGCATGACCCGGTTAGGAATCGAACCTACGGCTTGCAGCGTGAAAGGCGCCATCACGCCAACCACGCCAACGGGCTCTTCAATGTATAGAACTAGGGGCACGCACGAACTATCATCATGTCTTATGTGTAAAACAATACATTAATTATTCTTGTTTTGTTTATAACATAGCAATACTCTGCTACACATAACCACAAATCACTTTTAAAAAAATCATAGATTATAGATAACCCTACATAATACAAGTAGATAGGTAGTAAACCAGGCTCACAAAATTTAGGTACAAAAAATATTTTCTCCTAATAAGGTTTGCCCCAACTCAGCAAATCCGCTCAACATCGCCCCAATTACTGTTAGGCATTCTCATTTATTAGGTACCTAACCTAGTCTAGGCTAGATAACGGTAATTAAAAATATCTAGGGCCTGAAATCGTGTAGAAATATCTGGTCGCTAGGACGCGGGCTACAAGCTGCATGGCAAGCCTTTTCAGCTTCAACATGAAATTGACACACTATATTGGGTTGCCTCGGAAATAAGTAACTTTTCTGGACATTTTTTAACTAAGCCTAAAGGTTGGCACTCATCTATCAACCCGGCACCCGACCAGCACCGCCTCGTCGGTCGGCGTCCACTAACTGAACCGGAAATAAGTGGACCGCGCGCTGACCACGCGGCGTTCACTCGTTGACCACGCGCGGTCCACTGGTAAATCACGTGATGTTTATGGTGTAAAAGCAGCGTCCGCCCGCGGACCACCCGTCGACAACGAGTGGACGCCGAGCGGCGAGGCAGTGCTGGTCGGGTGCCGAGTTGATAGATGAGTGCCGACCTTAAAGAATTATAGTCCTCCAGACTGAATTTCGGCAACGGTGCGCAAGCACAGGTGGTCTCTCCCTTCCGGCACTCTCATAGTCCGATGGGACGACTCCGACACGACCGGGGAGAGGTCAGGCGCAGGACCGACGGCTTTACGTGCTCTCCGAAGTTTGGAGACGCTCAGTTCAAATTACCCCTAAACGTTCACCCATCTCTAACTGACCTTGCCAAGCGTTGCTTAACCAATTACCGATCTGAGATTACAACTGGCTGTGCGCCTTAATTAATTAACCAGTACCAAGGAAACCATTTTTCTAAATTCTGTTCATAGCTACTACGAGTTAATATAGTCCATCGAATTTATTATACCTACGTACCTACGGAAGAAACCTTGGAATTAAATCATTTATGGGATCTAATTCTCAACTTAAGCAGTCGTCAAATGAAACGATTTCGTACATCAAAATCACTCAAGGGCCTATTAAACAAAATAATTTATTCCACAGTTGGTAAGCCTGTACCTTCATAATAGCTACTCAAAATATTATATTCACATAAAAACTACGTCTCGTCTCGACGGCAATCGCTATTATGTACCATCGGCTTCTTATTCCCCGGTACCTAGGCCTTAACATTTAAATCGTCACTTTATACTAGGGTTGTCGAAAGCAGGAGTTCTCGTAATATATTGACTCGTAAAGTAAGGCAGATAAGGTGCGACAATAAATAGCGCGAATCGTTGCGTCAGAGTGCGGACCCTCGTCTGGACCAATCAGATTTCAATTTTGCCATTTCACGGTTTTCGTGAGGCGTGAGAGGCATTTTTGGCATGTAAGCACATCTGATGAATTTCATTATTTATCGTCATAGAAATTGTCAGTTACTAAATGGGAAATTTGACAACCCTATATCTTGCTGTATTTATTAGATATTTTTTAAATAGTGTTTGTTCCAATTTTTTTTTTAACTGTCACTTTATGTTACCACATTTTAATTATCGAACAAAAAAGTTTAATTATAAACAATACAGTTCAAACAGAATAAATTAAGCGAGTGCCATTCACAGATTAAATCTCACTTTATAATCCTGGCACTTTTTAAATAGCTCTCGGCGCACTTGACTTCCCGGCCGGCGCCGCACGTATTCGCTGCGGCGCGGCTGCGGTCGGCGGCCGCAACGCAAACGTCACGCCCCCGCCGTGACGGGCACGTGTTGCGGTGACGTCACATGACAGCGGCGGAATTGCGTCCTCTGCAACTAATGAGAGCTTTGACGTCTTTCTGCGGCTGCTGTGAGAAATGGGTCATGCTTGGGGATGATTATTTCGGACGCAATCGTTGATTTTCGGGTTGCGATGGGTCCAGTTTTTGATGGTTACTGCTTTGGTGCTGGTAGCATAATGCATAAACACTTTTTCTATGTACATTGAACTGAGGTCGCGATTATTGGTGATAGAGCCATGCTGTAGCCAATTGACTGCAGCTCATATTTGGGCTAGCTCAACCGCGGTAGTACTACCTTCTCACAAAAGATCGACGAAAAGTAGCTGATACAGCTGCGGAGCCGGAAGCCCAACCCCCCTCCTTCCCTCTCTATGTCCTACTCCTGTTCAAGTCAGCAACTGTTGCAAGCATACAGTATCTGCTTAATATTACGCTTTTTCCCACCATAGCAAAAAAATAATAATGACACGATTACTAACACGAACAAAGCAGATCTACTTAATAAAAAAATCTTCTTTAACTTTCTCACTCATTACATAATTTAAAATGTTCTCAAATTATTTGTAAAGCTAATATTATTAAATACTCCCGTATCTATATCAGTCCCCTGGCTGTATTTACCCTGGGTATCCTCCGCTTGAGTCTTGTTACATGAAACATTTGGCCCGGGGCCGGGGCGAGGGAAATGCTCAACTATGTGGAAAAAAAGAATTTCTGTGCTTTGTGCTCACGGAGCCTCAGATATGAAATACGTATTTAATTAAGCTTTATATTGTAGGGAAGCGAAATTGAATGATAAAATTTAGTGAAATGTTGCCAAGGGAATTGCAAAGCTTGGCTTCTCTAAGTTGTTTTTATTGAAATGAAAAATAAGTTGCTTGTTTATTTTTCTAATATTATTTAACTCTAGAATATTATTAAACAAAATTTGACGTATAAATAAGCCAGCAAATAATTCTGTCTCAAAAATCTTTTGTCATTGTCCAAAATGTAACTTAACTTTATGACAAGCAGAAAACTTAAATAAATGATAGCAACTAAAACAGATCAAAAGTGTAGTCCCAAGATACGAATAGCCCTTAGATCTACCTCAGGCTGACAATTAATGGCTTAATTAGGCACTTAATAGAAAAACCCTCGGCTGTATACAATAGGCCAATGAATGAACCGTACTTGGTAGTAACAATGACTCAGCTCAACTCGAAGCTGACTGGAGTCTGTACTCGACAAGACAGTGAATGTAGTTTAGTGAATTAATTAGACAGCATTTTAGAACTTAGTTATAGTGTTTGAAAGGCTATTGTTATTTTAAAATTGAAATATAACTTCTTATTTATTAAATGTATAGGCTAACTTACCCGAAAGTTTATATTAAGTTTTGATCGGTTTGTTTAAATAACAAAGAATTTTTGTTCTGCATAATGCTTTGTTGGCATCGTATATTGATGTTTTTTTATTATTTTGGGCAGTTAAAAAATACTTACCAAACATTTTTCTGGTTTCATATCGAATATTAATAATCCCTAATATTAATATTAGTTATTAAGGAACAGTTACACAGTTCTAGGTTAAATCACTGCTCTCTCACACGGCGGATGAGAGCGATTTATGATCTATCATTACCGAGGCAATATCGCGGTAATGACGCGATCCCCACGGAAGCAGTAGATTATACACCTCCTGCGCAGGCAATAACCGACCTCCGTACATGACCGGACCAGGGGAATCACTTGAGACATTGACCGTGTTTTAAAAACGAGATAAACTCGATTAGTGACAAAATTTACAAGGGGAATTTGACTAGACACGAATTCAAAAGTTAAGTTAAGCTTTTTTGTAATAACACTGTGAAGGTTTATTACGAATTTCGGTAACGTGAGATTCACTAAAAATAATTAGGTTAGTTCTCAGTATTTTTTTTAAATTATAATTATTAGTGTTTTTCTTTTAGTGAAATAGGTACCTATATAATAATAAATATAAATATCGCCAGATTAAATAGCAACTGTATGATCCCAAACGAAGCAACGCTTGTACTAAGGTTATAAGACTGGGGCACCCCCCGTTATACCCAGATCAGGGCAAATTACGAAAAAGCCGTTTACGATCCTCGCTTCTGACGGCAATCGAACCTGCAACCACCCGATACTTCTACTGCAAGCGGTGGTCAACTTAAGGTACAATTTTTGTTATTGATAAACCCAAACGAGAATCTTCACTAAAGTCTACTTGTAAAACAAAAACTAGAAGGCTGATTGGTCCATTAGATCTCCATTTGTTCTATAGTTTCATAAAAGGTGCGTTGCTATAAACAAACCCCTCAGACCAATCAATACCAAATCTTGGCAACATCTTAAATACACTCGCAAAGACAATTATACACTCCATTTAAAAAGAAACGCCAACAACGGGAGCGTCAAAAGAAATAACTCACACTAATAGCACCCTCTTTAAAACACAAAACAACTCGACTGCCGGTCCTTAAGCCCCTTTCAAGCGAGAGCGTCGGCCGATTAATTCACGTCAGCGCGCGTGCGGCGGAAAACGGACGAAAACCGGCTCGAAAACGGCCGAATATACCCACCCGAACTCGCACCGTCACCGTGACTCAGCCGAACCTCAAAAGCCAAGTCACCCCTTATTCGAATTGATTGACGCCAAATACCGATATATTGATATCTTTAAATGATTATTTATCGACAATTACGTTATTTTTTATCGATTTTTATTGGCCGTTTTTATCGGCTGATAAATTTCTGAGCAATTTTGCGGCAGATGTCGAGTTTTATCTTTATGTATGGCGTCCGCTCGTAAATATTTCGGAAATGAGGATGCGGAATGAGGTAGATATTTTATGCCTATCAAATGGGAACCGTTTTTCAAACAGCGTCTAGGACGAACAATTTAGGGATGTGCCTATGTATAGTTCGCGACAGGTCTAGATGACATTCGGGTTATGAACTTTTTGCAGATTAAAATCCGAATCAAAACTACCAGGACTCGATAAACAATTAAAATCGCCCATAAATTATTAAATTAAATTATTCTGTTGCGTTGCGGGTCCTGCTAATTTTTATTCGGATTTTATTCTGCAAAAAGCTCGTAACCCGAGTGTCATCTCGACCTGTCGCGGACTATACATACTTATTCACACGTGAAGTTAATGATATTTTTAACATTCAAGATTCTTAACTTTTATTCATTAACATTTTCTTACCTGTCATATTCGTTTAACCCTTCAGAAGCCGAATTAAGTAAGCTAAGAGTTTAATTATACCGAATAACAATTTGCACATGAACAGAGTTAATGCATCCTTTAAGGTGCTTTATAAGGTAACGAGATTAGCGATGAAATACCTCAAAGGGTTGGGGATTTTTGGATAATTCCATTCGAATTCGAATTTTCGTGAACAAATTTTTTAATTAAGAACTTCTCTTTTTGGCTTTTTCATTTTTTTTAGGTTCGCTGTTCCAATTTTTGGAAAAAGAACACATTTGTCTAATTACAGTTACTGTTAATATAGACTACAATAATAAATACTTCTTACTATTATTTTGATCGTTACGTACCTAATACCTAAATAAAACATTATTTTACTCGTTATTTCATACATCGAAATAACTATAATATGGGTATAAACTCTCTGATTTTAATGCATGAATTAAATAATAATAACTATCAACAATTCTCTAACGTTCTCAACTCGCGCACAAAACTGTGAATTCCAAATTCAAATTCTTCAGAACTTTATTTGACTTTTTATCCAATGGCATCGAGATAAAAATCAGGCGACCCTCCGGTACGCGAGGCGTGCAAAACGGTATTTCTGCTCATTAACCTCACGACGAGGCGACGACAACGAGACGAGGCCGTGAGGTGGCGCGGGACCATTTGGGCAACTCACGACAACTCCTTGAGTGTATAACAAGCGGGGAGTAATGGGTCAATATGGCAATACTTAGAGCATTATAAAGAAGGATGATTCTTAGAAGACACCTGTCCATACAGGTATACGTTTTTCTTCTAACATTGCAATATTTGCAATCACCATACTTGTGCTCAGCGCACCACTACATGCAGCGAAATTCACATACTATATGTTATCGCACTCGCATTTCGACAATCAACTTAAAGGCATATTGATGCGTATTATTCACCATAAGATGATCCGTATTGGCGATACCGATTTGATTATAACATTATTTTCTGCGAACGACTGAGTGGTATTACGACTGAGTCGTATTACATGCTATTTTGGACAGTCACATATCCCTCTTTCTTGGTAATGTCTCTGTATCAAGCCCATTTTTTTAGCAGACAATCATAGTGTTGCCGAAAAATGTAATAAATAAAATAGTAAAAAAGTTTGATACGAATATGTTGGTATGAACCTACCCAATCTCCACAACGAGAAATAAGATTTCTCCAGATAAAATCAGAAATCCTTTGATGCGGCAAATCGACGCGGATCACATAAACGAAGGTTAACTACAAAAATGGTTTCACCGGCTACCGACTGATATTTGGGTATTTCTCCAAAACCTATACTTTTTTCATATCCATGCTTTGTAGGCATCCTTGGAAATAAGTTTAGTAATGGTGCTGATTCTGTTACTACACAAACTAAACTGTACTCCGGTCAACGAGAAGCGATACGTAAATTAAAAGAATATTTTATAAAATTTACGATATGATTATAATGTGTGGGGGTGTGTCTGTCCAACCACACTTAAGTAGCGTCCATCCCTAAAGGTATTTTAACCATATTTTTGGTATATAAAAGGACTGTTCATTTAAAAGACACGCTCATTTAATTCCAAAAATATACACGATTTATTTCAGTCAATAAGTGTTTGACAAAGAACGAACGACCGAGGTCGTACTGGAGATTAATTAAGTCCCCGTTCCTGAAGAAAAATCGGAAGCAGCGAGATTGGGCCAAAGTAAGAATTTTAATAAAGCAGACTCACGTAAACATTGATGGCGGGGATCTGCTCCGACCCTTGCTACGTGGCGCGGAGTGGAGGGGGGTCCATTTAGCAATGGTTTGAGTTTTAAATCGATTATTCGGGTACTTTATTTTCTTGTTTGAAGACCACAAGTTTTTTAAAAATCGCATAAATTGTAGGAAAACTGTGTGTTTATGATTCTGAATATGAAACTTTTTAAAAAAAAATTGTATTCAATTATTATTAATAATAATTAATTATGAAATCACTTCTTTTTTTCTTCACTTTACTTCTTCATTTTCTACCATACGATAACAAATTGAGGAATGATTTAAAAAACAGGACTACCTACAGAAAAAATCGACTCCTGACTGGCACAACACTAGTAGATCTTTATTTTCCCGTCGTCGGAACAACATTATCGTGTCTCGAAAGAAGTTGTATATTAAAACATAAACAATGTTTAAAGGTGAGTCAACTTTGGAGCAACCTTTAACTTTAATCTCAGTTTTCAGCCAACACTGGAACACTGGCTTAACTGGCTGTAAATAATATTAAGTAAGTATATTATATTATTACTGAAAAAAAGAACATGTTACTTTAACAAATTATGGGTTCCTCCCATAATTTGTTAAAGAAACATGCCTAACCTATCGGGCTAACAAACTACTCAGTCGGATCCATTATTGATTATTGGATTTTTCGCGGTAGAGCCAAGCTGTTCCCAATTAATTGCAACTCATGTGTGGGCGGGGTAGTACCACCCTCTTACAGAAGTTTGGCGTAAAGTAGCTATTACAGCTCGTAAGAAACGCACGATAAGTGAGAGAGCCTGAAAAGTGAAGACAACTTCTTGGAGAAATCTAAAGAGTAACCTAAGTTCTCGAAAGGGAATCAAGTCCACAATTCTCCCCGCATTGAGAGGACCTACCTTTGAAACATAGCTGCAATACGTAGAGACCCTAGAGAGCTAAAGTACTGGTCTTTATTATAGAGTAGTTTGCAAAGACAAAACCAACTACATCCATAATTATCATATTTGCTCGGCCTCTACCTGGACCAGCGCTCCAACACGTAGAGACCCTTTGAAAGATAACGTAGAGGCCGTTACTATAGAGAAGTTCGCGAAGAAAAAGCAACTACCTCCATAATTTATTATAATAGAGCCCCAGGAATGCAGAACACGGTCCCCAGATGAAATTAATTAGGTCAGACGCCATTATTGTTCCCGTTGCGTTATTGTTTTCTACACAAGTTTATGATATATGATGGCCCTCGTTCTGTTCGCGCAATGCGCCGCGGATGTTTCGTTTGATAAAAATGCAATAACAATTGTGTTTTTTTATTATTTGAGCTTTAATTGGAGGTATTTCAATTAAATGGCACGATGGTTCAATTATTTAGCGCGCAGAATCTTTCTACTACGATGAAGGCGAGCCGGTAGATGATACGCCTCCCCCATAAGGCGGATTTACAGTGACATTAAAAAGCATTTTTGTTTAAAGAAAACGTGTTGTAAAGCCATTGTAAATCGACTAGTATTTCTATAAAAATGGAGAGTACAACTATCACCTATTCTAGCGCCTTATATGCCCTGTTCATATGTGGGTCGTGTTGGGTCGAGTAACTGGTATCCAGTGACTGGCGCGACAACGCATCAGTCAGAGGTCATTAGTTACAAGCTTGTCACCGTTATTAATTACTCTGGACATGTGATAGTTAGTACCGCTGGTAACTGCGCAGTATATCATTTGACAACCATAAACAATTTTATTGGTAAGTTGATGACTTTTTCATTTAATAATAGAATGTTAACACACATACAGAACCATATGGCCAACTTCTCCATTTTCATCATACGAAAATCAGTATTGCATCTAAAAATAATGTCACTTGCAATAGTGAAAGTCAACGAAAAATCTGTAACATTTGAAACTCCTCTCTACCTTGGCAATATCGCGTCACAGAACATTTAGAAGCAACAAAGCTTCCTTAATTATCATATTGTTGTATAAAATAGTCGTTAAAAGTCAACAGAAGTCGATAACATTCAACTTGGGCCATTGTAAAAACAAGCCTCTCGAGGAAGTAAATAAAGGCAGGGTTCTACAGACAAAGTGGCTTGATGCTGCGTTTAGATGGAATCACTGGATTCAGTAGCTTGCACAAAAGCTCACATAGCAGCGAATGACATGCATTTTAGCGTACTAGCAGTGGTTGGTATATGAATTGGATTATTCATCAAGACCTATTAAAATGGCTATGCCAAAATATGTAACAACATAAAACATGTAAATACTATGTGTGTAATGTATAACAGCTGGACTTATAAGTCTACCCATTAAAGTTAATCTCCCATGTTAATCCACACTTCTTTCTGATCTGCTTTCTATAATAAACATCGATTAACTACATACCAACTCATGCGCTAATTTCTAAACTAACTAGACCGATTAACTTAATTTTATTGTGGCTTAGTAACCATTTCGGGTTTGTTCTTTAATCATTGAATGACTTGAATCACTAGTTATTTATTTATTGGCCTACTAACGATTGTTTATATTAAAACATGCATAATATAAATAGCGTAGTTAAGTTGCCAAACGTAACAATCACTTATAAGTAAGCACCGCATGCAAAACTACACGCATGCACTACTACCTACTTGCTTGAGAACATTTAAATTATAACTATTACTATTTCATCATGACAGACTAACGGCCGAATACTCGTACGCAACTTAAATTTGAGAGCTGCTTAACTTTGACGCGCCATACAAAAAATGACAGTTAACGACGTCTCAAACTTACTAGTGGGACTTAAATATTTAAGTAGCCTTTGAGTATTCGGCCGTAAGACTAGTTACAACAGCCCATCTCAAGGTAATAAAAATTCACCATTCGTCTTCGCTAATAAAAAATGCATCCACTTAATCACTCGACCGTCAAGTCTGTGTGAAGCGAGCACAATATTTCATGAGGACAAAAAATTGTTCAGTTAGGTCACGTTGGCTCACTAATTCGTTCCCTGAGGCGACTTCTGAAATCATGCCGGGAATTCACTAATAATACTCCGGTCAATATAATGAAGAGTTCGTCCCTCAGTTGACGGGACTCAGATCTAGGGATGGGCTAAAACTGTATTCGGCCAAATAATAATCGGCTTGCGACCAATGTAAGTTTGCAACCTATTTTGATCCAAGTAAAAATGAAATACACTAATACCAACCCTGTTGTATTTAATTGAATATCCATAATCGACGAAACCAATTGATATTTAACAATAATCGTATCCCGTAAACAGTTGACATTGTAACACGCAACGAACACCCAAAGCTACCATAAAGCCGAAATTTTACATCCATTACATTTCGCGCCATTATTTTTAACGGCGCATCTGATTTACGTAAACGACACACGCGGTATAGGCGCAACTGTCGCCGAAATAAAAAAGGGACAGCGAAAAATGTACGAAATAAAAAGGCAAGAGGTATTCGTGACGTTTATAAACAAAACTCAGTTTAAAAATTATGGTCCGGTGCGCCGTATCACGCATGGTGGGACGAGCGAGCGCGCGGAACGTTTTAATGTTCCCGGGCTCCGGGATCCGGGATTCATGGCCCGCTACGCGCCTATGCGCGGCGCCTAACTCCCTTCAAACGGCTCACGAACAGCCCGCTTTATCCGAAGTCGGCCTCCCGTACCGCGGCCCTTTGTCACGGCCCGCTCTACCCTCTCTTTTCACTTTCTAATTTGTGTAGCGCAGAACTGTCACGCGAGGATAGCGAGAACGGTTATTAGTGTCATCACTAATAAGAAGTAACAGCCCACCTTTTATCGCGACGCTTTTAATTCTTACGAATGCAAGGAATTTTCGGAGCTGACGCGACAGGGAAAATTAAAGATACCCGATTTGAACCGGCGCGATGACAGTGGGGGGATAATTATGAAAAGTAGGGAGGGACTCTCGCCCGCCGCCCGCGGTCAAAGATGAGTTTGGTAGAGAAAAAATATATTTTAATATAATATGGTGTTGCCATGCTAAACGCTATCGGGCCAGATAATCGCCGCCGAGCCTCTTTGAGAGCCTTAATGAAGTGTTCCTCGGAGAGAGATTATTATATTTTTATTAAAAGTGTCTGCGAGTTGATGAGAAAATTTATATCGCAGCATCTAACGGTGCCTCCTTTATAGGGTAGCGCTCTCTAAAAAGAGAAACAATTAAGGGCCGTTTCGAACAAAGCGAGGAACAACAATAAAAACGCTGGGAACTCAATCTTGTCCGACCGTTACCGGGGTTAAACGGCCGGCGCCGATTCCCGAACATCCGTTACGAAATTTCAATACGAGTCATTAACATAAAAAGGAAACAATAACCGTTTAAAATTTCGATTCGGCTATTGCCTTTTTTATTGGAGAAAAAATCGCAATTTGGTAGCAGGGAACGTACGAAATTTAAATTTGAATTTCCGTCGGCGGTCGGCGGCTCGGCCCCGGTAATTAGAGGCTAATGAGACCGACTGTACGTCTTTCTGTCCCACTGTGACGCTCATTTTTCCGAGCATATTTTGTACCGTTCCGCTTTTATTACGTGACGACTGCTTGTCATAATGTTTTCGAGTTTTCATACTTGCGTCGCTATAAAAAAGCTCATTAACTTTTGATCGTAACCGACAGGGTGTGTATATTTGTTTTCGTGCTACATATTACGACGTTATTCGCGAACTTTGGCAAGAGTACATCATATTTTATTACTGGTGTGTTGACCCGGATATTATTTCCATTCGATCTAACGATGAAAATCATAGTCGTTTAATATCTTTGATCGCGAGACGCTTATTTAAACAAATAAGTACCGGGAGATCACTGAATTGGAAAGCAGCGTCTCTATCCATGTGTGTCATGAGATATGTTACTATTATAGAATCAACTTAAGGGGAAACCACACGAGACAATTTGATTGCCAATTCGATCATAATTGTATTGATTGTAGCGTGTGCAGGGCAGTTGGTGATAAATCCAAAATCAGCTGAATTGGTTGGACTGGCCTACCCGATCTGTCCGATTCGTGATACGCCGATTCCTGATCCGTGATACGCCAATTCGATTATTATAAGAATTTATAAATAAATTTCTTATGATCGTTAAGAATTTATTAATAAAGAATTTATTTTAGGATATTTAAACAACCCTTTCGGGAATCCGGTCATTGTGACATGTATGATTCGTATTTTTTTCCAACACTATCATGATTATCAACTCCCTAACTGCTAAATTATGTTCCCCATCCGCTCACTTAAAGACGTCTAATAGGATAGCTCGCGGGAATTTTTGACTAATTACACCTCCCAGTCTCGCTCCCTGTGATCGTTCACTCGTTCATCCGTTCATTCACTCCCCCCTCCCCTCTCCCCCAGTTTTTCGGCAAGAAACTTTTGCCAATTAAGAGGGACTCGTAACAAAGTCGCAACTTCCCTGGGACTTTCGTCAACTAATTTTGACATGTATATAACAGTTTTCGGGCCTTTGCTCATTGTTTCGGTAACATTAATTGTATTTATGTATTCTGTATGTGACATCATGCTTTGTCGATGTGTGGTATATGAGTTATAATGAGTGTGAAAGGGATGGGTGATTTTAGACAATCACGTCGCCTAAAGATTAAATTTAATGTAGAATACAATTACATATTCACATAGCAAGTGATAACTTGTTTGAGTTACTTGAAAATAAATGTTCTTCCTCATTGCTAGATACCACGAATAATTAAAACCAAATTTTAGTCCACTTCCGGACATAGTTACATATTATATACATAGGTAATGTATGTATGAAGGTATGTAGTATGTGTAATTATGCTAAGTAACCTAAAAATAAATTAATTAGCACGTATTTATAATTACAAACAAAATATAAACTTGTTAATTGATATTGTTAAAAACTAAAATATAAATTACGGTAATTAGTAAAGTTTTGACAGCTGTCATAAATCACGAAGTAATGAAACGGCATCGCAACAACACTGAAATCCAATTAAAATAATTTCAACTTCAATTCTGAAGGGATCTTGTTCGCTTGTCTTGAGAAGTCATTAGGGCACAGCATCATATATCGTGAATAAACTCTGGGAATTTGTTGTATTCCCACATTTATTTAAGGTTTAGACTTTATTTGATGTTCCCACATTTATTTGAAGCTTGAGCACTGATTGTGTTTCGAAACATTATTTCAATTTCCAGTACCTCGGGCTTTTATTAAATTTGGTACAAGTCAGTAAAAATACAAATGTTTTATCAAGGTCATAAAAATTTGGTCCATGATGAAGATTGATATTGTTTTGTAGTTTATAAAAATAATAATAATTTAGCCCTTTTAACGTCCCACTGCTGGGCACGGGCCTCCCCTCAATGCGAGGGGGATTCAGGCCATAATCTACCACGCTGGCCCAGTGCGGGTTGCAGGTTGCAGGTTTCCTCACGATGTTTTCCTTCACCGTAAGCAAGTGATAATCATATTAAAGTTATGATTCACACATAGATTTCGAATAATCCAGAGGTGTGAGCCAGGGTTTGAACCCATGACCTTAAGCCCGCAAGACGCGTGCTTAACCAATCGGCTACCACTGCTTTTGTAGGTTGCTGAATCAATATTGGTTGCTTTATACTTTTGCTCGCAGCGCAAGACCGGTCATTGCGGTGAACCTTGGGGAGACCTATGTCAAGCAGTGGACGTCTTTCGGCTGAGATGATGATGATGATACTTTTTATGTGAATTTTCGGGTAAAATACTTGCCACTGCTTGTAACATCAACAAATTGACAAGTGACCGCAAAATTTCAATACAGTCAACCCGAATGCCATTAGAGGCCGCCATTATAAACAGAAACGTTTTCATTATCATTATGCTTATACATTTTAAAGCTTTCTGTTTGAGTGCTCATTAAAAGGTAAAAATGAACGGCGGTATTAAGCCGCTATCAACCCCAGACCGCTACAACAATAACCGGAGTGCCTTCACTAATGAGGAACAGCCTGTATATAATAGTTATATATAAGATACATAGGTAATAATGACTATGTATTACGATTACATATGTTGCCGAATGTGTAGAAGTTTATATTTTTTATTTCAGTGAGTGTACAGTCGCATTCATAAGTGCGTATGTTCATAGCAGTCTTAAGCGTACTACTGCACTTATGACGCTGACTGTACCTACGTGTGTAGGTATAAGAAAATAATATTTCATTATTATTTTTTACAAAATTACACAGTAATTCCATGGTAATACACACATATTTACTACTGAAAACATAATAACATGTGTTAGTTTAAAAAAAAAAATTAATATTTAACTAATATTCAATATTTTTTTAATAAACTATAATCTACCCCCATCGCATTGAGGAGAGGCCCGTCCCCAGCGGGACGTTAAAAAGGCTAATTTTATTATTATTATTATCTACCTGCGCGCAACCCCTGGGCAGTGATTATAGTTCTGAACCTGGAATCAACGCTCAAAACTAGCCTAAGTCTACCCCAATTTTGTATAATATTTGTGCCTTATAAACACATCAACAGAATCCTCACAAAGCACTAGTAGCCTCCGTACTCTATCGTACCGTACAATACAAAGCTAGACCCCGACCACAGAACGTCAATTTAGTTCAATTTCATCATGACGTCATACAGTCGCACCGCATTGAGCCACGATTGTCCACCGCTAATCCATTACCGATGCGACTCTTGCACAATGAACACTGATGCGAATCGAGGGAGGCCGAAAACTCGCTTTTGTACCACCACTGACGGTACCTAGTTCAGATAATTCGGATAATGTAGGTGAGATTTTCGATAATGGGTTAAAGTACATTACATCATCAGTCAACAACTACAACATGGTTCTTCAAAGGGCATGTTTCAGGTCCCTAAAGGTCGGCGCCGCGTCTGCTCCCTTTAAGTTGCAGATGTCCTGGGCAGCGGCTTTTCTTACCATCAGGTGGACCGTGTGCTAGTCTGTCATCCTAAGCAATAAACTTGAATTTAATTCAAATAAAATTTAATTATAAATTAGGTATGATATGAGAAAGAAAATGAACAGAGTCAAAAACCAAAGACTCTACCACCTATTAAGAATTCCAGTCTTAAACAACGTAAAATCTACCAATGCTCTTATTATTTACATTGAACAGAAGAGTTATACATTGTTATACTATCACAAATTGGAAATTTAAAAAATCGGTTTGTTTACTAAAAACACCAATACGCGTAAAGACCTAAAAATAAACCAACACAACTTATAAATGACATAAATTTAACAGGCCAGTCCCAAATATAGAAAGTAATTCCGCGGCATTGATGTATTATTTTAGCAGATGTGGTACCTCCTTACATTGCAACCACTAGACTTGTGCTTAGCGCACCACTACAAGCAGTAAAATTTACACTTCTATTGCACTTGCAATTCGACAATCAACTTAAGGCATTTTGATGCATGTTATTTAATAGAAGATGAGTCATAGCCAGCAATACCAACATGTGTTCAACATTATTTTCCGCGAACGACTGAGTCATACTGTGACCATGGAATCTGATTAGTAAGACATACTATTTTCTATATGTCTCCCTCTTTCTTGGTAATGTCTTTGTTCCGCGGGAATTTTAATATCGCCGCTCGCAACATTAAGTACATCAGTGTCAAACTTTATTAAGGATTCGTTAATTAAATTTTTAGATAAAACGCCATTTGGTACCGGCAAAATTAATTCTGTTAGTCGCCTAGACATCCGAATGGAGTGGGATTCCTTCCATTTGTACTACAAGTTATTAGTTTAAAAATAAAACTACAAGTAACTTTATAACTTTTTAAGGGCCTCCGCAGACTTGCTACTTTTAGCAGCGGCAACCGGCGATTTTGAGACGTATCGATGCTGCGTCGCGTTTCTTCGAGCGCGAACGAGCGAGACGCAGCATCAAAATCGCCGATCGCCGATGCTAAAAGTAGCAAGTCTGCGGAGGCCCTAAGAGGGTACATGCGGCTCATTACAGCTACGGTACTGAAAAGGCGATGACGTTTGCAGCGAATATACGCGTTTTATTGAATTTTTTTTTTATTGAATGACAAATGACCAAATTTGTCAAATAAATATGGTTTAAAAGGTCCAAAGCATTATTTTTGTATAGATTTTACATAGTAATTATCTGTGACCCGTTGTGGAGAAAATTTACAATTTAGTTTTTTTTTTTAACTTGTTTTCTACAAAGTTCCCTTTGACAAGACAGCCCAGTCTTTAACGTAAGGGTGGCCCACGGTGCGAAACTTTTTGCAAATATGTTCTTGCAACTGTTAAGTTTTCTCTGACATTTAATACAATTTATTTGTCGAATTTTTTTAAGTAACAAGTAAGCTTAAATTATCATTGACCTGAATACATCTCTCATAATAATACCCTGTTAATATTTTATTTTTTATTTTTTTATAGCCTATTAAATGTCCCACTGCAGGGCAAAGGCCTCCCCTTTCTGTCTCCACAGGTCCCTATCCTGGGCTTGTAATGGCCACGTTTTACCCGCAAAGGTGTTCAAATCGTCACACCATCTTAATAATTAATAATTTTAATACCCTGTACAAATAACATCATATAATACTCCAATAACAGGTTCACAGACAAGAAAACAACACGACACATTAGACAAACAGTGTATACAGAACAAAGCCGGGCTTAAACGAGTATTGGGACGTACTCACTAATAAGCGGGGCTTGCACGAGCGCTATCGAGTAGGAGTCTCATTAGTGGTGAGCTATTCAGGTATGCATAACGTGATGCTGAATAAGAACCGGGTTAGACTCGTTTAGTTTTGTGCTTTTGGAAAAAAATATATAAGTGCTTACTTAGTTTTTCGATGAGCCTTTGTTTAGTGGGTTTTGCATAAAGCCGGAAACCCACCGCGGCGCACGGAGAGGTAACGCACACGGGCCATGCGTTGCTTTGCAAGAAAAGGTATGCATATGCATGACGTCATTTCGTGCGTAGCCTCTCCATGCGCCGCGCTGGACACGATTGCATACATTTTCTTGCAAAGCGAAGCTTGACCCACGTGCGTGGCCTCTCCGTGCGCCGCGGTGGGTTTCCGGCTTAAGGCACGTTTATAGTCGGGTTCAATAAAAATGGTCTCTTCGTAATTTGTTCTATAATAGTCTTGGTGTTACTGGGACCCCTGATAATCCATCATGTATCCATAACGTCGTTGTTTTTGGGAATATTATAGTTGAGACGATTGTATGATGATATTTTGTTATTGTGCTCGACAAAGGTCGTCTCTTTGTTACTTTGAAAATGTTCTTAACTTAAAATAGAAAGTTATGATGTACTTACACTGGCATTACAAAACACTTTTGCTCTTAGAAATGCTTTGTAAAACCATTGTAAACTGGCTAAAAATGTTTATAAATTTGGTTATAAATTTTAAAAGTCATATTATACGGACTGTAAAAATGATCATAAAAATATGATTTCAGAGTGTGAAAATGTAATATATTACTCAAGCAAAATAAAAATCGTACTTATTAACATAATATTAAGAAGCTAAATTCCGAACCTTCCGCCGTCACTTTCTTTAAACACTTAATGCGAAAATCGTAAACGGATTTTTACGCCTTTCCCACTCAGCTCGTAAACTGCAACTAGGTACCGAGAGTGAGGGAGACGAAAATATACAAAAACTCCATGTAGGAACGTTCTTGGAAGACAGTAATCAGCGCAAAATATAGTCGGAATCACGTACGAATCAGCGCGGGGAAAGCGAAATAAAGTTTTGATGTAAAAAGTTCTTTTTATTTGCCGTGTTGAGAACAAACTTGGGTGGCGGTGTATACGCGGACTGTATGTAGGAGATGCGAAAATATTCTGGCTAAGAGTTTTTAGAATAGCAATGAAATATTCCTGTTTAAAACTGTACTACAGTATTGTTTCGCTCTTTTGAAACTTTCTGTATACTAAATATTGTATCAACCCTACTTAAGCATAACCTTTAAGCTATTACATTGCAGAGCAAGAACTTCTCAGACATTTTCTTCTTTTCTTTGGTTGAAATAATAACATCAATAACATAACGTGGGTAGACTTCAAATAAAAAAAAAGTTGATTTATTTAAAATGAAAAATTTAAATAACCATAATTTTAACAAAATATTCTATTTTCAAACTCATTTTAAAAAACCATTCCATTGAACCGTAAATTATAATTTTACGTCGAATATCTGAACCCCCATTCGGTCATAAAACATCGATACGCTAATAGAATCTCCTGGTATTTAGGGCCCGGCGGGGCTGAAAACTTGCGCCGACGACGGGCGGGTTACCTCGCGTCGCACTTGCCCTGAATACTAACGAGTAAATCTTAACCCTCAATCTTCTGGATGCATGCAGGGTACACGATCAACGCGACACAAGAACATTGATTTTTTTAATACATTTTTAAAACGGGTTGGTTCTTTTTTGAATGTCGACTTTTTTTACAGATATTTTACATTTAAGATTCACACATTCCTAGTCTAGTACTTTGATGTACTGCTGTATTGGACAGACATCTTTTTTATGCTTTTGACCACGTTAGACCACGTTAGACTGTTGTACATTATGTGTTGGATCTGTGACAGTTCGTGTTATACAAAAAGGCTTGTTTTACGATTAGATCTTAACATAAAAATTACCACATGCCTACCTATAAAACACTTGTTTACATAACACGTTACATACTTAAGTCTCAGAAAACATAACACCTAAACCCAGTCTATTTAAAAGTCCCCAAACAAAACAAAGTTTTCAAACAGACTTGAACTAGAGTCCTTTTCGCTAAGTCCCGCGAAGTCACAATTCACAAGCATTGTTCTTTAAAGAGCACATTAAAGTTGGGGGTGGAAATTCGTTCGTTTTTCTCTCCCGAGCCGCTGTCGACACGTCCGCGACACGTGTCAGATATCTCGATCCGATCTCGATTTGTTGGAAGACTTAATAAAATGACAGTCTTTAAACGTTGGTGTGAACTATGAGCGAATAGCGATTACCTACCTACCTATTGAGCATAGCGATACCTACAATCCTACAAACATGAGTGTTTGTGGAATTGTAGGCAGGTACACTAAAATACATTACTGTCAGTTTATTAGAGTAATTCGTCATATTTTTTGTGAACCAATTAAATAGAGTTAAAATAGTTCTTGTTGTATAGCATCGTGATTATTTAGTTACGAAACACCTTGAAGGAGTAGCTTTTATCAAAAAGACCGCCAATTTATTTTCTACTATAAAAAGTAATTAATAGTAGTCATTGTTATCCCTAAACGAAGTTATGAAGGTAAAAAAACAGCAGTAATGCTCCGGGTAACGGATGATGGTGCTACCTTGCCTTCAGACACGGTGTACAATAAACCTTTTGCTCAAATAACATTATAAAATCATACTGCGATTCGCTTCCGCTTCCGCTCATCGTCTAGACTACACGCAAAGACGTTAGCGTGTTCCGACCAGCCTCCTGATCCCCACAGATCTTTGTTACCCTAATACTTGGAGCCGCCGACTGTGTATGTGTTTTTTAACTCCATCTCGAATCCATCGGAATTCCCTGTTAACTCTTTTATGTGTTTGTTTATTGGCTGATCGCTTTGTTATTGTTTTCCCTTTCCTTCCTTTTACGAAGGAGAAATAATAAAACTTTTTACAAATAAACAGATTATTTTGTTGGAAACATTTCAATTTGCATTTTGTTCGAGTTACTGGGTGTGACGTAGACGTATCGTAGCACTCTCGTAGCGGCTACGTAGCGTGCTACGAAATTACGTAGACCGATGTCGGGCGGTAAATGAATTTCAGCTAACAATAAAATACTAGAACACGCGATGTTGTAACGTTATTTATTACTAAATAAAACTCATTTTAATTAATAAACATTTTCACACGTTGGGCTTTTGAATAATAAGTTCACATTGGCTTGTAATTCGTGGTATGTACTACGCGCTCATAATCTACCTAAAGTCTACCATAAATATTATTTCCCATGGTGCGTTATCGTCCCTAATGTCACATACATTACCATATTAATTCCCTATAGCACAGAGCACAATATAATTTCAATGAAACCTATTTGGACTAATCGCTTCTGAATAGGGTTGCGAGTCGCGCGCCGCGCTCCGTCCGCCACAATTACAAATGCATTCAAATTAGTAGTGAAATTAAATTAACATGCTTGCAACACTCGATGACTTTTTGAATACATTATATGACAAATTCTAATTGTAATTAATAGATCGCAAAATAATTATGATATTAGAAAGCTGGGTCGCTCGTTGTTATTATAAGTTCATTACACTATGTTCCATTGACCATACAACAACAAAATGAAGGACTACTTATTTTAATTCATAGAAAATCTTACCAAAAAAAGAATTCAAAGTATAACCTAGCAAACACGTATCTTCAGACAGTTGGTGCAGTTTGTAAGGAAACAGCAGTGTTGTTAGTGTTTAAACAAGTTGCCGGCGCGGCGCGCGGCGCGATGACGGCCATAACATATTTCAAACAATTTCAAAGTGTAATGTGCGAAAAATAAGGTGCTCATATCGTTCGTGTCGGGCTCAGCCAACTCTGGCCCGGACGCAGAGTTAAAGATACTAGATGTGCCATAAGATTATTGTCATTCATAAGTACCAATTCTTTTTTGACATATTGTCAAGTAATTTTTCAAAAATAGTAAGTAATTACAATCATATTCCCTATTAATGTTTCTGTAAATGCTGGCAATATTGAAATCATAAGACATACTTTATTAATTATACAATAAAAAATAAGACTTTTCCCTATTTTAAGTAATAGCTGGTGTGACAGGAGAAATCGCTCAAAGCTTTTCTTCTACTGAGATATTCACTAGCTACCCGACTGATATGTGACCGTCGCCAATTGATATGCTACTCTACGAAGTCGGGAATAGAGTTCAATGTAGTCGAATTTAGGTAACGTCATGTATGGCCGGTTCATAGATGAAATGGCTGACTTCTCGACTGTCACATGACGTCACCATAAGAATCGACCGCCATATTCCATGACCCTCGACTTTACGCCGCCAAGGCGATGACGTTATCAATTAAGAAGAGGTTTATGCATCGTTAGATACTTGATCATGAACTGAATTATTCGCTCTATCTTTCCTTGAACTATTTTATACTGCTGCACAAAAAATAATTTCACATTGCCACATCTAGGGGTGTCGTATTCTAGATACACTGAGTCCCCTCGCCTTACTGTGAGCGCCAGATACAAGCTGATCCGTTTTGTTTCCCTGGCACACACCCCTCCCCTCTTGCACACACCCTCACCCCCTCTCCCTCTGATATTGAGCCAGCGCTGAGGAAAGTTTGGAAAATATCGTTTATTTATATACGATGTACGGCAAGTTATTGTAAAGTTTCGAAGTGGAATTTAATTTTTAATGTTTTGGCAGATTGAGTACGATTCGGTTGGCGGTGGTTTTCATTATGATTTTTATTAATGTCTCCGAGGATTTGATTTATTTCCGTGAAAAAGTTGACAGTAAGTTGCGCATTAGTTTTACGTTACCTGAAAAAAATTCGGTCCAACCATTAGGATACAGAATGGTCTTAATCTCTCGGTGAGCAGATGCTTCGTATAAATAACCTCTGAAATAATGATACCTACTTAAAATGTCATTTAATTCCCAACATACCTAAACATGTCAGACTTCATTTATATCCAATGTAATGAATATAAAAAGCGCCAATTTGCTGTTCACTTGTAAACAAATTGCTCAACTGTCTCGGCCCCAACGCCCCGCCTAAGGCTCGTTAAAACGTTGCTTCTTCATAATCGCGAACGCTGCGAGCACTAATCTAGTTGGATGAGATTTCGACGCACGCGCTCGGTAGGATACCAAGAGTTTATGAAATATTGTGGATCATTCCTACTTTGATATTGTTAGCTTCTTGGATATGGTTACTGCCTTCTTCTTCTTCTAGGGCCGTCTCCTACCGGAGGTTGGCAATCATTAAGGCTATTTCCACTTTCGAGACCGAGCTCGGAATAGTTGTGGTGTTGTCTTGTCGAACCACTGTCGTAAATTCTTCAAACACGATATCCTTCGACGACCAGGCCTTCTTCTGCCGTCTATCTTACCCTGGATTATGAGTTGGAGGAGCTCATACTGGGTACCGCGCATAACGTGACCAAAATACTCCAATTTCCTTCTCTTTTTTTTTTTTCTTTTCACTGCCTACCTTTGTGGAACAACTAGCGCTGCCTTTCGCCATTTGCGCGCTATCTAACACTGCTGTATACATAGGTGCTGCGTCTATAAGAGGCGACCGGCGCGCCTGAGCATTTAGTTTTAGCAAGCTCCACGCATGTGTACGCACCCATTTAGCTACATTGCGAGAATTCACGAGCGCAGAGTAAATAATAAGCACCTAGAATCCAAACGGAATACACATTAAACATTTTAAGTGTGGATGGTCTTATAGTGTGGAGATACCGTGATAAACGTGTAGATCTCACTTTTATATTGTAGAAGATTTTGCGTGAACTGATTACCCGGAACAAAATACAGCTGCCACGCGTGGTATGTTCCCGAGGCAGCCTCGCGAGGCTTCGCGATCATTCAGTACACGACTATTCACTTCGTTCTACGAATTCTTTCTCCCGTGTCCCAAATTGTACACTTCCAATCTGGCGCCCCCAGCGGGCGCGAAACCACGCAACGTCCCGCGACGCGTCACGACGCTTCAAACAAACTCATTACCGTGCTCACGTAATTATGTGTTTTTACATCGCAGAAATAAGTTAAAATGACGTGCCAGATTCTATAAGTAAATAAAACGTGTTGAAGATACGTATCAATAGCTTGGATACATACAAGCTATAGAGTCGAACTTATTTTTATGTGACTAAGGTGCTTAACAAGCGTACGGCCCGCCTGATGTTAAGTAGTTACCGTAGCCTATAGAAGCTTGCAATACCAAAGGCATCGCTCGCACGTTGCCGACCTCAAGGGGAATGGGAAAGAGGGAGCGATCGTCATCCAGTGGGTACCTTCTGTCGTTTCATAATACCCAACTAGTCTGATATGATCCTTTCTATACCGAAACCAAGAAACAATAAAGTCACACCTTACCCCTCACATAAAATACTCGTTACTCCTCTCAATACCTAGGCACATATTCGTACTATTCTCTCCCTAACCCACGAAGTTCGTAAATTATACATACAGCATCTACCTCGCAAAAATACGGCGTTGATCGACATCAGGCCGCCTTCGCATTTTTACCTTCGCCTCGGTAATCATAAAAAAAATAATGTCGCCGCTCGCAGCGCCCCCGCGTCCCCGTCGGTTGTCAAACACCTAATTCGCATGACGTATCACCCCCAGGTGTCGTGCCGTGATTTTACGATCTCCACAAATTGAACTTGTTCGTTCAGACCGCGGCTGATTAATATTTCCGACGAGCACCCCGCACTACGAATGATGCAGTAGGTTCATTTTTGATATGAAAATATGATCGAAAAAGTTTTAACAGGTTTATACTTCTAGTTGTTTTTAGGAGTAATAGAACGATTTATTTTATATAACCAAGGTGACAAACAAGGGTACGGCCTACTTGATTCCAAGCAGCTATCGTAACCTATAGATGCTTGTCATACCAAAGACAACACACCGATCTGCGATATGCTTAGCTATTCTTTAACGGCAAGCTCATATCACATATCTAATTTTAATACAATTTTTTGACATTTCAGCAACAAATTCGGAACAGAATAGCTATGCCCTGAAATGGGGTGGGATTGAGAGATTTGATTGTTTAACTACATTTTCTAGACTATCCTTTAAATTTTATTGCTGACCCCAATAAACCAGAATTCTTGACATTTAATCAAGCATGTTAATCGCACGAGACTATCTGCGAAGACCATTATATTGTAGACAAAGTTGTCCTTCAACCATTCGACCTCCCCATACAATAAATTCAAAATAATACCAGAGCTAGAGCCTAATACATACCTATCGTACGGGCTAGCACTACTTTCCTACGCCTGTTCAGTGGCCCGATTCCGTATTAAAGTGGTGCCAGTTCATTTAATTCGGATTAATGTTGCCCGCGCTTGTTTATAGGTGCCATATACCACGGTGATAAGTATTCGACGAAAACTTTCCGGTTATGTACGAAGGGTGTATGTTACATGATATTTATTAGAATTGCCGAGTTATGTTAGTTCCTTTGTTGTTTATTGGATTGGTTGTGTACCTGCGCCCATAAAGTATTGGCAAGAAGTAATATATAGATAGTAATGTAACTGTATGAAGAAATATATTTTGTGCCATAAGAACTGATGGAAAGAATCGTGATTAGAAAACATATTTTTACGGACATGACAATTATCGATAGACATTAGCGGCTTATTGACCAACTGAGCAGCTTCGCCAGGAAGCTTTGCCTCGCTTTGTAATGATGTGGCTCGTCCGAGGCAAGCATGTTGCGCTGCCTCACCCGAGCATTGTCATTTTCCGTGCTCGAGTCAAAACAAAGGATGCCTCGCGACACTACGCGGTCAGTCAAAACGTAACTGTTACAGCAAGTATTAAGACATAGATGTTTTCGTGAACTTTTGCCTATTCTATTTTTGCTAAGGTGCACTAGCTAAATGTGATATTATAATTTAATTTAAGACTAAATAATCCAGTATGTTAAGGCTGAAGTTTGAACCAACCTTATAAGGCGGCTAATATGTAATGTCTTATTACATTTTCACCTCACGAAAAGCTAAGGCATCTTCCATACATCTCTAAATAAAACAGTCGGCAACATTATTCGCTCTAACGATGCGGAAGATAAATTTCGGGGATCCCTTTACAGTTTACGAGGTGTAACGTGAAAGAGTGAGTGTGCGGTTGCCTTAGCTTAGATATATGAGCAGGTACGGCGCTCACTGGACGAGAGAGACGCTTCAACAAGATTTTGCTTTGAAATGCTTGGATCTTTTGACTTTTAACGACTTTTGTCACTCGATACTGTTTAACATAGATTGATAATTAATTAGAATTACATATGAACTCCGGGTAAATCTTATTAACATAGGTTAGTGTATATTGTTCTAAATCTACAGCTAAGTTATTATTGGTTAAATTTCAACCTCAAACTCTACAAAAAAAGTCGTCAGCTTAAATGTAATGGCTCTATCCTTGTGCTCTATTAAAGATGAATCGATTTAAATGATAAGGTATAACGACACGACTTTTATCCCCATTCGGGGGTAGTCAGAGGCTTGAGTGGCCATACACCACCACATTGTGGAGGTATTAAGTCAACTCAAAGCCCACGTTTGACCAGATAGTCAGAACCCAACGTGGCAGGTGGTGAACCTTGTCGCCGTGTATACAGGAACTGACTATTACCTAATCCCGAGGGATAGGTAGGTTTCCTCACGATGTTTTCCCTCACCGTAAAATAAATAAAAATGATAAATGGGTTATATTTAAACTATTTTGATCAAAAATATGGAGTCTAAAATCACACCATATAGAAATAGCGTCTTGAAGTAATGTTCGTTTCGCCCACTGAACTCTCCTAACATATGCATAGAGTCCCCCTCCCACCCCTACCACCTCAAGGGATACGAGCGTAATGTAATAACTTTACTGAATATTGACGGATGAAGTGCGATTTTTTGTTTTCTCCGCGGCTCCGACGAGATCCCGAAATGTGATATTCAGATTCTGTAACATTGAAACATGGATACCTACTGTGTTGTGTTCGTACGTTATTTACTTTGCGGTTTTCTGAAGGATATTTTAGAGAATATTCAGAAATTACTTTTGTGTAACAAATAAATTTGACTTTACGATATAACTAAATTTAAGTAACCCCCCCCCCCAACACCCCTCCTCATAGCTTAGTTGGCCGCCTAACTGGAATAAAGTAAAGTAAATTGTATTATTCAGCCAGTTTACAGAGGAAGGTGCTTACGGTTACTTAATAACTAACTAAGGCTATAAATACTAGTAAAGTGTTATCCTGAAGTCTCTAGTAATCTTGTAAAAAATACTATTTCATTATAACTATAACGAATTCTAACATAACTAGACAGTTATGACTACATAATCGTTACAATTTTTTTAAAGAGACGTGCTTAAATGTAGTGGTTTTTAATTCTACATTTAGATGCTGGCTTACAGGGGTGAGAGTGTGTGGCTATCCAAGATTTTAAAATTATTTTTATATTATGATGCTCCTTTAGACGACACTACTACAGAAGCGTAGTTAACACTTATCGTCATTACACAGCCCACAACACCATTATAACACCATTATACAGCATTATAATTAAAACTGGCTTTTTAATTACGACTTCTGCGAACAATATTTACGAGACACTCAATTGTTTAATGAGAGGACATAAAGAGCGCTGTCCAATATCGACGTGTGTTAGTGACGTCATGACATCGGTCGAAATAAAAAAAAATATAAAAAAAATGTCGTCGTTGTATTGTGAATGTAGCCTAACAATAATTCCGGTACTACTACTGCTATAAAAAAACAATAACCATAAATGCATAGAAACTTGGGGCCTATCATGAACCCGGATCATCGGTTCCGATCGTTCGTTTGTTCTTGATTTTGACACTAATTTACTACGGAGATGTGTCAAAATTTAAAATTCGAAGCCCGAACGAAACGGGAACTTGGACGACATCAGGCGGATCGTACGCTTGTTTGCAACATTAAGTACATAAAAAAGCTAAACAAATATCTGTCGCTATCATGAAATTAATAAGTTAATATAGTCGCTATTCCTTCAAATTAACGCCAAAGTAGTATACAGGGTGGTGACGACATAGTGACAATAAATTAAAACACAATCCCTGCTAGACAATCAGAGCACATTAAAATTATAAAATTAGGTTTACATCAAAGTCCAAAATTTAATTCGGAAATATTCTAAACGAAACACAACATCCTTTATAAACGTCTACCGACCTCTTAGACTGACCTGTAAGTACAAGCGTGGCAACATCGCTTCGGTGTTGGTGTTTTTAGCGGTATCTTTGTAGGCGTAACGTTAAAATAGTCAAAATAAAAAGCAATACCGTGGCAATACCTTTGGATATAATTTAACATGATTTTATGTGCGAACTACTAATGTGATACCTAGTATGTGGTTTCAATTATTGTCATGATGTCGTCACCACCCTGTATAAGTCTACTCATGGCTCATGTCTACTCATGGCGCTAGGTTCCCATTGTCCAGTCACTTAACTGCTAATGGTTTGACATAAAGAACCGCTGTCCGATAGTGATCGAAGCGACAGTTATGACGTCAGTCAGCACGCGAGCACGCCACCTACGGACATCCATGTTCGTTAATTAGTTTCGACTGGACACGTGTAGGGTAGCCACGTGATGAAAGGGTTTAAATCATGACGTCATCAATCAATAGCTATGAACTCTTCATAACAAACCGCCGAATATTCGCAACGCAACTCATATTTGAGCGGTACTTGTATTCAATCTATGTGACTATCGGCCGAATACTCGTACGCAACTGAAATTTGAGACCTGCTTAACTTCGATGCGCCATACAAAAAATGACAGATAACGACGTCTCAAACTGCTAAGTGGGACTTATATATCTAAGTGGCCTTTGAGTATTCGGCCGTATAGTGGCAAACAGCTAAGTGAGACTTACATTTGAGTAACAATTCAGTAATCGGTACGGTAGGCGGCGAGTTTGGTTTCAGGGGGCTATGACAAAGCCGGTACGAAGGCAATCATTTGTATCGTTTGGGCTTAAAATTTCGAATTTTGACTCATGTTCACACACAGTTGGTCCAGGTTTATAATAGCCATGGACCAATTACTAAGGGGACTGGCCCTAAGCAACTCGGCCGAGTGGTCGGCCTAGTACTAACATCGACGTAAAACGAAGCGAGTAGTTCAACTATTTACCGTTAGATAGAACAATGAAAATGAAAAACAATGACCACGTTTTTTTCATACATATATCTAATAAGGGCACCTCTTTCTTTAGTCTTTACTCTGTGGTAATAGCCCCCCAATATTCAGAAACCTTTTAAAACTTTTTAGTTATTCTTTTAAAGTTTACCTGTGTAAACGCAATAATTGTTCCGTGTTCAGTAGGTATTAATTATTCAGTAAATACAAAAAATAACTCGCTAGGTTAGTATTTTTCAACCTATTTGCATATACCAATAAAACTAAGAATGAGTCTCCAGGGCCCGTTACTTACGTCATTAGTTGAAGGTACAGCCCTGCACATAAACCTGCACGTTAGTTAAAATACGTACACCGAACACGCGAGTGTACAAAAAGTTAATTAAAATAAAAATTCCAATGGGTTCCTTATAATGTACCTACCTACTTTAATAGTTAGGTTTGTTACACATACTCCCAGTGCGGGCAGAAACCGGTATTGAAATGTTAAAATATAAAAATAATATGCTATCATAAGGGGGAGACCCCACCGCGGCGCACAGAGAGGCCACGCACACGCTACGCAGTGGGTGAAGCTTCGCTTTGCACGAAAATGTATGTCACCGTGTCCACCGCGGCCCACGGAGAGGCTACGCGCGAAATGACGTCATCCATACATTTTCTTGCAAAACGTAGCCGTGGCCGTGTGCGTGGCCTCTCCGTGCACCGCGGTGGGTTTCTGGCTTAAGGCGTATAGGCAAAGGTGTATTGCACCATCTGGCCGTGTCTACAACCCTCGCGCAACCACGCCCGAGCAATCATATAAGATGCCAACACTGATTCCTCGAGCGCGCCGCACGGCTCATAAAGACGCACCAGAAGGGCTAGCCAAGTGGCATGAACGCTAATCGAATAGAATAGAATAGACTTCACAATGTATGGAAATGTCAAACGTCGCTATGTAGATCAACAACAAGTTACTATGTAGATCACATGACTTATGTCATTTCCATACATGAAGCGTAGCGATTTGAAGGAACGCTTGTAGACGTCAGCCACTTGTCTTGCCCTTCTGCTGCATTCACAAGGCTCGATCCGACGCAACCTAAACCAACGTGCGACAACGAAAGACATGTGGAGTTTTCCAACCCGCACTGGGCCAGCGTGGGGGTCAATAGTTCAATCCCCCTCGCATTGAGGGGGATTTATTATATTACTCCATTTAACATTGTGACTATGATACCATCTTTTAAACGCAAATGTACTGCAATACCTTCTACGTAAAAAAAGTGTTAGTAATGTATTATTAAATCCAATCAGTGTTGCCAGATGACCATGTGAGTTTCCCCCCAATTTTTTTCAAAAACCCCCGAAAATTAGCTTTTTGAGAAAAAAATCCCCCAAAACAGGTTTTACTCATTTGAAATTTCAATATGTATTCTTTTAATTTCAATTTTCATTTTTTATACAATAGCAAAAATAGGTACTCTTTCCTAATAACTTCGTCACAAAACGATAACGAACTAATTGAATTAATAGATAGAATTAATTACTGAAAAATTTAAAATAAGTAGATATTTATGATCCTCCGTGTTTATTCCCGCCCCCCCCCCCAAAATCCCCGCAAAGAATTAGTCACCCCGAATCTCCTCCCAAAGGTGAAAAATGCCCCCGAATTTGCAGGGAATCCCCCCCATCTAGCAACACTGAATCATAACTGACTAAAGTCGATAGGTACTGGTGCATACATATTGTTTTATTCGGCTGCGCCTGCTGTCCCGTTAGTATTAAATAGGCAATTACAATAATTGCTGACATAGCGCGCGCAGTTTGCGGGCGCGCCTGTTTACGTTATTGCTCGTTTCCATTTTGCACCGTTTTACATATCCAAGTATTCGTAGCATTATTTATTTGGCTCTATATTCACGACTGGTTACAGGGTGGCCAGTGAAGATGAAATAGTGAATATATATCGAGTGTTACATCGATGATGATCTATTTCGATCCAGTAAGAAACTCAGCGGGCTTGTGCTGGATCTAAGGGCCTCCGCAGACTTGGTACTTTTAGCATCGGCGATCGGCGATTTTGATGCTGCGTCTCGCTCGTTCGCGCTCGAAGTAACGCGACGCAGCATCGTAACGTCACAAAATCGCCGGTCGCCGATGCTAAAAGTAGCAAGTCTGCGGAGGCCCTAATCAGTCGAGGTCGCGTTTCCGATCCTGAGGTAGAAGTAAGTAAAATGTAAAAATGACAATTTGTAAGTGGCCCCTATAGGCCTAAACGAAAAAAAATATGTACTTATTTGAATATTTATTTTTTATAATTTTGATCGTATCAAACTTGAACCTTCTAAACAAAGTATACCTTACTACGCTGCTATAGAACCAACTTATCACAACCATTATATTGTCCGAAACTAATTCCTAATAATTTACAAGGAAAAATAACAACAAATCGACCAATATACCCAACATTACAGCGCTATTAAGAACTCTTATGACTCTATGAAATAAACAGTAACGCCTATAATCCGAAAGAATGGCGTAAAATCATGTTATGGGTCTATATCGATGCGAATCTGTGTTTCCGACACAAGGAAAATGGTCCATACAAAAATCCGGAACCCTAAAATGATAACATTGTCTGCGACCATTACAAAAACATTATCATTTGGTCCCCGACCGCCCGACGTTAACCCAACGAAAACATTGTGTTAAAACAATTCGGTCACAATTAATAATTGTTATGACACCATTGTTTTTCGAGCTTTTGTTGCATTGGTATCGATACAACAAAAATGGTTTTTGTTATTTGTTATATACCTATGTACCTATTTGGAATTACCACGGCCAACGAGAAGCGATACGAAATGGTAATAATATTCGAGTTGAAATCGGTTACGGGCTTGCCAACATTCGGCAGGCGAATGCCGCGCCCGAGCACTTATTTACGTCGGCATAGACATAAATAATGTCATAACATGAGTGCTCGGGCGAGGCATGCGAGGCATCCGGACGCACCAATACATCAACTCCTTATTTAATTAATATCCATAAATAAACTCCCTATAACATGTATGATCACTCTAATAACTCGTATAGTTAGTCAATTAAGTGCAAGAGCAAGAGAATAAAAAGTAATTATAACTTTGTAGTCCCGCCCGTGTTATTATCTCGCGGGCCCGCGGGTACGGCGGGCGGGGGCGGGGGGGCTTCTCAAACATTTGTCCCTCGATAGCTTCATTGACAATGTTGAGAATGTCTTTATTATTAAAATTGGGGGACCTTTAACAATTAGATCCGTCTTTTTTGCATTACAAACTGTAATTACTGTAAAAATCAAGGAAAATAATAAGATACATAATTATTGACATTTTATTTTTACGATTCCTTAGTGAAGATTAAAAAATTGGATTTTACTTAAGTCTTTACATATTAGGACCAGGCGCTTTTCGACCCGACTCAGCTCATCCGGGGTACAAATATTACGCTAAATAAACACTAATTTTACAAAACAAAATATTTGTAAAGTCATTTCTAAAACAATGCAATTGAATAAAAATAAATATGAGTATACCTAATTGACAATGTATACAAGCCTCAGTTAAATATAACTGCTTGAAATAAACGGCTGTTAACAGTTGCAGTTTATGCTCCGCCGCCAAACGCAACAGGTTAAACCGAGTGCACCAAAATATATTATTGTGTTAACCAATTTATTTTCATTGTATTTATTTCATATTGCGATAGCGTTAAGGCACGTCCACATTGGGACTAGGATGAGCTATCGGATAATTGACACACTTCGAGTATTTTATATATTTGTTTCGAAAAAACATATACTAACTAAACTAACTTGGATATTTTTGTATTATTACCAGAGATCGGAGTAGGTAGATCGATTTACGGTATGTGACGTGAAACGTATATGTTACTATGGATGAGACTCAGACTTCTACAGATGTTGAACGATCATTTTATACTTATAAATGGATTATAGACAACAAAAGAAATTAGAAAATATTGAAAAACTTACGGTTATTTATTTTAATTGTATAGAGACATTGTATAATCAGGATGTACAAATTGGAACGATGAAGATTAAAAAAAGCAACAAAAAATTATTTAATTTGCTTACTTAAACGTTTTTCATTTTAATACATTATTTTTACGAAATGTTTTGACATCCCAGTTCCATTTCCGGTAAATAATTTCTGAAAAATGGCATGTCCATGTTATGATATCATGGCGCAAGTACGAAAAATCAATCTACAGTCTGTTTTTTCTAAAATGTCTTAAACTCATAACAAACCGTCCTGGTTACGAAAATCATGAGTTTTGGCATCAATCACAACCTTTACCTAAGTTATGAATGTCTTGATTATTAGAAGAAACACATATGGTATGAATTACACCAAAAACTGCTTCAAATTAACTATTCAAACACATTAATTTTCATAAAATCAAAAAAATATCAGAATCCATTTCAACAGATTAAAAATGATCATCACAACTTGACATTTCTAAATGCGAGTTTGTCTTTGGATTGTAGTGATGCGATAAGCGGATGAATGATTCGACCAGTGTGAGTGAACTGTACCTATAATTTTTAGAACAATAATAAAAATTAATTTCGAAGAAAAAGAAATAAAAGCGCAACTTTTAAGTAAATTTAGCAAAAACAATTATTATAAAAAAGTTGTGGACGAAATGGCAGCCCGCAAAAATATTATTGTTTTACGCCTTCCGCCCTATCATTGCGAATTAAATCCGATCGAATTAATATGGTCACAGTTAAAAACTCATGTTGGAAAAAATAATAAAACCTTCAAAATGGCTGAAGTCAAGGAATTGATCAAAGAAGGCTTAAGCCAAATTGGTAGGTGTCCTGGAACAACTGCATTAGTCATATAATAAAAGAAGAAGATAAAATGATGCAGCTTGACGGATTAATAGATGCTGCATCAGACGCGCCGTCCCCCAGTTTTATTGTTCACGTATCCGAAACAGAAGACTCGAGTGAAGTAACTTGTAGTGAATAAAATTAATAAAAAAGATAAAAATATCTTGTCGTTTTATTTCTTTATGTTGGCTAAGATTGTTTTGAGAAATTATTTCTTTGATCATGATAATGAAGGATATTCTGGCAGCTTACTACAAAAATATTACTGTCAACGCTATTAATTCCCATAGTCATAACCACATTGTCAGGAAATCTCACATCATGAAAATCATTCAGTTACAAGCTTCCTGAGTATATTTGTTCACTTGTTCATTCGATAATGTCCCAACACTATCAATTGTCTTTGGTTACTAGGACGCCATCTTTGTTTACCATTTAAGTCATTTAAGGAAAAACGGACTATACCTACTCTGATCTCTGATTATTACTGCTTATAAGAAACTGAACGTCATCATCAGCATCGACGTTACCTAAGTATTCCTTTACCTACTAAACATGAAAAAGGTACCCATATCCGTCAGCGATGAGCAAAGAAACATATTGAGATACTGTACCTAAAAATAAAAGGTACATACAAAATGTTGGCGCAAAAAAATTGTAATCTCAGAGTAATTTCCTATATAACTACATTCAAATAGCAACTATATTCGTTGGAATAGTTTTTCAATCAGCACGGTTTTGAAAAACAGACAATGCCCATTTCCACGTGCACCCAAAGCTTTCATTAAAACAGCCCAATTAACCGTTATTTACATTTACGCTTTAACGCGTTTGATGAAACTCTTTCGGTGCGACACGCGTAAACACCGGCGGTTCCGGCTCATCGGGGGCCGTGTTTGTGCCAACCGGACCGGGTGTAGCTTTGTGCCGGACTTTATTGCACGGATTTAAAATACGGCGGATACGTATGTCATTAGTCGCGTTTACATTGTACCGCTTCGCGAGGCCGCCTCGCTCAGTATGATGTGCCTCGCCCGAGCAAAACGATCGCGCTGGCAGGTTCTTGAGGCTGCTCTATTCAAGACTGCGCACGAGGGTTTACCTTGGGCAAACCAAATACTGTTTGAGCGAGACGAGGCATTCGAGGCGAGGCAGTCAATACACGGCTGCTATAGGATAAGTAGTAAGGTCACACTTACATATTTTAAACTTCCACCCCTCTCAATAGGCAGTCACATCAGATCGTGTGTGGGGCTGCACCGTCAGTGTATCTAAATCTCTAGATCCTCATATACGTCCTGTCTAAATGACCACTGATGTAATAGGTACGCGTATTAAAGCCATGTTTTTGCAGTCCCCCGGATAAGTTAATGAATAGCGCGACGTATTTGCTCTGAAATATTTGGCCACAACGCGACCTGTTTGTCCGACCCTAATAATTTACGGGGCATGTACGGGTGGATTCAAAATCATTCGATGTCGGCTCTGTTATACTTATTTTTGTTATACAGCACTTCGAATTGAAAATAGTCTCGTTTACATAATAATATCTACTTCAATATGAATTGGTTACTCGATATAATATAGTTAAATTTTTTTTTAAATCTGAAGCTAATCGATTCCTAATAATTGCAAATGCCCTATGGAATTAAATGAAAAATGTCAGCACAGAACACTATCTTGAAGTACCACGCGGGTGGAGTCACAGCTAAGAGCTAGTATCATTCCAAAAAAGAATTCTTCTATTTACCTACATTTTGATTAAGCATTGCTTACCTTCGACCCGCATGTGAACTTTCATTCGTCGTAAAAAGATCATCCCCTTCGAGGAAATATTCTTAAATGTGTCCTACTTTTACGTAGAGTCGGTAGAGTACTTCCGACGTAGTGCAATAGATTTCATTTATTTCAGGGAGTATACTCGGTATACTCGGTACCATACTGTGGAGGGCAATTTGGACGCTAGTCGCGAGATGTTCATTGCTTTTCCTGAGAACTTTTAAGGGGTGCCACATCCACTTTGTTTTCGTTGTAATACCTTTTTAACTGGTTAAGAGTAAATTGTATTATGTTAAGGGTTGCTAACGATTTAACATACAAAATCATCTATACAAGTAATTAAAATTGTAGTGACTGTTTGTAATTTCAATATAACAGTTTTTTACTTTATTTTTTTTGTACGGTACTTATAACAAAAAACTATTTCAAAAATGATGTCTATCTGTCTGTCCGTCTTACTTTCTGGATGTTGGTTCCGGCTTATCTCCGAAACGGCTGGACCGATTTTGACGGGACTTTCACTGGCAGCTAGCTGATGTTAAAAATGTAAACCGTGCGGTGTATGATAAACTCGACGCGGTAGCGGGTAATCTTTTAAAAAAATTGCGCGAAGGAAGTCGCGGGCACAGCTAGCACAGCCTTCCCTTGCATCTGTTCCAGTCCTCTTCAGGTCGCATCGTGCGAGCGATGCCTATGGTATTGAAAACATCTAAAACACCACCTTAGTGTCATACAAAAGTTGGTTTTTTAGGCTCAAAATTTTAGCCTTATGTAGTCAGTAGGTAGCTACAAGGTTGTGCCTCGTAGCCCGAGGCGCCCCGGATCGTGACTCGAGGCGTCCCGGATCGCGGCCCGAGCGCGAGGATCAAATATCAATCAGCGGGCTCCGTGCCCCGCCAATATGATTGGGTATACATTTCGGGCGCGCTCGTGAATTCTAAACGATTACAAGTTTTAATGGCTGTGACAGATATGAGCTGAAAGAGCGGAACACCGAATACTTGTTTTTATAGATGTTTTCAGTATAGAGGCACATAGACTTAACTGACCCGCTGAGTGCGTCGCTAGAGTCATTAGAGGGCGTTTTAACAAGCGTACGGGGCGTGAGCTGCAGTCAATTGACTAGAGCTTGGCCCCCACCAGGATTGTCAAAATAGGACGATTCCGTTTTGAAAATTTTAGTTCATCTTTTGGACATCGGGCTGGATAGATTTGTTACACTGTAAGCCCCAATTAAGGGCCTCCGCAGACTTGCTACTTTTAGCATCGGCGATCGGCGATTTTGATGCTGCGTCTCGCTCGTTCGCGCTCGAAGATACGCGACGCAGCACGATACAGTCGCAAAATCGCCGGTTGCCGATGCTAAAAGTAGCAAGTCTGCGGTGGCCCTAAATTAGAACAGTTTTCAGTCTGCTCCCCAACACAACCTCTGAAAAGAAAATAACGCCCACTCTACATTACCGGAACACCTCCAATTCACTCTATCGTCTTCAATTCCCACATAAAGCACACACCTCCCCTATTTTTTCGTCTCTAGAGATAATGAACATCCGAGTATGTCCGCAAGCTATAGACAGGAACCCCTTCGCCGGGAGAGCGGGACTCGGCGGCAACTTGCGAACAACCGCGATCAATCTTACTTTCTCTTTTTCAAGAATAAGTTGATTTTATTCTTGGTTACATTTTCTTGAACATTTATTTATTTATTTATTAATACATTAATATGGTGATCTCTAGATTATTTTTAATGACACACACTTGCAAGTAATGTAACCAAATTTAACCAGGCCACACCAAGACCGCATAATCATAAAGCAAGATTATTCTGCGAAAATGAGTCTTGTTCTTGCTCGTGTATTGCAGGGTATATTTTGAAAATGGAAATGCAAGCAATACGTATTTTAGGCTATGTACTTACAAGAGGTCTCGATACGCTTACGAGTTTCATTGGCTTACATAAACCAGAATTATTTTGACAAATGTGTTAACTTATAGCAAATTTCATTCATCGTTGTAATTATAACAATCTAACCGCCGAATACTCGTACGGTTTGAGAGCTGCTTAATTTTGACGCGCCATACAAAAAATGACAGGTAACGACGTCTCAAACTGCTAAGTGGGACTTAAATATTTAAGTAGCCTTTGAGTATTCGGCCGTAAGGCTCGTATTAATGCATCTCAAAGTTGAGATCGATCTTAAGATGCAGTTTTGATGTTTCATGTTTGGAACATCTGTCAAAAACGGCGTCTTAAGATCGATCTCAACTTTGAGATGCATTTATTAATACGAGCCTTAAGTTTGATTAGGTATTGAACCGCTTTAGTAACCAGTTACACGTTTCATCTCAAACCGCATCTCCGACATTTTTTCGCGCTTCTCACCTGCAAGGTCCACGTAATATATTGAACAGAGGTCCCGGAGGTCGGCGCCTCCCGCCGCCGAGCAAATTGGCTCACCAGAGCCGAGTGGAGTGTGCACTCTCGATTATGTGACGAAGGCGATAGGAGGTGGCTAGGGAACGTGTTTTTGTTTCAGAAAACTTGCATATCGTTGGGTTACTATAATGACTGCTGTCTAGGAGGACACGTGAGAAGACGAAGGTGTATTGTTTATTCGAAATGTAGCTGTGCCATATATGGGCTGGGTTGTCCAGGGTAGTACCACTCTCTCACAGACGATCGGAGTAAAGTAGCTATTACAGCTGCGTTTCGTACGATGAGTGAGAGAGCCGGAGGCCCAACGCCCTTCCCCATTCCCCTCCCTATTTCCCACTTCCCTTGAGGTCGGAAAATTTCTTTGGTATTGCAAGCATCTATAGGCTACGGTAACTGCGGTAAGCTTGTTTGCCACGGTAGTCACATAAAGTCATAGACACATTTATTCTCACAAAACATCAAAGACATTTTGAGACAAAAACATCCATCAAATCCATTTACCGATCCAAATTAAAATGCGGTCCACTCCGAATCCGAAACTCAGCGGAGCCTACGAAACATCGTCACATGAAAGCCTCCAATGCGTTGTCGAAATCTATTTATAAAGTTGTGTGTCGCATCACGTTCGGATCTCATAATGGGTCGGGTACATCGGCCGACCTTTTTACGCACGGGTTGAGCCCCAACAAGGAGGGGGGAGGGGTTGAATATAGTCGCGAAACTGAGGTGATGGCGGCCCGTGTTCGGGGGTCTGTGACAATGCGGAGGTTGATTTTCGATGTCAAAGGGTTAGGTTAGATTCAGGCATTTCAGTTAAGTATACTAGAAACCTAAAATAGCATTTACTTGTTTGATTACTTTTTCGTCAAAGAAGCCTTAAGGCTGTCACACACCAGAGGGCATACTCTGTTTCAAACTAAAACGAAATTTCGGATGAAATACGCGTATTTCCTACTACGTTTCTCATTGATTCCGACAATTTTTACGAACGAAAATTGTTTTACGTCTTCGTCGTCGTCGAATTTAAACGTCAAACAATTTTCGTTCCTAAGAAATGTCGGAATCAATGAGAAACCCAGTAGGAAATACGCGTATTTCGTCCGAAATTTCGTTTTCGTTTGAAACAGAGTAGACCCTTAGAGACGAACCATGAGTAATATTTAGGTTCTGAAAAACAAACAAACTTTGGGCTATTTGAAAAACATGTGAAAGTTTGAAACGAAAAACATGTTTTGGTCGCAAGCATTTTTCACATGAAAATCTTTAACCTTTACATGTTCAAAATTCCTAGAATATCTGGTTCAAAACAACCGCAAACCCACTACCATTACCACAAACACCTCCTTTCGCCACATTAATCTGACACCCATTGTATAATTAATACGCGAACAATAACATAAAGCCGGTGACGTCACAGGCGTCTTGGTTTACAACCGGTTATAGGCGGTTCCCACCGACTCCGACGCACGTCATTAAGCCCCTTTGACACCGGAGACGTTTTACGCAATTATTCGCACGGTCGCGGTGTTGCGGATTAACTAGGCTGTGGCACCTTGTGGTGCTTGAACTTTGTGATCAACGGTTAATGTTAGAAGCTCTGTTCGTTAGCGATATTGAAAAATAAATAAATATCCTGGCAGGGTCGCCATGCAATGTGTTCACCTCTGGTATAATACTAAGTAACTTGCGTACTAACTTACATTATACACCGTGTTCATCTTCATTTGCTTTAACTTTAAGGGTAAATTCCTTACGTCTTATTGAGTTAATTTCTCAAAGAAACTAAGTGCCTAACTCGCGCCGTTTTCAAATTATTTAGAATCTAAATTTAATCACTAATCTAAGTTAAACCAGTGTAAAATCTTCTTTAATTCATAACCAAATACTGTTTTCGTCTCGTTCGTAAGTAAAGAGTTTTCAATGTTCCTTATGTACGACTTTTAAAAATGAGTTCGTTTTGATGTTGTTTTTACTTTTCTCGCATGTGTCACGTCAAATTGACAATACTAATTTGTTATGTGTAAAACGGTTTAAGGGATAAAGTTTATGTTAATGTTCCAAGCACTATGTCGAAGTTAAAGCATATGAACATAAACACTATGTATACTTACACACTAACTGTATGGTCCTAAAATAAGCAATGCTAGTACTATGGCTACCGTACAATGGACTGGGGGTCTTCCCAGTGACACCCAGACCAGGGCAAGTAACGCAAAGGCGGTTTTCGAAATTTACCTCTGGTTGGAATCGAACCCGCAACCGCCCGATGCAGTGCACCGAGCGGCCTACGCTTGAACCGGCAAGCGCAAGCGCAAGCGGTTGCAAGAATCTACACAGAATCGTTTACTAAAAGAGTGTGCTTAACTATTTTTCTATTTATTTAATTCTAACTCCGACAAAGGTTCTTTCTGACCTATATAAATACACTTTTAAATTTTGGAAAGTTATAAAGAAACATATTCAAACAAAAGTGTTGTGACCCAATAAAGCAGAATCGCATTTCGCTCAAGTATTTGAAATGGAAAGTTCAGTGAACCGCATGCCCAGTACATTACACTATATCGGAGACGCGTGTTCAATTTGCACACATCAAACTGTCGTTTTAAAACACAGTCGAGTAGGCAGCAATAAGCGTTCGGCAGTATTCGCGGCGCGCGATGAATCCTAACGATTTGCGATCGCGTGCAATCGTCACGAGTCGCGTAGAGTCGCTTCGATATTCACGCCTTTGCACACAATATTGGTCGTAGTATATACCCCCTTCGCACACGAGGCGTAAGCGTAATCGTCGCGTAAGCGTATCGTATTACGTGTCGTAGTAGCGTAATACGCTACGCTTACGCTACGCTTCGTGTGCGGGCTTGTTAGAAAATGTACGTGCTCGTATTGCTCTCGTCCTACGCGCGTAATACGATACGCTTACGCGACGACTACGCTTACGTTTCGTGTGCGGCGAAGGGGGTAACTGTAGCACACAAAATACGATAAATATTCACAATTAAATCTGTATTAGCAGCCTTGTCTTAATCGTAACGCATGTGCAAAATAGAAATGCTTTGAGATGTTTGAAATTCAATTTAGTTTAATTGTAATTTGTAGCCATCTTAATAAGCACCATTATTGATATTAAAAAAATACACCCATGTTGTAGGTACCAACCAACCGCAGAACCAACTAAGGTGCCAATATATACGTTCCGACGTCAAAACTGAGTGCTCGGCCGCGGCATGCACCTGATGTAGACGGACCCAATCATTTGGTGTATTAAACTTTCGAGTCAAAAAAATATTTTAACTTACTTTCCATCAAATTCAATTCAATCCTCGATGAAACCCATCTTGAGTGATGTAAGCACGTGTGAGTACGTTCCCATACGACTCAAGTGCGATGTTTATCTACCTTTTGTTCGTACCGACCCGCTGGTCCGGACTCGGGCTAACATTCACGTCGCATCAGCGTTGTTTTATTCCACGAATAAAAATCAGTGACCGTAAACCGTAGAGGCGTGGTATCGAGTGTGCAGGCACCTCGTGAATTCGGGTTTGTAGGGTTGCCGTCAGCCTATACACCAAGGCAGGTGAAAAGTAGAGCTAATTTGTGTCAAGACTATAAGACCATAGAATTGTTTACTCTATAGGAATTATACCAAAAGGGTGGTAGAGATGGGTAAATGACGTTTTATATATATATACCCGACTTACACGAACATTAAAATATACCAACACATCATTGAAATCAAGCCATATACGCCAGACCTGTTGTAAGAAAGAGTTGAATACATTGTTATTAGCTAGGTACATAAAATCATTGGCGAGAGCGCGTGCAGCCGTGCAGCCGTGGAGCTGCGACGCTGGCCAGTGCGTGACTAAAAGTATTTCGGGCAGTTACCTTGCATTTCTGTTGCCAAAATAAGCGCGGTATGTCGCATCTAAAGGTTAAATACGTATATGTCATATATGTCAACTATAAATGTCATCAAAAGTTTCTAAAGTGAAATATAGAATTAGACTAATTTTTAATAGGGTTTTGTGTGCTGTTTGGTTCAATTTACAATTAATTTATATCAGTATTTCATGTGTGGTGACTATAAAGAAATACCCAGACCAAGTCCCAGTGAAGATGTACGGTCTGGCAGCCCTAACCGACGCGAGGCGCCTTCACACCACTGCCATGTCATTCACAGACCAACGGAGCGCAAAATAAGTACATTTTTTTGCCCACACGAAGCAAAAAAATATAATGACATATTTTAAACGCAAATCCTTTCTATATTGACAGTTGACAGAGTAAAGTTCCCTTTTAGGTTCGACAGTGTCATTTCTCGCGGATGACTTTTTGTCAATATTTTCGTACTCGAGATTTGTTGGGCAAATATTTTATATTGGTATATTGGTGTTGTATATGTTTTCTTACTTTGATATCTAGTTCTTGACATATTAAAACGTTTTAACATTACGAAAGTGACTCGTTTACGCGTTTCCGTTTGTTTGTTGGTTTCTTCGTCTGTCAGTTGGTGCGTCCAGATGCTTCTGAGCACTCGTGTTATTACGTTATGTCTACGCATTTCGACGTCAAAACTAAGTGCTCGGGTGCGGTATGCGCCTGATGTAGACACAGCCATTCGCATTTGTATAATAATATCCATGCTTATAGCTAGACTGTTTATAGGTAAGTGCTTTGTTCGTCTACCGACATGAATAAAAATATATAGATTTTTTATTATAGGCAAAAAATACTAAAAATATGAGTTTTCAAAAAAATTGCCAAATCCCTCGGCAGACGTACTACCGTGCCTGCATATTCTTAAAAATATCTGCGATTACCTATTTCGTTTAAACTTCCTAAGAAACCAAATTAATTGAAGCACCCGAACAACCAATCTCGCTTAAACATCACTTTAAACAATCGACAAAAAACGCCTTTATTTACTCTCCAACCAATCTACAGGCCGTCATACAAATTGGACGAAATTCTTTCGGCGAACAGTTTTAATGAGACCTTTACCGGCTCCCAGACTTTGATGCGATAACTTTTTTCGATATTTTCGCGTCTCCCCATTGAAAAAAATAACTGTCATCCTTTTCTCGCGTATAAATCTGTCTATCGTTACGTCCCTTTCGCTCTCAGTAACTGCAAACGAAGCCGCTCGAGGCATCTGCAATCAATGGAGCGTACAAATTGAAATAAGATAGCAAGATGTACCGTAGCTCATAATAAGAGGCTCCGAGGATGCTGCCGCGGCTTTCATCCCAAAAGATTTTCTGTATGTAAAACTCTTTCCTTTAGGTGCTTACTCGAGTTATGGAAGTCATTTTTCCCCTTTCGAGCCACGGTGATTTCATCTCAAAGTAAATCAAAAGACTCCCACTGTATGATTATGTTTCACGGATGCGATATAGACGGTAATATTCCGCGTACGTTTGTGTATTTACGATGTTGATAGAAATTGAAGTATTTAATATTCTATTTTCTTGTCATTTGTCGTGTTCGACTTTGATGTCGAGCTGAATGATAAAAAATAAGTATTTGGAGGACTTCAACAGAATAAGTACTTACGTTTTATTGAACGGCTGTTGGTCTGGAGAAAACAAATTTATTTTTTATATTGAACCTTAGTAACTTTACAGACTGGAATTCAATTTCGCAATTCGGAGAACAGGGTTTAGTAAATAGCCACATGATTATGTACTTCGAAGAAAATGGCGGCTCTTCTCTTTGATGTTCAGACTACATAACTTTCCTTGACTTGAAAAATCTAAAAACTGTTTTTATTTTTTACAGGTACGTGCTCACAAATAAAGTTACCACCATTTCTAAACGTTTCTTTGGACTGCGGTAAGTTTCTTTACTTTCAAGATGCTTACCAGTTGTCATATTTTACGAATTTGTAATAATAATTGCCAATCTGAAATATAAGCAACAAGTACACTAGGCTCTGTGACGGCAGCCATTCCGACGGCAGACATCCAGCAAATTGACACGAACGGAAACAATTTGCCTGCGAGAACATTCAAGCCGTATCGGCTTGACGCGAGCTAGAAGATATGGGCGATAACGTGATATAAAAATATAAATAAATAAAATAAATATAACGTCACGACTTTTATCCCCATTCGGGGGTAGTCAGAGGCTTGAGTGGCCATACACCACCACATTGTGGAGGTATTAACCAACTCAAAGCCCACGTTTCACCAGATAGTCAGAACCCAACGTGACAGGTGGTGAACCTTGTCGCCGTGTATACAGGAACTGACTATTACCTAATCCCGAGGGATTGGTAGGTTTCCTCACGATGTTTTCCCTCACCGTCAGCGTACTGTAAATTATGCACATAGATGAAAATTCATCCATTGGTGCATGCCCCACCGGGGATCGAACCTGGGACCTTGTGATTGCTAGCCCAACCTGTTCACCCCTAGGCTACAGTCGCTATAAAATAAAAAATAAATAAAAATAAAAAATATGATTCTTGTTTTATGTTACTAAGGGGGATGTTAAGCAGTTACCGCAGCCTATAGATGCTTGCAATACCATAGGCTTCGCTCGCACGTTGCCTACCTGAAGGGGAGTCAGTTAGAGGGAGGAAAAGGGGAACGGGAATTATATTGACACAGCTTTACCCGCGCGCAATATGACATTGACTTTGATGCTCAAATGAGTATAATTGTCCTCAAATGTAGTACTTATTGAGTCACAAGCACGGCGGACAAAGTCCCAAGCTAGATAAATCGATCCCAAATGGAACGAAAGTGGGCAAAGTCGGCGGCTAATGTTGACGGCATGTGTGTAGGAGCCATAAGCCGGAATACGCTCCTGAAGGGCTAGACAAGTGGCTGACGCCGATGTATGGAAATTACATAAGTCACGTGATCTACATAGCAACTTTTTGTTGAATGGCGGCGTCTTCATCAGGCGCATGCCTCGCGCGAGCACTCACTTTTGACGTCGGAACGCATAGACGTAATGTCATAATATGAGTGCTCGGGTGAGGCATGCGCGCCATATGGACACATCTATTTACATAGCGACGTTTGACATTTCCATACATTGTGAAGTCTATTCTATTCGCCACTTGGCTAGCCCCTCTGAGATGTCAAGTATGCCTTGAGTATGCCTCAAGTATGCCTTATCATGTGGATCCGCCTTTTACTCGTGAAAAAATATATCAGCAAAGGAAGTTAAGGTTATATTCATATTGCATTACTTCCAATAGCTCCAATATCACGTGAGCACAGAGTAGCGAAGCTTAACCAACCAACAACAAAAATCTGTTATACGTATAAATCGCTCCCGCTTATCAATCGCACTGTATCGTACGAAGTTAGTGGCACCAGGACGGGAGACAAGTAAGTTTCTCAGGGGTTTAATTAGCCTTTAACTAAATGGTGATTGTGTCTTCGGAGCGCATCGAACGCTAGTAGCTAGTGCAAGTGCGGCCTGTGGCGGTCGGTTGCACAACTTGGCTGAAGCTCGGATTACTGGTTAACCTAGAGGAACAACGTTGATTTGGTAGCGTTGTGTCGTAGTTGGAGATAAGACGTGGATCTTTAAAGCTTTTGGGAATCTGAAGTCTGAGGTAATTTAAGATTGAACGTATTTTAAAGGAATCTACTTATCAAAAGGGTTTACACAATGTATGCGTCTACAAGAGACGAGTGGCGCCCCTGCCCCCCTAGACAAGTGGAATGAACGCTAATCGAATAGAATAGAATAGACTTCACAATGTATGGAAATGTCAAACGTCGCTATGTAGATCAACGACAAGTTGCTATGTAGATCACGTGACTTATGCCATTTCCATACATGAAGCGTAGCGATTTGAAAGAACGCTTTTAGACGTCAGCCACTTGTCTAGACCTCCTGAGCAGTAAATTTTGACGTCTAACGCGTAGTGTCATAACCGATGGTTGGGGGCGTCGGTGCCTCGGGGCTCAATAGCAAGTACATACGTTAAGGTGTCTTTTAAAAATAAGTTTACTTATAAGTCTTTGTAGTTATGTCCGGATTCCAACTTAACTTATGTAACGACGAATATAGTGGGGCCTTTACAACTTCATGCAAATCACTTCAAATCTGCCGCTAATTTTGTGCAAAATGTTCAACTAAAGCGTCAGAGGTTAAGTGTAAAGTTCTTAATGTTTTAATAAGCGCAAACTGCAGTTTGAGTTGCTTAATTTTATTTTGGGGCAACCACCGTAAATCTTAATGCAACATTTACGAGCAATTTTACCTGAAAAGTAGACAAGACAGCTTTTATGAAACAATGTTTTCAAAATATCAAATTTTCAGTACGTTACGTTAAACATACAACAGAGGTAATGTGAATCCACTGAAAATAAAGTTGTCTGTAAAATTTTCTTTTCGTAAAGAAAATTTAATATTCGAAAACTATTTTCGTGAAACCCTCGTAGGTACTAAATGCATTTTATTTTTCTTGTTGTAAACTTGGGATGGAATATTCTGACTAAACTTTTCTATTATCGGCGGAGTAATTTACTGATTTCGTTATGAAAGAGTCAGATTCAAGTTTGAGTAAAACGATTTACAAAATAAATTTATAAGAAAAATTTACTTACAACGATATTATTAAATTAGATTTTATATTTTCTTACAATATAGGTACCTATCGCAATATATTTTTTTAAGAAATGGGATAAACAAAATTAAGACATCTTGAAATTTTACTAGGTAATTCAATACTATAATGAAAAAGATACACGTTTAATTTAGTCAAGATTAGATTCTGCACCAACAGCATCAGTACAATTTTGGGTTTAAAAAGTAGACGAAAATCGGAACTTGTGCATATTCCATAGCGCGTGGCAGTGATGTGCTCTGAAAGTAATAGAGTCGGTATCTTTCAATGGTTATCGTCCAATCTGAGGTCTCCGGCTGCAAATAATTGCGGTGTCCACTCTAACCCCCAGCTGATTATGTCATCATTGTTTTTATGCTCATTTACTTATACTGACCGACCTACTCGACCGGGGTAGTACCACCCTCTCACAGAAGATCGGCGTAAACAGCTGCGTTTCGTACGATGAGTGAGAGAGCCGAAAGCCCACCCCCCCTCCTCCTCCCTTCATCCCGCTCCCCTTCAGGTCGGCAATGTGCGAGCAATGCCTTTGGTACTGTAAGCATCTATAGGCTACGGTAACTGCTTAACATCAGGCGGGCCGTACGATTTTTTGCCACCGTAGTACCAAAAAAAACCGGCCAAGTGCGAGTCGGACTCGCGCACGAAGGGTTCCGTACCATTCTATAAAAACGGCAATCATGTCTGTTGTATGGGAACCCCACTTAAATATTTTTTTATTCTGTTTTAGTATTTGTTGTTACAGCGGCAACAGAAATACAAATTTTATTCTGACTTTTCGGATAGTTTTGATAAAATCTAATGCTCAATTCGAAATTGTATCCATAAAGGGCTATGGTAACTAAAGAGTGCACAGTATGTGCCATCATTCAAGTCAATATTGATAAACACATTATCTATTTGAGTATAACCCGTTGTGGTAACAACACGAGGAAGTTTTGAATTTAAACCAATATGGTCAAAATATTTATTTAAAGGTGCATTCTCATTAGATTCCAGTAAGTCTACATTAAAATCCCCGCACACTATAGTCGGAGGCAACGGGTGTATTCTGCCATCAAATAAGTATGACACTATGAAAGCAATACAACAATTTCCAATCGATCGAAACCTAGAGATAACGCAAAACTTGTCAATAGCAGGCGAATTTTGGTCGTGACTATATTGCGATCTGAAAAACGAAACCATAGCGCGATCTAGGAGCTCATCTAGCGTCATCTAGTGGTGCGTAGCGGTACTATTATTTTATATATTATGAGGTTCTTATTTTATATTATCTTTGTTATAGCAACAATTATTTACTCTTTGCCACCTCACTCCCATAAAAAAAAACTGCTCAACATCAGGCGGGCTGTACGCTTTTTTGCCACCTCAGTCCCATAATTGTTAGTACACACCTGCAATAATAGGTACATAAAGTACACAAATAAATAAATACACATTCTGTGAAAAACTATTACAACGCCATCTATAGTTCTAATACTCTGTGCTTGAAACTCCGAATGCATTTGAAACTTGATTTACAAATATGTTTACGTACGTAAACAATGTATTTGCACAAATCAGTTTAGTGTTAACATTATTTTAATTTAAGCTGTGGGCGACAAAAAAAATGCGAATTACTCAAAAAAAAAAACAACTCATAGTAAGATTCGAACCTAATACCCACATACACGTGGACTAACGCCTTAACCATACGGCTAAGATGATCTCTAGTATTGCACTCGAATTATTATACTACTTATGACACTGTAATGCCAATGATATCATAATAATGTTAGATGGCGCTACTTTGACTGGTACTATTAATTTAAAACTTATTTATGGGTCAAAAATGTAGTTTTACATTTCTTTTTTTTGTCAACAATTTATCTAAAATATGTCATAATGATCACTCATGGTTAAAATGTTAGTTTTCTCTTTATATATTGTTTAATTTATGAGTTATCAATAAAAACGCCAAAAATATCGAGTTTATTGTATGGGGACCCCCTTTATTTTTAAGTTTTATTTTATTTTTAGTATTTGTTGTTGTAGCGGCAACAGAAATACACATTCTGTGAAAATTTCATGTCTCTAGCTATTACCGTTTGTTAGATACAGCCCGCTGACAGACAGACGGACAGACAGACAGACAGACAGACAGACAGACAGACAGACGGACAGCGTAGGCTTAGTAATAGGGTCCCGTTGGCACCCTTTGGGTACGGAACCCTAAAAACTGAGGTTTATCCTAGTTCAGTAAATTCGATAAACAATGTTCAGCCCTAAGATACATTAATTAATCTTGTTGTCTGATTAGAACTGTACTTCATAGAAATATTTCATAGGATTACATCTAATTTCAAATTACCTATTTCAGATACAGACGAATCAAAGAATAATAGAGCCACGCGACAACGACATAATACTAGAAACCGTATGAAATTATCACAAAAATCATTTTGCTTCGCTATTTCTCATGACGCATAGTCATTATTAGTGAGTGAGCGGGGGACCCCCTTCCCCTCCCTCCATTCCACTCCCCTTCAGGTCGGCAATGTGCGAGCAATGCTTTTGGTATTGCAAGCATCTATAGGATACTGTAACTGCTTAACAGGCGGGCCGTACGCTTTTTTTCCACTGCAGTCCTATAAAAAAAAGACAGCAGTGCACAATTTTCCCCAAAGATTTCTTTCAAAATATACCTAGTACGAAGATACTGACAGTACCTGCACCACAGAGTAAAGACTAAAGAAAGAGGTGCCCTTATTAGATATTTGTATGAAACAAAACATGGTCATTGTTTTTTCATTTTCATTTTACTATTTACCGGTAAATAGTTGAACTACTCGCTTCCTTTTATGTCGATGTTAGTACTAGGCCGACCACTCGGCCGACTTGCTTAGGGCCAGTCCCCTTAGTAACTGGTCCATGACCTGCACCGTGGCTGGGTGCAAGCGAACGGCTCCTATAATCCAATATACCAAGATGTTATGTGTTTATTGCTGGTAGAGCCAAGCTGTAGCCACCTGACTGCAGCTCATATACGGGCTGGCTCGACCAGGGTAGTACCACCCTCTCACAGAAGATCGGTGTAGAGCAGCTGTTACAGCTGCGTTTTGTACGATGAGTGAGAGAGCTAGAAGCTCAACTCGCCCTTCCCCTCCGTCCCACTCCCCTTCAGGTCGACAACGTGCGAGAAATACCTTTGGTATTGCAACCATCTATAGGCTACGGTAACTGCTTAACATCAGGCGGGCCGTAAGCTTTTTGGCCACCGCAGTCCTATAAAAAAAAAACAATTTCAGAGGGGGTGTTCAGTGAAACTTACAGATGCTCCCATTTCTTAGACTGACGATCAAATTAGCAAAATTGACACTTGGCACTTCTTAGCTAGTAATGAATCCCCCTTATCTTAATCTGACGAGTACGAGTATTTTAAGATGGTCTATATATTTTTTTAGTTCCCCTGGACGTACCAATATTAAGGGCTCATACTGGTTGGAGGTTCTTAACAATATGTAAGGTATCTCCCTTATCTTAATCTGACGCGCTCGAGTAAATCCAGAAAACCCTTCTACGGCTCCCCATCTATAGTATTAAGACATTGGTAGTTCCGCAGTGCACCGTGGCAGGGTGCAAGCAAATTGCTCCTATAAGCCTTGATGCGCGGTCACCACGGCCTTTACGGCGCAGCTCGTCTGCCGAGATTACATTCCGGGGCGTAATGTCCCCGTATGAGGGTTTTTATCGCTACATTAACTGCCATTTTAGGTCATGTCCGCTGGATATTAAGGCTCTAATTTGGTTGGGATGAACCTTTATCATGGATAAGAAAATGTTATGCCTTATCGTGTCTATGTTTATTCTAAGATCATAATCATGATTTCATGCACTTAACATGAAGTTTATATTTTTTTTGTTTGGCACCACAATAAATAGCTAAAAGTTCAATAGATTTTCCTTAAAGTTAGGGATACTAAATAACAATTAAAATTAATAGCTGAACAACACTAAAATTTTAATCACAAAGTATACTTAATAAAGCCCAAATACCTACTACGTAAATAACTGAAAAAATATCAGTAGATTGATTAAAAAAGTTTCCAAAACAAACGCTTGTTCAAACTACAAAATGAAGGCAAACAATTCATAATTAATATGAGTTCGGTGTTCCTAAAGTTATATCTTTCTATTTGCGTTCAGCCACCCCGACCCTGAGCCTCAGAATATAGGTATTTGTTTATAATGGAGGTATATAAGGGAATCCTTCGTTTTTGAAAGTCCATTAACTTAAATTAACTTCTCGACTGTAATAGGTACCTACATTGATGAGTTACTTTAGTTATAAAGTTTTCGCAGTCGTTATGTCGTCGGCCAGACCAGGACTACCAACAGTAAGCCAACAAGTCGACCGCCAGGACTTTATATGATTTACGATGGAGAATTCACAAAGATAACTTTATTGAACCGTGATTTTCCAATGCTTAAATATTACCAGACCCCAGAGTTGGGCAAAATTTAATTGCGATTAATTAATTGCAAATTGCAGGTGATGTCACAATTAACAATTAATTGTGATTTGTTCGCGATTGACAAACAAATCAAAATTAATTGTTAATTGTGACACCACATGCAATTAGTAATTAATTATTTGCAATTAAATTTTTCCCAACTATGCCCGACCCCAAGTCCCCTTAAAACGAAGTGATTATATGCTCTTTTCGGCCCTGGGTAAATTACGAAAAGGTCGTGCCCGAAGACGTGAATCAAGACCCGATCACCCTATGTAATGAGCCGAATGGCCTACGGAGACCAGCAAATCAAACAGTAGTAACTTATTATAACCGTGAAAATTTAAATAAACACTTCCTCTCTATCCCTTCAATCGACCGTCACAAGAAATACATAATTGTACCTATCTATCTACATAGCACATCCATTCCCTCCGGTTACGAAAATGAGGTTCAAACAAAATAATAAAGGTTTATTTAAACGGGTAACAAAGTTCCAACGAAAACGTATAAACGGGAGACTGGAGCAATTAAAGAATCCGTTTTATATTTGACGGGAAGCGCGTAGCACAGGGACCAGTAATTTGTCTCGAAACATAATATTTCATCGGGTTTTTTCATGTTTGTTCATTTACTACGGCGGTTTACAATCATGTTTCGATAGGAATTTGGTTACAAAGGGACCTATGTCTGTAGGATATCAGCACGTCTGTAATCCGTGAACGCGTAGGCAGAGGTTAAATAATTTTATGAATTTATCAGAAAATAATGTATGTAGATTTTTTGGTTTAATTGAGGATTTTGAAGACATTTTAAGGTGATTGTAACTACTGTAATGCACTGTGTAACTCTTCTTCTTTTTATTTAAGTTTCCGAAGACCTTTGTCGGTGTAGCTGACGGAGCTATCTCCATTTCTCTCTATCTAGGGCAGTCTCTTTCACCTTCTTATACGACATGACACCTATCTTCTCTTTCTGGCTCATGCAGCTTCTTCTAGGTCTTCCTCTTCCCCGCTTATCTACCATATTTTCTTGTTAGATGTCTCTTATAGAGGTGTCATGTCGCAGAGTTGGGCAAAATTTAATTGCAATTAATTAATTGCATGTGGTGTCACAATTAACAATTAATTTTGATTTGTTTGTCAATCGCGAACAAATCACAATTAATTGTTAATTGTGACATGACCTGCAATTTGCAATTAATTAATCGCAATTAAATTTTGCCCAGCTCTGTCATGTCGTCAAAAACCGATGTAACTTACTTACAATTTTTCCACTTCATTTTACTAAACTAAAACAATGATATAACTAACAATGCCTGAAACCATTTTAATAATTACAAATGGTGATATTATCTGAACATCGCATCGCCTATAAAGATACGATCTTCAGAAAGTTCCCTCCAGCGTTCAGCAGTTATTGAGCCTGTATTTATGAACTTTCAGAAGTTCACGAAATATGGACACTTTTCATTATGCGTACCTATAAAACCTAATGGTATGTGCTCAATTTGCGTAAGGTTTAAAGGTGTTTGTGAAAATAATCTAGGTATTATCAAAATATACACCCAGACATTTTAATTTAGTGTAATTTTGTAACAAGAGTATGTACACTATTACAAAATCTCGGATTACTTGGAAGATAAATCAGCTTGGGACTGATCGCTCAAATACACTTCGTTAATAACAGTGTCATGTTAAAGTGTAGCGTGTCTTGCCTTGCTTATTTCGCAGGGCAGCACACTGGAGCTATTGTATACCAAAATACATTGTATTAAAATAAGTAAATGGTGATAAAAGAAAACAATATAAAAAAAGACAAGCCCGCTGAGTTTCTTGCCGGATCTTCTCAGTCAAGGTCGCGTTTCCGATCCGGCGGTAGAATTTAAGAAAAAAATTAAAATGACAATTTGTAAGTGCCCCCGTAGACCTAAACAAAATAAACGATTTGAATTGAATTGAATTGTAAAGAAAGAAAAAAAGAAAAACTTTATTGCGAGTAGCAATATAAAAAAATAATAAATATAAAAAGAAAAAAATATCGATTATGCTCGCCGCAAACGGACCCAATTCAGCATGTGCTGGTTAGCAAGAACCAGCGCTGGTCTTCCATTGGGTCCACTTGGAGATGTCTACAGTTATAACAAATACTATTAAATTTATTGTTTACAATGTTATTTTAAATACAAATATTAAGATCTCTCGCAACATTATGAGAAGTATAGGTAATAAGTTAGGCGGATTTTCATCTCAAAAGATCTTCGCTTGACGCCCTCTATCTGTGCCGTTGTAGTTCAAGAATAGATAGATGACCAGTGGGCCTAAACAAGTCGATTCGTCTACAATATTTACGCCTAAATGTATGAAAATGGCATTGGCAATGGCAATGACATCTCACGACTCATGTCATTCCCATACATTGAATCGTGACGATTTATAGAAACGCTTGTAGACAAATTCACTTGTCTAGACCCCCCGGTTCGTAGTACTGTTACTTATTCTTTAGCAATGTTTGATGAACTTCACCAAGTAGCCAATGTTAGCCTCAATCCCCGATATTAGTAGGGTGATGGCGCTGGTTACTGACCGTGCACTGACTGTTATCAGCTCGATCGTACGTCCTGACGCGGTCACAATCACTGGCCCTTACATTTAGATCATCACTCGGATAACTACTGTTTTGTTCGGCGGCGAATAGGGCTGACACTATCATCCGACGTAAATGTCGCGTATGTCGAAAGTAGTTTTTCATTTACGTCTTACAAATAAATATAGTTTTATCCTATTTTTAGTGGATTATGGCCTAATGCAGATACCGAGTGTTGGCAATAATTAGAGCTTTTCCTCTTTGAAGAAAAAGCCCCAAAAGGGTTAAGTTCTGATGGTTCCATTTATGAGCAGGAATGGTGTTACAGCTCTTCTTAATAGACAGTGTTTCAGTATACACTAGAAACAAATTTTGATAAGCCTAGGTTAGTCACAATAATTAAGATCACTAAAGTTTTATGATCACTCATTTGTTTTATTTAGCTAGTACTAATTTGTTGTTACTGCCAGCCCTACCGGCAAGCAGGATGGTTCTTAGCGGGGTTGCGGGGGGGTGACAAGGGACCGACTCACAACTTCATTACCATAGCGAGTCCGACTCAGCACCGGAAGTCTGCTGACTCTGCATCCACCTTTTATTTGGAGATTTAACTCACTTAACATTCTGTGGAAACGAATTTCCCCGTCCTTTTTGCTCTTATGGGTGCGATGGGCGAGAAAGAAAGGGATTTGAAAATTTTGCATACGGTTTCTCGGTTTCTCTTGCAATTTTATAAACTCATCAATTATCTAGTTAGCAGTAATGTATGCATTACGGATATCTTGACTTATTCTTTAGCTGTAGGTAATACCTATCCATCCATCAGCCAAAAGACGCCCACTGCTGGACATAGAGCTCCCCCAATGAACCTTCAATAGAACTTTTGTTTCTTATTGAAAGAGAAACCATTGAGTTTCTTGTCGGCTCTTCTCAATGGAAGCAGCATTACGAACCGGTTGTGGACTGTATTGTAACTATTCATAAATGCTGTTTTTAGTTTTTATATGCCCAGTATTTATTCACCCATGTGCTAAAGTCCTTCTAATGGGACTAGGCCTGCCACACACTCCCACCATTGTTACTCCTGTAAGCCAGGATCGACAATGGTGTCCAACGTGCCAAGGTTTGACCCTCGACGAGTCCCGGGGAAAAGCTAACCTGCGAAATCAGTAACTATTTATCATTTATCTATGGTTCCATAATCCTCATGGATCGTTACGTAATCCCCATGAACCGTTTCCCATACATCACGTGCCGTGTAGGTATAATTTGATCGAAAGTGCGCCGCCATCTTAGTTCCCGTAATGAGTGTGGGCGAATGGATTTCCCGTGTCCCATCTAATATTGAACGTCTATAATTAGATTTATCTATTTTTCTGAGGAATTAGATACGTTGATAAGAGGATTATGATACGAAACTAATTTTGACTTCAGAAAGGTAAGTCGTTTTCTATCTTTATGTACGTAAATAACCCTTTAAACCTCTTTTAACTATCATAATTTTCAGGTTATTATATTTGGGGTAGGGCTTATTACCGATAGGTTCTCGCAGCAATTGTCAACTTAGTTCCACGACCCAACTTCATTCCACGACCCAACTTCGATCCGCGACCCAACTTCTGGGGCCTACATATCTATTTTAAGTACATTTTTGTAATTATGTTTTAATGTTTCCATCCTTTATGTTCACAACATTTTCTTACCACATATAAAGTAAAACGTAGTAACTTACCGAGTAAACTTTTATGGTGTCCTCACCTACCAATAGAGAGTTATTTTCTCTCGTTTTATGTGTTCATACGTCACCCCGAACAATGGTTCGCGATAATTCCGCGGAAGCGGCGCGGGCGGGCGCGCGATGTCGTAAACTCGAATTGTTCACTTGTAGTAAACACAACATTCGTATTTTTTAAGTTTATTGTCGGGTAACGAATTCGGGTTTTGTTGTTATCAAAGTTAGAGTTTAGCTAGGTTTAATGCTGAAAAACATTGATGTTACGATTATAATCTTTCACTTCTTTTAATTAAAATGAAATATTAATTCATAAAACTACGGGTAACATCACTTTAAATAGAGTTTTGTATCCCACCTAATCTAACATTATAAAGAGTAAGGTAGACGGGTAGATAAGGCATTCTAACGTTAGTTTTAGATGTAGTATTTACTTTTCCAGTTTAAAAAACAGGAAGAATCAACTCTACAACCCCATACCAACCGCTTCGGGGAATACATGCGTATTCTTTGATTGATAACGACATCATTTGACATTAACATTTAATCTCAACAAAGCTCCAAGCTTCTTAAAACGGCAATATTCTCAGCACTACGCGAATACGTGTCATACGCAAACGCGTTGCCTCGCCCATTATCCGCGGCGTATTGTCCCAAACGCGTACCGACCGCGTATCTCACGTGGGATAATAAACATACAGACAGCGCCTGCGTTTTATTACTTAGTTTGTAATAAGCTCGTAATAATACCCGTTCGCGTGGTACGCACTTATTGTTGAGATACGAAGCACAATGGATTTTAGTACCGACAAAGACTATTCTAAACATTTTATGTGTCTATGATGGCAGTTTCAGACGTGGAAAACAAATTACTATTCCTCTCGCTCCCTTTCTTTGCCTTGAAATCTATCGTCTATCCAAATGATTAACAAAATAGATGCAGCAGTTTCGAATGGATGACATACAATACAGAGGAACACGAAGATTGTTTTTATTATTAAAACGTATATAAGTACTACCTATCTACAATACTTTTTAGATATAAAATGCAGTCACTTAGTGTCGGTATCTTCACGCTACGTCTACAGCAGGCTAGGTACAATGTATTGCAATAAAAAATAATCAGGACCGTCGCATTTAAACGACATTTTATTTTGTACGTTACTACCGTACAGTACCGTACATTACAGCATTCCGTTACTAGTGTCAACTATTATTTTTTAAAGTATTAGTTTTAATTTTAAACCACTTAGGTAAATAATTACACTACTTTTTATATTCCTAAACTTTAAATTCTTAAATAATCAGATTGCAAAGGTTTATGTTACAGTTGATGTTTATTATAACATAAGTAGGTACTATCGCTTAAGTAACCTTAGCACGAGCAACTGAAAATACATCTTACCGCATTTACAAGCTCGCTAAGTTATACAAACCAAACATCACCCAAGAAAACATGTTAAATACAGCTCCGGTAAGATAACTGCATTATGATAGCTCCCTTAAGATAGAAATAATAATCATCCATTATAAACTTTAAGAGATGATGAGCCTTCCAGACCTCAACCTGACTCGTCGATATAAACTTTTTCCAAATATTACTACGAATTTTGACAGCAAATCAAAATGACAATGGCAAGACTCGAGAATCGAACCCAGATTCAAGGTATGTCCGCCAAATTCTGGTGCGATTTTTTTGTAAAATGCTCAACGTTTCATCTCACTTCTTAGAGCCGGGCCCCACTTATACGCTGCGCTGCGTCGTCGCAACGGATCAAAGTGTCAGCGGGCGAGAGACGAAGCGGGGGAGGGTGATGTGCCAGTACAAAATCTTGCGAGGACGCAGCGCAACGCAGCGCAGCGCGCAAGTAGGGCCTCGCCCTTATTCGGACACTCTTCACTCTTCATGCGGTCCAAAAGACCGCAGTCTTATGTTTCTACCAAACTCCTGCAACTCTTATGCTAAGAATACATGACGACACTAGGATACTCAGTGTATCGAAACCGCTACTACAACTGTAACCAGAGTTGGGCATAATTTAATTGCGATTAATTAATTGCAAATTACAGGTGATGTCACAATTAACAATTAATTGTGATTTGTTCGCGATTGACAAACAAATCAAAATTGTTAATTGCAATTAAATTTTGCCATACTCTGACTGTAACAAGGTGTCGCAGTGGTGAAGACACGAAGACACTCGATGCACGCAGACGCACACTACACACTGCGACGCACACACACACACTGCACTGCACTGCTGCATATACACTGTGTTCTCTTCTGGACTGTATTTTTTATCCCTAGATCACTAGATTATATTTATTTATGTAAATGGTGGGAAGCCACAATATAAAAACACGGTACAGCTAGCCATTCAGATACACGCGTCCAAATAATAATAATGTTGCCAGACATTAACTATATATTTTGTTGGGTTGCCAACATACTGTATGTTTAGTATCTAGTGTCGTCGTGTATGCTTAGCATTAAAGAGTTAAGCGAGTCGGTATCTAGTGATGCGATCCTTAATAACACGTTACAGGTAAATAGCTCGCGATAACAGAGATCACGTCGTGCGAACCTGTGCCACCACGTAGCTAATAAACCGGTGAAGTTAGTGCGCGACACACGGGCGGGGAGAATGGCGATCAAACTGTCGAACATGAGCGAAAATAAAACGTAACGTTAATATTACACAACGACAATTAAATTCATTCTTTAGTTTTTTTAATTACACGCTAAGTATCTATAAGGATGATAATGGTATATTTTTTAACTTAAGATAATACAATAACATTCATCAATTTAATTTAACTGCTAAAAGTATTCGTTTCGTTCCTTGGATTTTTTTTTATTTAAATGTACCACGGATCAGACTACTAAACTCAACAACCCTATTTTAAAAGCTACAGCTACAGCTCCAAATAGGTACCCACCTAGTAAGGTTTTTTTTTTTTTTTAAATGGTACCTTTTAACTATATACGAGCCTATTTCGTACACTAAGCGACCAATGTTGGTTTAATCAACCATTCGATTTTTAAAACTTGTGACCCGAACTTCAAACATCTCCAGTTCGCCAATCTTGCGATCCGTAAGTTCTAGAAGTTAAGTTTAGTTAAGGGTACTATAAAACAGAAGCGCCAGATAAAGATACATAGTGCGTAAACGTGTGAATGTATAAAGGGCATGAAGCCACGTGGCGCTTGATGAAACAAACCTGCGAGGTGAGCATACGCGCCAAGTTTGTCTTTGGATTAGTTTGAACTTTGGAAGTGTTAAGGGACTATTTTAGGGGTCCGAGGGGCTATGGGGTAGAACGTCAAGGGTACTAACAGCTATGAGGAGTTAGAGTTATTTACTAATAACACCCTGCTTTAGAATCCAGTTACTGGAACGCCACCTAGGCTTCTAGTAACAGGATATATTAACTTTTATTCACAGTAGGTAAGAGACGGTTTAGAAACCCGTGTTTCGGAGATTACATCTGCAAAAATGTTGCATTTGATAGTAGGTTTTTGTTAAAATCCAAGACGAAACTTAGTAAATATGAAGTAGAGTTGCAAACAAAGAAGAAAAACTCTACTATCGCAACTAGTTGCGGATAAAGAATATTAATTCCTCGATCGCAACTGGTTGCAAGATTTCCTTGCGTTGGTGGCTGGAGGCGAAGAAACTTTAAATAAAGAATTAAAAGACAAAACATCAACGGTTTCGATCTGGCGCTTAAAAAAATAAAACCAACCAATTATAAACCATTCCTGATTCAAATAGAATACGAATAAAAAACCCGCGGCGCAAATAAAACTCAAACGAATCCACACACGCAGTATCTTCTTTGGAATATAAATAAAAAATCAAATAACCCTCAAAAATTGAATTCGAGAGAAATCTGAAAAGGGGAATAAATCGAAAGCGATTGCGTCGCGGCCAAAATCTACGAATAAATTATCTTTATTCCAGCTATAGGTACGGGAGTCAACCGCGGTTGTAGGGCGCTGGCTGGTCGCCAAACAGTGAAAGTTTAGAAGACATTGGCCTACCAAATTTGTTTGTACACGAACAAGGGGCCCGAGCCAAGAATCCTGAGGCAGGAGAAACGGAAAGTGGGTATAGTGAGTGTAAACATTACAAATTTTATGTGCGACGTGATTTATAAGGACTTGAGATGAATTCTGTGCTGATGTGGGGAAAATTGGGTTCCCTGTTGCTATCGTGGAAGATAATTCCAGAATCGTAGTTTGCCGTCTATCGAATCATCGTTGGAGGTAGAGCCAAACTGTAGCCAATAGAGCCAAACAGCTCATATAAGGACTGGGTCAACCGGGGTAGTACTACCTTCTCATAGAAGATCGGCGTAAAGCAGGTATTACAGCTGCGTTTCGTACGACCACCCCTGCCACCCCCGCCCCCGTTTCTCTCGCACTGTGCCCAATGTGCGAGCGATGCCTTTTGTGTTGCAAGCATCTATAGGCTACGGTAACTGCTTAACATCAGGCGGACCGTACGCTTGTTTGCCACCTTACTAAAATAAAAACAAAAACTCGATATCGATCGACTTATGACGATATTTTTATCTTATCTTATCGCCTTCTTATCTCTTCGTCTAGAAGATAGTATGACTTATTAAAAGACAGTAATAATATGGTCTCGGCTAATATTGGATTAATAAAAAAATTCTACTGTGTGAAATCGTCTGATAACTACTAGCTTTTGCCCGCGACTTCGTCCGCGCATAATTTATCCCACGGGAAAATACTATCGGGATAGTGCCTATGTGCTATTCCAGACTATAATCTATATCTGTGCCAAATTTCATCCAGATCCATTCAGCCATTCTGGCGTGATTGAGTAACAAACATTCATCCATCCATCCATCTATCCGTCTAAACTTTCACATTTATAATATTAGTGGGATAATGTCGGTGTTAATTATAAATTTGATAAGGGAAATACCCAAAAAGTCGACAATTTAACATTCTCATATTCCACCCGCGGAAATATTACAGCCGTCACATCAGAGCCTTCGTATTACGTAGTTCATTTAACCCAAATTAGATAGATCAACTAAATAGGGCGGCACCACAACGGCTTAATATAGTGATGCCCCAGGGAGACGGCGAAATGAGACGTCCGTACGACTAAACTGACAAGCCATGAATTCGCCGACAATGTAGGAGGAGGCGCAACGCTAAATAGAAATTATGGTGCTAAGGTAACGGCGCGCCTTACCGTCGGCATAACTGGGTAACACACGCCTTTCTGCCACGGTTTATGTTGGTCGTAAAGTCGGTTGTCTGCTCGCATATGCCCACCTTAGCAATGAGATATTGCCCTATAAAAGCTTTTTATTTTAGTCGCGTAATTATGTAAAGGCTAGTTTATAAGGTGACGCGGTTTTTATGTCTGAGTGTGTATTAATATTTTGTGGGTTATGGCTTTTTGTGAGATCATTTGCGGGACGCATTGATGTATTATTTTAGCAGATATGGTACCTCCTAACATTGTAATCACTATACAGGCTGACTGGTTGAACACTTTACATATTGTTATAGAGTGCTCAGTACTCGATTCTCGTTCTAATTATGTAAAAAAATAGGTGCCTAATATTTGCTTAATTTAGCTTTAATTATCCACTCAAAACAATAAGTGTGGTCAGGATCTTACCATCTTGATTTTACGTACCTATCAAGTGTCATTAACTGCGTTCGCGCAGAACACGCGTACTAGCGATAACGGTGTCCACAATTTACGAGTTTTAGCACATTAATTTAATTAAGGTTTTCTCTGTAGATCATTGGTATTTTTTTAATTTTATTTTTTTAAACCTTTCATGTTACCATAAATTATTATGTCCTTCAATATGTAAAGTGTTTAACCAGTCAGCCTGTATACTCTGCGTGTTATTCACCAGAAGATCAGCCGTGAACGAATGACTTGTACAGTTTCCATGAACTCCGTTTGATGGGACATACTATTTTGGAGAGTCACATGTCTCTTTCTTGGTAACGTCTTTGGCGGGAGGTAGGTATGTTTGATGACGTGACGTACTATTTCAAATAGGTACTTATATTTTGTTAACATTTTTAATTAATACTTTGGGTCTTTTTATTTCTGTCCATGTCAGCTGCATCCCAATATATTTTCTGTGATTTGCTCTTAGTCGTTTTCTGTCGCTATATGGAAAACAGTTCATTATTTACATGATAATTCAAACAGAGAATCCCAAAAAAACATCGCCCAGTCACAAGTTTTTAAGCGCAAATTAAAATTCCGAATAACATTTTCGCTTTTAAACACGTCGCCGCGTCGCTGCAAATGTAACATGATTAAGTTGGCAGTACACTTAACTTTAAGTGTAAAGTTAATTACGTCCGATTCTAACGTGGCCCGTGCCGACCAAAATAAACACACGGATTTGGGGACCGGCCCCTATGTAAATGACGTCGCGTCTACGTCACTGGGCTGTGGGGCCCGTCCACACTGGAGTGCCTCCTTAGAAAATACACTTTGGGATCCGTGTGTCGAGATAATTAAATGCTTCGGTCACCGACCGTGCTTTGATTTCAGGAGACATTTTCACTTTGAAATTCAAGTTACCTTCTGGGTGCATTTGAGATGAAAGCTGTCAAGACTTGACTTTGAAATTTTAGTTTGAAGACATGTTGTAGGTATCTGTTGTCAAGCCTTGCTTAGGAGTTAGGACCAGTCTACGTATACCAAGTGGGTCACAAAGAGATTTTTTTTTTCAAGCTTTCTCTAATTCAAACATAACTATAATTTAATTAACATTGGCTGCATCTACACGAGATGAGCGGCGGGCCCGAGCACTGTTTTGACGCCAGACCGCGTAAGACTTACTCTCATAAATGATGGATCATGCTCGGCAGATCGAAGCATGTGTACGCACTTATTCTCGAACAAATGTCGATACAGATTCGATTATCAAACATTTCGAGTATCGTGCTCACGACGTGTCTACACACAAGAAAAATAAAATGCCTTTGCACCGCAAACACATCACACGAAAATGTGTGTATTTGTGCACGACAGATTGTGTACTTATTTTTCGACCGAGCATCCCGGCCCGGTCCCTCCACCGCGTGTGACGTAACATTCACTTTATTTGCTCGGCCGGGTGTTTGCGGCGCGCGCGGCCGTGTGTGCGGGCGCCAAAACGTACTCCTTTATTTATGTGTTCGGTGGCCACAATCAAAATTATTTATGCTTTTTATGTATGGAAATCTCGGCCTTTGTCCCGCACGGTGGTCGCTCGTATTTTTTACTCCTAAATTGCTTTTATTCGACGACTGACTTAATAATATTTCTGTAATTAAAATCTCGTCCGGGACGTTTTCAACGGCGCGGGTGTTATGAGCAATTTATGCGATTTGTTTTACTGTGAAATGAGTATTTTAAAAGCGGCAATTAATCGCCTCGATATTGCGGCAGGTTGCCATACTTTATATGGATTCCCTTGGATTAATTTTGGGGGTAAAAAAGCGTTTATTTGTCAAGTTGCGAATGTAATCTCGCGTAATATATAGCCGCGTAATACAATACCAACATTATAAAGTTACATGCATAACACAAAGGAAGAGATGGCGAGATGATTTGATCGTGGCAGGAAATAACCCAAAACAGAGACACGTGAGAAATAAAGGGGAGGCCTTTGTCCAGGAGTTGGACGAATAACGGCTATCAAAAAAAAAAAATTTTGTCGAAATGCGAGTGCGATAACAGATGTGTGAATTTCGCTTCATGTAGTGGTGCGCTGAGTACCTACAAGCTTAGTATTTACGATGTAAGAAAGTACCAAATCTGCTAAATTATACATCAAAAATAAATAATTTAAAAATTAAAAAACACGACTGCCGTGCCAAAAAACGAAATAAAAAGTATAAAACAAGTGCAGTGTCATTGCAGCCGGGGGACCGTTCTGTGGAACATACTAAATCTAAGAGGGCCCCGACTGCAATGACACTGCACTTGTTTTATACTTTTTATTTCGTTTTTTGGCAGGGCAGTCGTGTTTTTTATTATTTAAATTATTTATTTTTATTTTATGCAAAAATGAAATCTTTGTTTGCATGTACACCCTACCTATGTTAAATGATGCCAAGAAATTCTACAGTTTTAGAATGTGCTCATCAAGGCCTTCCATTTGATACCCATATTGTAATAACGAAAAAAAAAAAAATGTTTTCACATTTTAAAATTGATCCATAATGCCGCCATACTATTTTATTTATTTTTTTCAAAAATAATATACACAGTGTTACCCGGAACGATGTAAGTATTTACACGATACCCCATTCATCCAAATCCATTCAGTCATTTATAAGTTATGATGGAATACAGAATCTCACATACATACATACATACATGAACCCTAAACACATATACACTCCTGTTTTTGGGCAGTCGTGTAATAAAGAAACCTAAGTTTTGTTCCGTATTATCATTATCAGAACTTACTCATTACGACTTACACAAAAACACTTATACCCAGTAATACTGGCAAAAATATTAATTACGCAACTCGGCACCCAATCGATCAGCCAGCGCGAGGGTCGAAGGAATATCCCGACGCGGGATCCCGGCTCACGTCTCATTGATTCCGGATTATCCGGCAAGATTAGACTACCGTTCACAACCTCTAACTATTCCCTTATAAGTCCCTTTTATTATACCTACTACGTATACAGCGTATAGTGAGCCCTTGATTGGTTTTGTATGTGATATAGGTGGTGTATATTTTTTCCATTGAGTAAGGGATATTTGGCCATCGAGGCCATTTGTTAGGCCGCGCTCACTTTGGATGCGTTTTCGTCACGTACGAACAACACGAATGATCCCGACCTTCCAAGTACTACGGGAGTGCGCACACTGGGTGCGAGTTGGTCGTACGTGTACGTAACTTATTTTGTTCGTAAATTGTTCGTACGTGTAAGCACGAGTAAAATTCGGACGAAAACGCATCCAAAGTGAGCGCGGCCTTAGGTTAATTCCGAAAATTCGCATCGGTCAAACGTTCGTAAATCCGATCGCATTCACGCGATCAGCCAATTGTATTTTTTTTTTTTCAGTATAATTCGTTTTGAATCATGCTGTAGCCAATTGACTGCAGCTCGTACATGGGCTGGCTCGATCGGGGCAATACCACCCTCTCACAGAAGATCGGATACAGTAGCTATTACAGCTGCGATTCGTACGATGAGTGAGAAAGCTGGAAGCCGAACCCTTCCCCCTGTCCCACTCCCCTTTAGATCGGTAACGTGCAAACGATGGCTATGGTATTGCAAGCATCTATAGGCTACGGTAACTGCTTAATATCAGGCGTGTTGTACGCTTGTTTGCCACCTTAGTAACCTGAAAGATAAACTTTATTAAGTTTTTCTTGTCTGTTTTAAAGTTCACTTTGAAAAAATCCGCATTTCTTCCACACGAAATATCATAAACACCTTTTATAAACTTTTTACTGAAGAAATTAAACGGGGGGTGAAAAAAGCCGGGAACGCAACACAAAGGAAAGAACTCCTCGTCCGTAATCTGTTTAACTGGCGTTTCCCGGGAACGTTGGACCGCACTCAATAGGCAGCTTTTAGAGGCGGCTTTTCAGCCTGTGTATAGCAGAGGCCCAAACAAGCCTTCTTGATGTAGAGACGGTAGCGTCACTAAAGCGAGGCGAGAGCGATGGTATTATTGTGTCGTCCAAAAAGGCGTGAAATAAAAGGTACGTAAGGTACATTTTGGTTATTTGAGAGCTTTTTATGAACCACGAAAGCATGTTTCATTTTTTATTTTGACACATTTATTTAGTAAATTTGTGTCAAGATCAAGAACGATTTACAAACGGAACAGATAGTCTGAGTTCATAATAAGCCCAAATACACTCCATATAATCTGAATCTCCTCACATTATAACCTGGTTACTCTCACTGCATTCATTACATATACCACATAGCAACATAAAGTATAGCTTTTGGCAAACGACAGGCCCTAGGGTAAAAAATCTTTCAGGATATAAAACCACTTGGGTCAGAGTTCCCTTGCAATACAAGCACCCCGGAACTGAGTGAGTTGCCCACTGAAAGGGTAGTTATCACAATCTCGGGTTCCGCACATCCCGAGGAAATTGCCAACAAAATATATTATACACACTCGGAAACGTATGAAATATTTTTTGTAACCTTTTGAAAAATGATCGAATATGGAATATAATGCAATGACCAGTCTGGGCAGGGTGGAGATGACACGGGTGGAATTGGCATCGGGGGGAGTCGCCACGCGGTCAATATTGGGATGGTGGAGTTGGGTATCGAACGGAAGATCGAACGGAAGGAATCCTCACAGCGTTTAAAACCACAATATGCGAAGACACATACCCGCGATGATATATGGACCTGAATACAGAGTTCACGATTCTAAGCAATGAGTATACATGGTGAAGTGAAAAGACCATCCACGCCCTCTTGAAAACTCCTGTATATACGACGCAAGGTGAAGCGGGCTTATAAATAACGATGTCTGAATATACAGATATACCCCGAAAACGATATAAACACCACAACCATTCTTTCAAGGGCGTAGCGATATAGAAGAATTTTGTATCTATTCCTCTTATGAATCTATGGAGACAAAAACGTTACTAATTATTTTGAATCTCCCAAAGCACTCTACAGGAAAAACTTGTCATCAATCTCTCAATCTTAAAAGGTTCGGCAGTAGCAGTAAGCGAGTCGTTCCCTCGGACCGGGACGCGCAGTAAACAATATCACTGCAACGAGAGTTGACGACTTGAGGATATCTCCGCATTGTTGACCCCGAATATCGCTTTATTGCGCGGAAAAGAGAATTAATGAAGTCGCTGTTTGGGTCTTTTTGCGTTTATTTCAGTGCCTGTTAATGGCGGAATTTCTGGGAGACGAAATGAAAGATCTTTTACATCCATTTATTTACTTGAAGGAATAAGCTAGTGAAAATCAATGCAGCCTGAAATACAGAATCGTCAAAGCCCACTGTCACTGATTCTTATGAAATCAGTGGTATGAGCGAGAGATACGCCTACAGCTACACACGATAACTATGTAATAGTTTGCCACAAATCAGAGTAATAATTTCCGAAATTTCCACAAACGGAGCGAACAAAGTTTCCTACTATTTATGTACCGATGAAACTAAAATCAGCACTTAATTTCGATGCACTTCAACGCTGCAGTTTTCCCGTCTCGCACTAAGGCCATGTTCACACCGGGGGCAGGCACGCTGCCAGCGCCCGAGACAAATGGTTCCGTCGATAGCAGCTAATGTAAAAATATTGTACCTAATAAGGATTCCGGAGGATGTTGAAATGTGCAAGATGAAATAGGTACCTAAAACATTCTGGGATATTTGGTATCTACACCTTCTAGTATGACGACAGTTACATCGCAGTTTATCACATATTATCAGATATCAGTTTGATATCGGGCAACAGGTTGCTCAATATATCAAGCAACTTGTACACCAACACGAACCTTCCAATAATTCCTTGCCTGTGCAAAACTACCATATTTATGAAAGCATCTGCTTATACAGTTCGATCATTTTATTATGACGTCACATGTGACGTCACACGGTTGTGACGCTTATAACTCTGGATCAATTTGCGATTATTCGTGGGTTATCGTGAACTATAACTACTACATTATACACCAGAAAGAGAGACATTTACTATAACAATGTCGTAACCGAGAATGAGAAGTTGGCGCCGTTTTATAGCCATTAGGTACCCCGGACATCATGCATTATTGCCGGCCACTCCGGCGATTTTAATAACGGCAATCCTCTGCCACGATTTGGCCTAATGGATCGTTTTAATGGCCGAATGAATATTTAAAACTGCGGCGTGTAATATTTAAATGTTATAAAATTAATTCGGCGCGGATATTTGAAGCGTTTGTTGATCGCAAATCACCAATCAATCGAATGTTGTACGTGACTTTGAATACATTAATATTTTTATTAATAAATACTTTTTTCTCGAATTAATGATAATCTGCCATGAGGTTCACATACTCTAAGGTCCCAAGGTACCCAAGCCGCCGCTTTGAGGGGTCGAAACCTAAATTGAGTTTAGGAGAAGATAGTAGATTGTCTAAACACTATTACTAAGTATCAGAACGAATAGAAAACTATAGGCTGTCAAGAAGCCAGATAAAACAATATACTAGGTTACTACTATAGGTACTTAACCAGGTCGTCGATTCCGATTGCGCGATGATTCAATGGGTACGCCTACATCATGTGCATGCCGCGCCCGAGCACTCAGTTTTAACATCGGAACGCATAGACCTTCAAAATATGAGTGCTCGGGCGAGGCATGCGGTGATCGATAACTTAAAGGCATGAACGTTCATTAGTACAACGCATCAAAATTTCGCCACCTTTGGCTGTTTATAATAAAGTTAACTTGGTAGCTAGTTGCGTTTTCTTTGTTTTTATATTCGCTATAGCGTTTCAAAACCACAAAACAAACCTCCAGAAGAAAAACTATATCCCCAATTTTCCGTTCCCCACTCATTAATAGTAAAAAGCTAAAAGGGACAGCGAATGAAATGGGTAATAAAACGCAATAAAGTGTATTGTTTGCCGCCGATCGATGGCCGAGGAACCATTTAATTAATGACCAATCTCACGAGACTCACCGGCACTTACACTAATTAATTAAAGTACGCTGCAAACGGAGTTATAAAGTGAAATGTCATGTTTGCTTTCATTGTTTTAAAGGAATCTTGCTGCGTGAGTTAGTGCAGTCTCGGCGGCTTTACTTTTTGTTGTGTTTAAAATTTCCAGCGTTTGTGGTTAGAAACTAAGACAGTATTTCGAAAATCTATCCAAGACATTATGACACTTATCACACATTGAACGCCTATCAAGTTTTTGAGCATAAACAATCAATTTCAAACGAATAAATACAATATTTTATAACTTCCGCTTTCCACAAAGAAATTACACGGTAAAGATGAAGTATTGCATTGCACACTTGGTTTATTAGTAGTATTATTACGTTTATTGAGGTTACCACAAGTGGCTAAACTTGGTAAACTAGGCAGTTAGGTAGGTAGTCTTCCTCTCACACACTCTTTAGGTGCGCCTTACCACGCTTAATTTGGCAACATTAATGCAAGGTAACTGCTTGACATCCACTTAGTCACGCAACACCCAGCGCCACGGCTGAACGGCTGCACGCGCGCGCGCGCCAACGCAATATTATTAGAAAATAAATTTCCCTATATATCGGTGCTTGAAGCAATCAACAAGATTCGCCTATCACAAGATTGAGCCGACGACGTCCCGAAGATTAGGTGAACACTTGATCGCGCCCCACCTGGATCTCCAAAATAGCGCCGCTCCAAAGCGTCACCTCCCCAATTCGATTGTTTACTCGAATCACTCGATTACCGAGAAACGGGGAATCGATACCACTCGGTGTAATAGCATAATCGTGTCCCGAATAATGTTATTCGTTATTTATTCGTACTTTAGGCGAAAGTTTTCGAATATCATAATTAGGTAAGTTGTTCGATGTCGAAGTTTGTTTTTCTTTGTAACTGAAATTGATTAATAATCGGGGCATTATTCGTTATACAGTCAAGTGCTTATTATTATTATTAATAAATTCTTATTATTATAATCATTCCTAAATAATGTTTTTCCCGATAAATGCACCGTGCTATGTGGCGAAACATAAATAAACACAAATAGCACCTATTAGATTCGGGACCAAATATCTAATACTTTGAGCAAGACGTGGGTGTACAAGAGTATGCACCTGCCCACCCCACGGTGTATAAAGGCGTGTTGATATGGAATAATATAAATGTTTCATGGAGTTCAATGCTAGGCAACGTTTTGAGCCACCTTTGATGTCGGCTTATTTAAACAGAGACCTATGGCTTTATTGCGTCGTTCAAAATGTTTTCCTCCAATATACAGCTATTGAGAAATAAGAAATTTACTTACGTAGGTATGAAACGTTCATTTTCTTTGAATACTTTCCTTTTATTTTCATGGCAAGCTTTTAATAACAAGGTTTAAAACGGAAACATCTCTGAAGTTGTTTTTGCGTATGTTTGGTTGTACAGTCAACATCAAAAGTAACTGGTTTTATGAAATGTCCTAAAGAATCACATTAAACACGTCATACTAAAATGATAACTAAGCGAACCTAAAGTATATGATCACACAATATTTCTTGACTTTTAAAGATTTCAGGTACCAAGATACTTTTGATGTTGATTGTACCATAGAGTTCGAGTCCGTCACACTTATCATGAGCTATAGGTCTGACGGTCTGGTCTGGTCTGATCTGGTCTGGTCTGGTCTAGTCTAGTCTATAGTTTTCTAACGCATATATATTGCTTACGTCACAATACCAACCCCATAAAACAAAATGACGTACAAAGTCACAACTTAATAACTTACCAAATATTCCTATGGCTTACTTCCATCAATTAAATCGTGGGGCTTCGCTCAACTGCCACAAAGAGCTAAATTAATGTTCTATAGGTTTTGATTAAGTAAATTAATTATCAAAGTTCAGCGGTTTGATATTGAACTTTGTAGGGCTTGATAAAAACTTATTAGTGTTCCAATTGCAATTTTATTAAGCCTGCTACAAGTTTTGTTTTGAGTATGGTTTCTTTAAAGGTTGTTGGAGAAATAATTTCGTTGAATTGAAAGTATCTAACTATTACAGTAGGTATGTCTTCATTAATACGATCAATAGTTACGTCTACATCAGGCACATGCCGCGCGAGGCTGCTCACCCACATGACGGGCCCGTTAGCGTGGTTGGCGCGGAGGCGACTTTCACGCTGCAGGTCGTAGGTTCGATTCCTACCCGTGACATGCATTTGTGTGCATGAACATGTCTGTATGTCCGGAGTCTGGGTGTATATGTATATTAAGTATGTATTTACAAATAAAAAAGTAGTATATGTAGTATTATCAGTTATCTGGTTTCCATAGTACAAGCTCTGCTTAGTTTGGGATCAGGTAGCCGTGTGTAAAAAATGTCCCAGGAATTATTATTATTATACTAGCTTTTGCCCGCGACTTCGTCCGCGTAGACTTCAAAATAAAAAAAAAACCGGGCAAGTGACTTAAGACTTTTTAGTACTTTTTAGTGCGCCAGGGTTTTTTAAGTCAGTATTTGCTTTTTTATAAAAATAATTTTATTTCACGATTTTTATTGGAGCCATACAAACTTTATCACGGTACCTAATTCGGTGAATGCGTGTTTTGGTAGGTAGGTATATAGAGCCAAAATCGCAAATCCTCCTCCCCTTCTCCACCCCTTTCCCCCCCCCTCTCTTCCTTCTGCTCCCTCCCCCTCCATTTCCCTTTCCCTTTCCCCTTCCCCTTCCACTTCCCCCTACCTTACGTCTTCCCCTTCCTCCCTCACCTACCCTATGCATACTAAGTTTCAAGTCAATCGGGTACAAACATATTTTTCTGCCGTACTTTTCTACCTTTAGTTTCCCCCTTTTGGGTGTTGATTTACGAAATGATTTTTTTATGGGATCAAACTGAAGTAGTAACTACCATATTCAGCTCAGCTTATACCCCAATTATTTAAAATGAATAATCATAACCAATCTCGAGATATGGATGACTAAACATTCGGAGACCCCGCTCTCCCCTTTTCCTTCAAAATATTAAAAACGCTGAAACCCCAGTCTGATTATTTAAAATGAACAATCATAACCAATTTCGAGATATGGATGACTAAACATTCGCTGACCCCGCTCTCCCCTTTTCCTTCAAAATATTGAAAACGCCGAAACCCCAGTTTGATTATTTAAAATGAACAATCATAACCAATTTCGAGATATGGATGACTAAAAATTCGCTGACCCCGCTCTCCCCTTTTCCTTCAAAATATTAAAAACGCTGAAACCCCAGTCTGATTATTTAAAATGAACAATCATAACCAATTTCGAGATATGGATGACTAAAAATTCGCTGACCCCGCTCTCCCCTTTTCCTTCAAAATATTAAAAACGCTGAAACCCCAGTCTGATTATTTAAAATGAACAATCATAACCAATTTTGAGATATGGATGACTAAACATGCGCTGACCCCGCTCTCCCCTTTCTCGTCAAAATGATTAAAAATACGGAAACCCCAGTCTGATCAATTCAAATAAGCAATCATAACCAATATCGAGATATGGATGACTTATTAAAACATCCCTTGACCCCGTTTTCCCCTTTCCCGTCAAAATAACAAAACTCGACCACCCCTATACAAACTTTCACTCCACATTTCACCCCTTAGGGGTTGAATTTCCAAAAACATGAAAGAAATCTAAACACAAACTTTCATTCCCCTATTTTACCCCCTTAGGGGTTGAATTTTCAAAAACCCTGAAATTACTCTTTTTTATTTTTGAAAAGACACCTAATCACCAATTTAAGTAATTCTAACTTCAAAAATGACGGAACTTTCATACAAACTTTTATCCCCTATTTTACCCCCTTAGGGGTCGAATTTTCAAAAACCCTGAAACCCATATTTTTTTATTTTTCAAAAGACACCTAATCAGCAATTTTCATAATTCTAACTTCAAAAATGACGAACTTCCATACAAACTTTCATCCCTTATTTTACCCCCTTAGGGGTTGAATTTCAAAAAACCCTTTCTTAGTACACCTCTACACATCAAGACAAACCCACCCTCCAAATTTCAAGTCTCTACGATCAGCGGTTTAGGCTGTGCGTTGTCTGTCAGTCAGTCAGTCAGTCAGTCAGTCAGTCAATCAGGACTTTGATTCTTATATATTTAGATTATACCTCGCGAAGCTCGCGCAGTTGCCTCAGTCGCATGCCGCACGAAGCAAATGGCGAGGCAACCTACACTCTAGACAGAGAAGGGTATACCCGACCAATCAGTATGACATCGTTGTGTCTCGACTAGGCCAAACTAGGTGAGGCAAATGACAGCGGTCGGGTGAGGCAGGGCGAGCATTTGCCTCACGCGCAGCATGTCAAACTCCGCGAGGCAAAGCTGCTTCGCGCGGCATGCGCGTGTTATGGACACGACTAATGATAAGATTTACTTAACTATTTACTAATGATGACCGCTTAGCGCAATGGTTCGAGTGTTGCACGGCTCACTGCATCGGATGATTGTGGGTTCTATTCCCGACGGATACAAATTTTGGAAACGGCCATTTCGTAATTTGTCCTGGTCTGGGTGTCACTGAGATTGCCCCCAGTCCATTGTATGGAAGCCATAATATCATACTTAGATTTGAAGATCCGGGATCAGATTTCCGATTTTTTTTTAAATTTAAATTCTACGTGGACGATTTCGCGGGGAAAAGCTAGTTCACTATAAGTTTAGCATTGGCAACATCGACATGTTTTCAACATTATTTCCCGCGAGCAACTGAGTCGTACTGTGTCCATGGACTCAGTTTAGTAGAACAATCTATTTTGAACAGGCACGTGTCTCCCTCTACCCTGTTACCTGTTTATTAAAGGTTCTATAACAGTAAACAATACGTCGGCTGAGACCGCTGTTCATATTATCGGTTCGCAGCGCTCGCCCATTATTTTTACGGTCGTCGGCTACCACTCATCGTGATCGCGACTGCAATACCATACCGTAGACGTACACTGCATACTACATCCCTACACTTGACTTCGCTCTTTTTTACCTTTCTCTACTTATTCATAGGTATCATGGATTTTAACAATAATTTTATTTGATCGATTTGAACATAACAATTTTCAGGAAAGAAAGAAATATGAAAAAATGAACTGTAACGTCACGACTTTTATCCCCATTCGGGGGTAGTCAGAGGCTTGAGTGGCCATACACCACCACATTGTGGAGGTATTAACCAACTCGAAGCCCACGTTTCACCAGATAGTCAGCACCCAACGTGACAGGTGGTGAACCTTGTCGCCGTGTATACAGGAACTGACTATTACCTAATCCCGAGGGATAGGTAGGTAGGGTAGGAGGGAGGGGTAAGGGGAAAGAAAGAAATGAACTAATTAAGTAAATAGTTAGTTTTATAAGTTCTCATGTAAGTGACAATTGTCTTAGTGAGAAAATAAAGATCTTTAAAACGAACTTTAATGTCGCTAGACTAACACACCAACTGTATGGTCTTGGTGCGGAGACGCGTAGTTTGCAGTGTACACGAGTCGTTATTAAGAGATCCGTGGGCCGGCACTAATTCCGTATCGCGGGGCTTTTCTTTTCATTTAATGATCTGTGCTCGGCCCAGCTGAAGCTGTAATGCCCGTTTAGCTGTAATACCCGTAATATTATGGCGTGACGACCGTTTGGTGCAGAAATGTAGGTATACTGTCTAGGCATCTTAGCCTGGACATAGATAAGTACGGCACGAACCCGATAGTTCCCTAATTCTATTGGTACCAGATCTGTTTTCTGGTTGAGCTAGCTACAAAATTATCTATCCAAAGCCTGATTATATCTGGCAAAGGCTACTGTCCTTTCCTCTTCTTAGAACTTGAATGGCGGCTATCGCTTTGTATAAATGAAAAATCAGCCATCTGAAGATAGACTGGAAAACGATCCTAGAATAATTGGGAATAAGTCTAGGAAGAAGATTCATAAACGCTACTTTAAAAACCTGCACGAGTGGGAGTAGGGCTCAGGCCCTGAGGGTTCCGTACCTACAAACTTATTAGGGGTTACATTTTGTAAAACGTTGAAAAGTATATTTTTTATTTGTAAAGAGTAATATAAACTACTAATACTAATACTACTTAATACTATTTTTCATGGTGCCTAGCTTCAGAAGTATTGGGACTTTCACTCCCTATTTGGTCCCCTTAGGGCTGTAAATTTCCAAAATTCTTCCTCAGCGGATACCTACGCTATAAAAGTTACCTACTGTCAAAATTTGATGTTTCTTACACCAGGGTTTTGGGATGTGCACTGTCTTAACAGACAGATGGACAGCAAAGTGCTCCTATAAGGGTTACCTTTTTAACCGACATCAAAAAGGAGGAGGTTCTCGATACGACTGTATGTTTTTGTTGATTTTTTTGTGTGTTTGTTACGCGATTTCTCCGTCATTTTTTCCTTTTTAGTACGGTACGGTACGGAACCCTTAAAAAGACCCAATTTAAAAAACCGTAATAACAGATATTACAAGTCCATAATATAGGGTCGCCATTTGCATATTATTGGAGCAATTAATAACTCGAGTGAGCTGGCGAACGGGCGGATTAAGAGGCTCCGGCTGGACCACTGCCGGCTCTCCGCGTTTAACGCCGCGATGGTCGCTTTATATGTATTATGGTAATAGACACTTAATACTTTTAATAGAGGCGAGGTATAGATTGTTCTTCTGATATACGCTATATTACCCCTTTGGGTAAGTTTGGTTTTGATAACGCAGCGACTAACAAAAGTTTGTTAACTTATATTATTCCCTATGATCTGGTTACAAGTTGTAAAAGGCTCCCTTACTAGCTATATAAAAGGGTATATACTTATATGTTCTGAGTAGTGTTGGAGATAAAATCATTGGATTGATTGTAAAAAAAACTAAGGCATGTAAAACGTTCCAAATTCGTGCCAAAGGCAATTCCAGATTCAAATTCGAGATCCTTAAATAGATGAGGATTTGCATTTTTATCAAAATTTAAAGGCAGCGATTGTAAATCGCGAGAGTGTAAAAAATAGTGATATTGCGTGTCGCGAGGGCGACCGCGTAGCTTGGCCCAATTGTAAAAACAAATACTAAAGAAAAAAAAAACTAATTTCATTGCTTTCCTCATAATATATTAAAACTTTAATATTACACTTAACGTTCGCTCATTTCGCTTCGATGCTAACACAACGCTCAGCTCGCTCGTGTCGCTTCATCGCTCGCTCGACACTCACGGCTCGATATTTATCGCAAGCTAAGTGCTCAAATTACGCAAACTATTGTTATCAGTGTCACTATCTCAGTGTGGTCTGTTCCAGTTGTTATGGTACTTTCCGATCTATTCGAATGCGTAATTCGTAATTAATTAGCAAAAGTTCCGCACGGAGGGAGGAACAATTGTGGTTTGTTGAGGCGGATTTTATTTGGAGGGACGTACAAGAGGATAGGGATTGAAAGTAGATGTTGATATTCACAGCCCTATTAAATTTTCTGTGATAGCTATTGATTGAATTATATCCGATATAACCTTATACGGTTAAAACAGTATTTACCTACTCATGACAAAATTATTTTGCAATTAAACAACCAATTTAATTACATAACTTTAATAATAACAGTCCCTTCGTTCCACTCTCCTTCAGGTCGGCAACGTGCGAGCAATGCCTTTGGTATTGCAAGCATCTATAGGCTACTGTAACTGCTTAACATCAGGCGGACCGTACGCTTGTTTTCCACCTCAGTTCTATAAAAAAGTCGACTAAAAGCTACGCGATTCCTAGAATTGGACTACTTGATGAAACTTTTTTCCGCTGTCAAATCAATACTCACTAGCGAACACAACAGGCGTTAATAAGGGCCCGTCCGACGCTGACCTATTTCGAGGGCTAAGTTCGCGCTAAGAAGGGCTGGCAGGGCAGATAACGCTAGGGGAAGTCGCCGGTTAATTGTCCGGAAAAGATACCGCCCCGTCGCCGGATCAAGTGGTATGTAGCGCCGTATTTATTGTGTTTACGTTAGAATAGTGTTTTTAACCTATTTTATAACTGGTAAGGTAACGACGTAAATATAATAAATCGCCATGAAACAAATTGTATTATTTTTTCACTCCTAAAGTAATAGTTATGTAACTTTGTTGTTGGTTTAGTGTTTTCGTTTAGGATAGCGCATTTCAAAGGCTTGCCAAAAAGAAGCCCAAAAATGAAATTTAGCAATTCCTCCTTATTTTTATTGCTAATAAAAATTGTATTTAAAAGAACCGCTTATCGACTTTTACACGACTAACGCCTACATCTCCAGCGGAATACACTCGCTCCCATTATCCAAAGATATAAAAAGAAAAAGAAAAAAGAAGGCACTCGATGCTCGACATTCCCTAACAAAGCCACATCCGATATCGATAAAACCCCACTCGTATTACCATGAGAACACTCAGTATTAAAAAGCAAACCTTTCGCTATAATTCTGTCCATCGGTACGCACCATTCATAAGAGATTCGTATTCAGTGCGCGTACTAACTCCCGCTATATCTTTTCACTGCGTTCATAAGGGCGCGCCAGTGTGGTTGCAAAGTAGTTATAAACTGATACTAAAGGCAGCACGGCCGTCCGCCTCGAAGACACTTAACGTATACGTGTGCTGCGGCCTTTATCTTTTTATGCCTCGTTTGATATTGCGGCTCGCGATTAAGGTTATAGGATCGATTTTCGGGACGTTTCGTGTTTGTTTATTTCGTATTAAGTGTTTTTATGTCTTTTACGGGTTTCTTGGTGCGTTTTGACGGCTCGTTGGTTTGGTTTCAATGGATATTGCGTTAAGTTGTGTCGAACGTGCTGGGTATTTGTATGAGGGTATTTTAACTAATTGTAGGGGTAAGATTCTTTTCGATAACGTCACGTCCTATGTTCTCTGTGTTTACCATACATATTACTAAATAACTGTGGCTATAATTTGAAATAGGTAGCTTGTAATGTTTACGCTATGAATCACTTGCTTTTCATTTTCAAAAATAAATTAAAAAATGTAACGTCACGACTTTTATCCCCATTCGGGGGTAGTCAGAGACTTGAGTGGCCATACACCACCACATTGTGGAGGTATTAACCAACTCAAAGCCCACGTTTCACCAGACAGTCAGAACCCAACGTGACAGGTGGTGAACCTCGTCGCCGTGTATACAGGAACTGACTATTACCTAATCCCAAGGGATAGGTAGGTTTCCTCACGATGTTTTCCCTCACCGTCAGCGAACTGTAAATTATGCACATAGATGAATATGCATCCATTGGAAAAATAAATTATTCTTAAAATATTTTCGCTAGACCTATTAAGTAGGTTATAATAACATTCTCAGCTAGAACTTACAAGTGACTGCAGCGTTCTCAATTATTAATGAACTAATATGGGCTCAAACAAACCACGCGCGCCACTAAAAGCTTTCTCGTCAAATTCAAAAGCTTATAAAATATTAATCAGAGTTTAATCTTTTAAACGAGCCACGTACATTCGGATAAACGCTTCATATTGTTTTTCAATGGGATTACATGTTATTAATCTGTTTGAAATCACAAAGAATAGAGCATTGTAGCGAAATCTCAACAGCTAATTCGTTTAGCTTTTAGCATTATTAATCGTTGTGTTCAAAAAACAAAGACTGGAGATCAGACGGACTTGCTAACTTATTAATTATTCGGAACATTACTTTTTTATATCTGGAAACGTGAAGTAAAGTTGTAAGTGTGTGTAAGTAGTAGGTATCTACTGCTTAAGTATAATTGTTTTAAAAAAAGGTTTTTTTGCATGTTGCACTTAAGTTCTTTTTTGTTTAGGCGCCTTAAGTGTTTTTTATATTTGACCAGTTATAAAATCACACTTTTACTTATTACAAGACGGTATCAAAACTAATTTATTTGCACACTGCAGTTAGAACCAGCATACCAATTACAACTTACTGCATTGCCTTTTATCTAAAATCCCTTAAAATACGAGGATAGATAGGCTGCCCCGTTGTAAAATCCACAACAAACTAACAATCAAGACGTCTAATCGTCCGGGCACAATACGTCGCGTGACTGCCGTCGCTTCACTATCGGGCAAGTGCCTCCGCGATACCTATTCTCGTTCGGACTATATCTAGTAAATAGACGTATTAAACGAAGCATAGAGTTTCACAACAATAAACACAGTTATATAGAGATAATCATTTATTGGGAGAAACCCTAACTTTATTTATTTCAAATTTTACTTGTCACAGTCCATCCATCCGTCCATCCATGTACAATAAGTGGTCTTGGTAGATATGCAGCAAGAAAAAACAACATGGCTGAACTTTTCTGAATTTTTTGTGAATAAAATTCAGGACGTTCCGTCGACTTGAACAGGTTTGTATCGGACAGTTTAAAATACGTTTACAGATTAAAAATCCAGTCGTCCACTGTAGCGACGGTTCGCGTGTCCGGTATCGCAATCGCGAAGCACGGCCTATTGCGCTGACACCTTTATCTGCGGATCTAGTTGAAAAAACGCCAACCAACCGTTTGATTTTAATCTCAATCTGTTTAGAATTTAAAATGTTCTCGACTGGCATCGTAAAATATACAATGTCGACGTTGCAACTTATTTTTTGACGTTCGAATTTCAAATTTTATTTTTTTCTTATCGGCACTGTCATAGACTGACGAATACCACAGAGTAATGAGTTTCTTCCTTAAAAAAATGCGATTGGTTTTTTCATTATTATTTACCTAGACTGTGTCAAATACGTACGTAATAAACTGTCATCACAGAAGTTTGAAATCAATTCATATTATTACGTACTGCTATTAGTTATGAACTATTTCAGTAAATTAACAGGGTAGCCATTAATTTGGTGACTTCGATAACTTAAGGGATACAGATAATACACTATTAATATCGTTAATTATTATTGAAACACCATGTGCGTAACTTTGTTTAACTAAGTCAAACTTTAAACCAACCTTCCTTACAGCTACCAACAGCTACCAACAGCTACTCAAATTCTAATCTTTCAAAGCTAATTAGACGATAAGTCAATATATCAAAGTTGTTACTTATTAAGTTTTAGTTTCGATAGTAAACAAATTATATTTAGAATTAGGTTTAGATACATATTAAATTTTTTATCATGAAATGAAATCTACCCATGTAAGATTATGCATACTGTAGATTATAGATATTGAGTAGGTACCTACGACTCAATTTAATTTTAAATTTCAATTAAAATACGAACTTGTGTAACTCAATTTAAGTAATATAATTCGCATTGTTAACAAACAATTTGAAACACGCCGTTGTTACGCGAAATTATATTCGAAAGTAATTTAATTCGAATTAACGGAAACGGGCCGGTCCGCGGGCGGCGTGGCCACACAACACCACGCTTTGCCGATCTGCTTGTAAATATACTTTATTTTATGGTGAACTACTGAGATTGATTTACAGACAAGACCTAAGCACGGAAGGCATCACACCAAAACAATCGTTCTAAATATTCACCTTTTGGTTTGACAGTTAAGTGGGAGTAGGCATGCACAGCTTTCTAGGCTAGTTTTTATTAATTTTTATTTAAATACTTTATTTTCTTTTTTTACTCACACTGTGTTAATGCATGCCTGCTCACATAGCGTTACTGTTTGAAAATGTATACAATTATTCTTTTGAAAAGAGTAACCATTGAGTTTCTTGCCGGCTCTTCTCAATGGAAGAAACATTTCGAACCGGTGGTAACGCTAAAATATTGTTTATATTGACTATTTATAAATGCTCTAATGAGCTTACATGAATAAAAACCTTTTGACTTTGACTTTGACTTTGACTTTGCTTCCCTTTGTCCAGTGCGCGTGCATTAGGTGGTTTGGCCGCCGCGACCTTACCGCCGCGACCTGGCCACCGCGACCTGGCCACCGCGACCTGGCCACGGCAACCTCGCCGCATTTGGCTTATAGAAAACAGTTATGAAAAAAAACGTACCTACTGGCAATACAGACCATAGCAAGCATATGAATATAGACAGGAGAACAGTAGGGTGCTCCGAAAGTCAACATTCCGAGAGTCTGAACCTGACAAAAGAAGTTCTGCCAAATTTATAGAGGTATTTAGTCAGTTTAAAATGTTATTACAAAGCATTTCTAGGAACAAAAGTAATTTGTAATGCCATTGTAAGCCCATTATTTCCTTTTATTATATTCGTTGATTCGACTTACACAATCTCTAAAACATCGCAATTCGATAAACTATTTTAACGCAACGTTCCCACGGATTGGCAATAGTGTTGGTACAACGTACACTTGAACGATCACACAAACGGCAACCGAAAACAAAGCCCCTCCCGAGAGGAAAACCTTATCGGGCAATATTCTATAACTCGCCCTATTAGATAGGGGAGCCAATCATACGGTCTTGTCGGGATATGGCTTGTATTTCATTCGTGTTTTTAAATGTAGTAACTTGGGTTTAAAAAAATACCCAGATAAAGTTTCGACCAAGATTTCGACGAGTGCTAGGTCTAGTGGATTGAGTTTAGGTGTACTAGGTCGTTGCGGGTTCGATTTCCATCGGGAAAAAAATCCAAATAACCTTGTCGAAATCCCCCCAAACTCGTAAAATAAACGCTGCTTAGTTTGGTATATAGTTTGTGTGTAGTCAAACATAATATAAATTGAAACCCTTATTATTAAATTACATGATGTAGTATTTATTTTTAAAAGAAATAATAAAATATGTTTCTGAATGTCGTATGTCCTGTCCTCTGACAATTATATGGCCACCCTACACACCCACGCAATGCACAAGTACGTAACTCAGCTGACTTCTATCGGTTTACGACTCACCAATCGTGCGTGAAACTCCTAACATGCAAAACTCGACCGGGGACTGTTTAAAACAGCCCGATCACAGAATAAAGAATACGGAATAATACTGGAAAGGACATGTTAGAAGATGACACATCGCTGAAGATACGAAGTATAACCTACTCATATACCAGAAACAAGCACACTTTTTAGTTGCGAGAACAAGAAAGATAGAGAAAGTAAAGTTACGCTATTATTTCACGTCTTCACGTAGAAATGAAGGAGTGAAACGCTGATTACCACTGTATGCAAACAGGCGGCAGCGGTTTTGAAAAATATGTGCGCTAAGGCCATTCTATTCAGTTTGGTGTTCTATGACCCCAACCATTGTTCGGAGTTCTGAACGGGATGTACTACTAATGTAACTGGATTGTGAAACAAAAGGCGCCGCGCTTTAAGAAAGTTTGACAGTACGACGCTTTGTACTAAAAGTCGATTCGTATTCCAACCTTTTTCTAGGTTTTTATTGTCGTATGGTATTGTTCTAAATTTAAATTTGTAGCATATAAAACTAAGTCCTGGGGGCTTACCACCACCTCTTATAGCAGTTTTGTTTTAACGTTTCAGCGACTTTTTGTGCAATGACGTTTCTTATTGTCATGACAATAAGGTACGTCATTGCACAAAACGTTCCTGTAATTGAATCGCAATAAGAGTTCGTGGTAAGCCCCCTGTTCTAACAATACGCAAAGACGCAAAGACGTTCAAAAGTGTAGTTAGGGTTAAGGTTACCTACAAAAGTTCGCTTTAAAGAGTCAAAGGTGTGAGATAAAGGTTGCAAGTTCAAAGACTATCCATAAATAAACCCAACTAATTTAGATATCATTTGGATATAAAATTCCAAAACTTGAACACATTTTTCAGTTTCTAGTGGTTTTTTAATTAAATTATAAATTTATGCTATAAATTTAATCAACTTAATGGACTCAGCTTTATATTTTTTGCGAACCAAACGCCAATGCCGGCCGCCATAGACTATCCTAGACGATTATATTTTGCCAATGCCAACATAGAGATGCAACACCCTGCTATAAATACACACACATAACATCCTTATCAGTGTCTATAGATATAACCTTTAATTTTTACCTATTACCTAAGAAAATCTAAGATGTATCTTAGATGTTTATGTTCTTGTTGTTGTTTCTTACGTAATACCTCTCCAAGGGCAAGCAGTCTTATTAGATGTATTTATTTATAAAAATAAAAAATATATAATTTCACGACTTTTATCCCCATTCGGGGGTAGTCAGAGGCTTGAGTGGCCATACACCACCACATTGTGGAGGTATTAACCAACTCAAAGCCCACGTTTCACAAGATAGTCAGAACCCAACGTGACAGGTGGTGAACCTTGTCGCCGTGTATACAGGAACTGACTATTACCTAATCCCGAGTGTTAGGTAGGTTTCCTCACGATGTTTTCCCTCACCGTCAGCGAACTGTAAATTATGCACATAGATGAAAATTCATCCATTGGTGCATGCCCCACCGGGGATCGAACCTGGGATCTTCTGATTGCTAGCCCAACGTGTTCGCCACTAGGCTACAGTCGCTATGTACTATGTATGTTGCTATGTATTTATTGTACTTACATAAATTAAATTAAAACAAAACCATTCCTTAAACCTGGAACATAATTAAGAGTGTTATATTTCACAGATAGTAGTAGGCTGGGTTCCTTATGCTGTATAGGTAGGTGCTTAGGGTTCCGCCGGCGAGGCATAAATCTCACGGGAGCGGATTTAATTAACTATCGTCTTACGTTTACAGGTGTAGCGGGCAAAAGAAGTAGCCCGCTACTAGTGCTGCCACCTCTTGAGATTTCATAGTTATGAAAAAGTTGTTTTTTTATTCGATTTTCTTATTTTTTGGTTTAGTTATTACCCGACTACGGAGGCGTTATGATTTTGACCGGTATGTATGTATGTATGTATGTATGTATGTATGTATGTATGTATGTATGTATGTATGTATGTATGTGCATCTGTTCCCACCTAACTTCCAAACTACTTGTCGTAATTTGACAAATGAGGTATCGTCAGAAGCGGCTTAATGGCGCGCTGGTTATAGGCTATGTGACGTCACATAAAATTGCATATGGCGCCCTCTAGAGGACATAATGGCATGAACTAAAAAAAAAAACATTTTTTAATGAAACCGTGTGGGGTATCAAATGAAAGAGCTTGATGAGCACATTTCAAAAATATATATATTGTTACCTATAACTCCAAAATAATTAAATAAAAAATAAGTTTAAAAACTAAAACCCGACTACGGAAAAAACGCGCTCTAAAAAGTATGAAACAAGAAAATATTCTCATCTAGAGGATAGCCGTGGTCCGTGTTCATGTGCCATTTGGCCCTAAAAGACCTACACGGACCACGGCTATCCCCTAGATGAGAATATTTTCTTGTTTCATACTTTTTAGAGCGCGTTTTTTCCGTAGTCGGGTTTTAGTTTTTAAACTTATTTTCTACTTAAAAATGCACAGCAACTTTGAAACCGTTGACAATATTTTGGATGGTATTCAGATATTTTAGGAGTTATTACTCCGAAACCGAAATACCTAATTAAAATAAGAAATACTAACGGATCTCATACAATAAGCTCTCAGCAGCTATCTATTAATGGCAATCGTACTATTTACCATGAATCGTACTTTTAAATCTTTTTGGCGCGTTTGCAACAGATTGTTTAACACTTTGACTGAAAAAGTTCGTTTGCCATTTTTTTTTTGTAAATACTTCATTTCCCGCAAATGCTAGTTGTTACTCCGCGCTCCGCACTGTTACACGAGAAGCATCCAGGAGCCACTAAAAGACGGCTAATTGAAAAGCTAATATTCACGGTATAACATTAATTACCCTCCCGAGGGTTACTGCGTAATCTCCAACGAGAAATCCTTATTATTTTAAGTGATACGCCGATGCGGCCATATTAAATATTTAAAGGAAACGTGCCTTTTAATAAGCGTGAAGTTAGCTGTGTGTTTTGGGAATTAAATAGTGTATTAACGTTTGTTGTAGTATCGAGAATATTCATTAGGGTTTAGCGTTGTTTGGTGCATTATTAATGGGGAGTTAATGGTTTGCGTGAGGATGTAATATGGAAAGTGTAGTACTTTTATTGTAAGCCTATTATGAGAGTATTTCTTAAGTCATATTTTTATTTAGACGTAGTAAATTGACAGTAAGAAACGTCAAGTCGAACGTCAAACGAAGTCACTAAATAACTTTGCCTAATTAAATATTCTACGTTAGTTGTTAGTACGTATAACAAGTAAATAGTACAAAGTCTCTGTACATCACCCGAGGATGCCGACATCAAACTAATGCCTTGGAAATATTTTACGATGACGCTAGTGAACGTGTAAAGTCATAGTAGAGCTACAGTATTTTAGTTTACGAACTTACCTTACCTTAGATTAGATATTATTATGCTTCACTTTAGTTAATAAACTTACCGTAAATAAATGAATAAATATACCTACGTATAGTATACGAAAATTATCTTAAAGCGAAATTCATTCGCTCCGTTATTTCATGCTAACAAGATGTTCTGAGAACCAAATACGAAGTGTTTACGCCGACCCCCCTCACGCCCCGTTTAGCCTGTTTTGTTCAAGGCTGGAATGAGTCCCTCAAACTCAAATGCAATGCCAATGACCTTATAGAGAAAAATATTCTTTATTTGGAGTTTTAATTGTTATCGTACTTACAGTGATTTAAATAGCAATAACTTTCACTGTCTTATTCTAGTTGGGTAATTGTTTTCTTTTTAAGGCAATGCGCGCGCGTACAGCATGCTGTACCAAACACCTGCATTAACCCCCACGTCGCGAGTTGAAGGGTAGTATAAAATAACCCCCAAATTTAAAGAGATTTTTGGCCAGTTTATAACGGTTTTACAAAGCTTTTCTGTGAACAAAAGTGATTTGTAATGCCACTGTAAGTCCATCAAAACTTAATAGACTTTTTATTAAAACATTCGATAAAACCAATATTCAATTATTCCCCGCTCATAAAAATATTTTTCCCATCCAACAAACCCTCTAATCGTCGTTAACTCCAACTTCTCCCCTCATTACAAACCGCGGCATGTTTTCATTCGAAATGTCAAAAATTTCAACGATATTTCAAAGTGGGAACAAATTCCCCCGTCCGATAAGGACGTCGCAAGTTGGGGGTGTGTTTCACTGAGTTGTTATCAGTTGATACCTACTCGGGCCACTGGAGGGCGAGTGGAGGTCACCGCGAACGTACGAACGTACGACAAGTGAACAAAAAAGTTACGAACTTCATTGAACCGATATTGCGCCGGTATTGAGGCGGTATTTTGAAAAGACCCCGAAGTGTTAAGCCACGAATTGAAAAATGTATTGGTACGGTGAAAGTGCGGAGAGGCATTTCGCCCCAACGACCCCTTGGGGCACCACGGAGCCCTTTTTAGATGTGTTTTACCTGCTTTCAATATAAGCGTGATATTTTAGACGCGGGTGTGTTTTTCGTCGCTGAAGGGGAAATAAGTAGCTTAAAGTTGCAGGAATCATAACGAAACCGTTTAAAATATGAAATGTTAATAATGTTCTACGTGTGGTTCGGCTCTAGTCTGTCTGAAGTACCGCAATACCTCGTTAAATATCTGAAACAAGACATTTTAAAACCTTTTGCGTAAGTGAGGTAAATCTTCCTCGCTCAGTGTTGCCAGACCGTACGATAATTAAGTGAGACGTACGATAAATTTGCCATCGGTACGATGTACTGCAGCGGATGTCAAAATTATCTTAACCGTACGATACTTTTGAGCAATAAATGATTCCCTATAAATTACATGATAATTGTTCAAAAATATAATGCTAATGGGAAAAAGCTATAATTTCAACTACTGGATCTAGCAACACTGTGTTCACAACATCCAAGTATGAACGTACGTAATTTTACAAAATTCAATATTATTATTTCTCTGCGTTCGAATCTTTCATTTTAAAGTTTAGCATGTGAAGTTTGTGAGCTCGCTCCGCCCAACTTCGCGTTCGGGTGTGCGCCGAATGAAAACAATGTTCGATCTATTGCCGCGAGTGCTGGTGGGTGTACTTACTGTTATTCTCCATTCTCAAAGTGGGTATCATTAAGTTCTGGAAGGTAACATTATCGTGTCTGTGAGAAAGTCCATTTGTTCAACTCTGTAAAAGAGCATGAAAGTTTAAGTATACGTACATGTAAACATCACATTGTAGTGTGTATAGTGGTGTGCCTAAGTCCAGGTTAATATTAGCCCGTGAAATGTCAAAAAAAAATGTCAATGGTTTTTCTTTCGTTTTGATGCACATGCGTAGGTGCCCGCGACACTCATCGGATAGAAACTACTACAACTCCTTACATTGCACTAGACTTGTGCTCAGCGCACCACTACATCTAGTGAAATTTACACATTTACCCACTCATCATCTCAGCCGAAAGACCTTCACCAGGTCGTCGGTCCACCTTGTGGGAGGCCTACGCACTCGCAATTCGACAATCGACATAACGGCATTTTGTTGCGTGTTATTCACCAGAAGATTTTATTGGCACGACTGAGTCATAGGTACTGTGTCCATGGACTCCGTTTAGTAAGACATACTATTTTGGACAATCACGGCTCCCTCTTTCTTAGTAATTTCTTTGCTACTATTTTTACTAATATTACTATTTTTGCGCCGTCAATGTGTGTTAATCTTATCACAACGTAGAACGTCTGTCCTATGACACAGACGTCAAACTTACTTTTGCATTAAAGGTTAAACTCCATCAATCGGGTGCTGATTGACATCACCGCTACAACGCATTGATCTGCCGTTTCAAAGAGTAGCGATTCAACATTCGCGTTAGATCCCAACAATGTTTGCTTGTCAACTTGCCTGATAATTTGTCAAAGGCTCCTTTGAGCCACTTTTTGTGAAGAGCCACCTTTTTATATGTTTGACAGACGTCATCTCGGGTAAACACGGCGGGATGGGCTCAGCAAAGGAACGTCTTCATATTTCGTTTGTGTTGTCTTTTTGTGGATAGTAATGAAAAGGTGCTTGGACTGAAATGAAAGTGGGTCTGAAAAAACCGCAATGTTCTAGATATGAAAATTCAGTTATACAGTAGCTCTATGAGTATATACATTGAATAGTTGATCTACTCTCTGTAGTGGTTGATCTATGTTAAATATGTCTATGGCATATTAGTTTTTTCGGGTAACCAATGGAGCGCTGTATAATTTATAAAATATTTTACGTAGACTAGCGAGCGTAAAACACATGCAAATGTTATGGTAGAGCTTCCTAAGTAGTTACGTAACCTATGTCGACATACTCGTTAATATACATCATATACCCTTCAGGTCGACAATGTGTGAATGATAATCTTTGGTATTGCTCCAAGTTTGTAATCAATGCTTCCACCGGCACGCAGGTACGGAGTTGCTATTTGTTGCATTACTAGCTGTTACCTGCGGGCCCACACGCATAGAATTTTCTATATCCAATCGCTTTCATCCTCAAGGAGATTAAGGATATCACTCTACCCAACTACTGCGTGTATTTCATTATTAAAGTCAAATCTTAAAACCAACAAAATATATTTCATCCCTAATAAAAACTACAATGAACCCCGCCAACATTGTACCCAAACAAATTGCATGAAACATTAGTTGTGGGATCAGCACGGACGGAACATCTTAAGCACTGCTAGTGTAGCATTTCACATTATCGTTAGTTTTTAAGTGTCGCCATATCCGCCGTCGAGTGCCAAAGTTTTTAGCGTGTAATGCTTCCGATACATAAAACCATCCAAATAATATTTGTTCGACGGCGACGCGAAAACATTTCGGTCGGAGCGCCCCCTATCGGTCGGCTATAAAGGCCTTTCGCGCGATAAAAACTGATCTGTGAGTTTGTCCGCCAACAACAGGAAAACAGATCTTTGGCGGGCGGCCAAGTTACCTGGCGCGCCACGCACCGCCCGCCCGCCCCCCTGCGTGCACTATCTCCGCGCGACTCGAGTCTGCACTCGCGATAAAGGGTTAACAAATTGCACCCAACTTCCAAGCACACGTCGCCGAATGTGGAAGCAGTAAATAGTTCCATGTTTGCTGGCGAAGTTTTGACTTCTTTCTCGCCAACTGACGTTCTCATAATGGCTTTTCCGGAGGTAGAAACGAGCGTTTCCATTGTAAGGTTGGGGCGGCGCTGGCGGCGGCGGCGCGCGGTTCGCCCGCCTCTCCTCAATTTGCTCCGCCGATTGTCACCATTTAAATTGCGTCGCCCGTGCAATCCGCGTTATTATTCTTTTATGTCCGCTCCCGAACCTAACAAATTGTTTTTTGTGTCGTCTCGGCGCTCATCCCGCTGTCTCTATTTTCTCAGTAGGCGGGGATGTAAACACGGCGGCGGCTTAAAAGTGCGTCCTAATTTATTTGAGGCGCCTTTTCCGAAAACGTTTCGGCTATGGTCTTTTATCCAGTCGAACAAAGGATAATACGAATGAAAGTCAGTCGAGCATAATCGTACTTTTCTCGTCGAGAGCTCGGCGAAAGATAAAATAGTCGCCACAATTTTCGCGGTAGAGTTTTTACCTTTCGGTGGCGGGTTCCTTTGCGGGATTCAAAGCTGATTCAATAAGAAGTTACGAGCATACTTAGCGAATATAACACTCGTGTGTACAGTTTTTTATGTTAGCAGGGGAGATAGGAATGTATAATACGGCACACTGATGTTACAAAGGGGGCGAGTTGTTGATTGTTTATATTCGATTATCTCGCAACCAGTGGACCAATTTCGGCACCGCTTTTGTGCCGCTTCTTAAAACATGGGACGATAATAACGGAGCTATCAGCATAATCAATGTGGATCTGAGGAGGACGAGTATCGCCTGGTTTCTTTTGTTATACAAATTGTTTATACATCAAAGGTGGGTCTTGAACTGGAGAGTCCGCTTAACAAACAATGATTTATGTGGAAGGTGTAGATGGGGAAGCTGTCGGTCTCAATATATGTGAGAGATCAAGCGGCTACGTAACTGATTTAGTTGTAGGCGGCGGATTAGGGTAATGGTATCGTCATAAGCGCGGATCCATCAGTCGTCATTAGGCGCGGACACGGCGCGGACAGGCGGCGCGACCCTCTCCCACTTCCGTGTGCTAGGGATGATCGATGCTCATCAATGTCGACAGTACGTCGATGTGCGGTTACTAGAACGTGCCTTTAAGCTGCGATAGCTCTAAAAACTCTGTCCCCAAATTTATAGAGATTTCAGCCAGTTAACCAATTATTTTTTTAAATCATTTCTAGGAACTAAAATGATTTGTAATGCCAGTGTAAGTCTATCACAACTTTCTATAAATTTTGAGCTATATTTTTTTGTAGAAATTTAAAGAAATAACGTGAGGATTGGATCAGATTAATTGTTGTGAGGTAATCTATTGTAGTCAGAAAGGTATTAAGGTATACTCCGCTTCTAAAAAATATTGCCATTCTTCTCCATTTATCGAGACCCAATATCGATACTTCCAAAAATCGCTCATCCTTATCCCCCGCCCCTCCACCTGTGGTTCCCCTCGCACCTGCGGGTACCAAGATTGATACGGCGAGCGGCCGCCCGCCCTGACAGGCCGTTATTGAAAAATTGAGCGATAATCCCGCCGCGGCCGCCCGCCCTTGTTTAAGATTTCCCTTTTTCCGCATCAGTCTCTTTTTATATACCGAATTTGGTTCTGCTTTAGAAGGTGTGCTTTCGCGTGAGCGAGAGTGGAATGTTTCCGTGCGGTGACATTTTTCAGGGGGTTTTAAAATGTGATGAACGTGCACATTTTTAAAAATATCGATCATTATTTTATGCATTTTATCCAAGTTTTTTCACCAAAATAATATCTACCAGTTATTATTTTACTTATTTACCTAATTACTGTTGCAAATATAATTTGATAAGTATGTAACGTTTTATGTTGTTGTATGTTCGCGTCACCGATGTGATCAGATGCTGAGCCTTTGTTAAAAATCCGTTGCTAGTACTCACAGACTTAATTTAATTAGTTATAAAGTTTGCGTTAATTTTCTACCATATTTTCTATACAACTAAGTGCAGCCGTGTTGTTTGTTGCAGGTTGCGCGTTCGTAAAGTTCAGTTCACACCAGGAGGCACAAGCGGCCATCACCAGCCTGCACGGAAGTCAAACTATGCCGGTAAGCACGCAAGCACGCATAACATACGACTAAGCGACACGCGGACAGCGATTTCGATTGCTGTCGCAAATAGCGCTCAGAATTTATTGAAAAAATAGCGCAGGCTGTGTCTACAAGTCCCAACCTGCCGCGCCTTAGCAGATGTATAAACTGAGTGCTTGGGCGCGCCACTCGCCTCATGTGGACACAGCTCGTATCAGAAATACAAAGGAAACGCGAGTGAGCGCGGGTGAAGAATAATAGAGCGCAGTTAAATATTCTACGTCCAGCTCGTAATCGGAATGTGACTAAAATATCGTTTTAATTGGCTATTCCATTATACATATTTTATAATCAAAATATGAACGTCTTCAAGAAAATGTGCATAACAAAAAAACACAGGGTAACAAAACAATCAGTAGGTGTGTTATATTTTTCCGCTAGGTCTTATGTGCTAGACACACGTCTAAGCATTAAGCTATTTGCCTAGCTATCTTTAGTCGGTGACGGAACACCGCACTGAGGTGAACAGAATGATTCGTCACAGCACGCGATCGCAACACCGTGCGCTATTTATAGCGGACTATACATATGGCTTATCGACTATAAATATTCAGAAATAATAAAATACAAAAAATAACATTTATTTCTTACCAGAAACCAAAATAGTCAATGGTAATAGATAAAAGAATACACCAATAAAAAAAAATACAGAAAAAACTATTTTAATAATCAGAATGGGGTTTTATTACACATTGAGCCGAGGAATATCGAGGTAGCATTTATATTTTTTCTTTTCCAATACTTTCGTACACATTTTTCAGATTTTTAACATAATGAAGCAAATTATTATTATAATAAAATAGTTTGGAAATAATCCTTCTAAGCTCGCTAAGGGATTCCGACTATTTTTAATAACAACTTTATAATAGAAACATCCTTTGGCGAAGGAAAATTAGATATTTAATTATTTAGAGTAATGTTTTTATACATTTATAGAAACTTTGGTGACTTTTAAGTCTATATTTAAAAGCTCTACTCGGTCGGTGGTAAACGGCTAACAATACGCTGAAATTAACTTTTAAGACGTTGACTTGCAGGTCTACCAAGAATTGTGTAAAATATCTACGTAGAATATTTGTATGGAAAATCATTCAGCACCTCTATCAGTCACAGTATATAGAGAATAATCTTAAAGTATATACTGATATTGGTTAATTTATTTAGTTTATTTGTAACGTCAGGACTTTTATCCCCATTCGGGGGTAGTCAGAGGCTTGAGTGGCCATACAACACCACATTGTGGAGGTATTAACCAACTCAAAGCCCACGTTTCACCAGATAGTCAGAACCCAACGTGACAGGTGGTGAACCTTGTCGCCGTGTATACAGGAACTGACTATTACCTGATCCCGAGGGATAGGTAGGTTTCCTCACGATGTTTTCTTTCACCGTCAGCGAACTGTAAATTATGCACATAGATGAAAATTCATCCATTGGTGCATGCATCTTAAAGTAGAGCTACTGATATTGGTTAATTTACTTTAAAATATTGCCCACAGTCTCTTTATATTGAGATTCATAATATATAGAGTCCCCAACATTGTTATAGCATTTTCTAGTGCTGTATTCCAACAAACTTGTTAGGTATCGAATGTTCATAAATAAACTCTACGAGCACTCTGTCCGTGTGAGCGTGTGGACGTACAGCGGGGTGTTTGTTTGTCCGTCACTGCGGCCGCACAAACATAGCCCTGTGTACTTTGCGACGTGTTTTATAGTACACGGTACCTGTGTATTACACGGTTGGCTTTGTAAAACGCAGTAATGAGGGATGATTTTTATGAAAGATACTAATGTTTTACATTACTTTACCAATTCTTTAGTCTGCAGTTGACGGGCCCGTTGGCGTGGTTGGTTTAGATTCCGCCTTTCACGCTGAAGGTCGTAGCTTCGATTCCTACCCGGGACATGCATTTGTGTGCATGAACATGTCTGCATGTCCCGAGTCTGGGTGTAATTATGTATATTATGTATGTATTTACAAACAAAAAGTAGTATATGTAGTAATATCAGTTGTCTGGTTTCCATAGTACAAGCGCTGCTTAGTTTGGGGTAAAAAGAATGTCCTGGGACATTTATTTATTTATTCATTAAGAACTCGATTATTATTCCTGAAGTACCCGAGTGATAAGTCCACAGTTTTTTTAGGTTATATTCAAGGCTGTCCGTAAGTAAATAAATATCGCCAGGACACATGAAAGGTCCCAAATTAAGTAATGTTTGTGCTATGGAGACCATACAATGAACTAGGGATGAATCCTAGTGACACTCAGACCGGGACAAATTACGAAAAATCTATTTTCGAAATTTAATGCAATATTAATGCTAATTTTGCCACCTCTGTTTCAAAACTACAGGTAATTCGTTAATTATTGTATTTTCAAGCACTACAAAACAAAGTGGTAACTTTAAGAGCAGATCCAAATATTTGTTGGGAAATTCAAGCCGAAATACGTTTACAAAGTGCATACAGTGTAAATAGGCAGTGAAGTTGGCGGGCCGCGGATTCGGCAAAAAGTCCTAAAATCGCCTGTCCGCGCCAGCAGTTTAACTTTTTAATTAGTGGCTCTGTTGCTGTTAGGGTTGCTTCCTTTACTAATATAGCGTGAACTAAATTGTATGAGGTTTTGCAGTTACACTATGTAGGAGCAACCCAGGCAAGTAATTTGATAACATTTTGTTGTGTTAAAATACAATTATGTGTAGAGGAGAAACCTTGGGGAAGTGTTATAAAAACATGTATTTTACAAACTGCAATTTGGTGCGTCCAGATGCCTCGCATGCCTCGCTCGAGCACTCATGATATGACATTATGTCTATGAATTCTGACGTCAAAACTGAGAGCTCGGGTGTGATGTAGCCAATGAATTTATTGCAGAATCGAACAGTGTTCTAAATTGTAAAGCCTATAATCAATGAGGCCAAAAGACCTAATTAGTAAGCTTATTTCAAATTATCTGAAATTGCTTAAAATACCTCCAAAATATCTTGATTATTTTTGTAGTGGCAGCCCTATCCTGCCGCCGCCGAAACCTACAATGTGGGCACAGCTACGAATAAAACGTCGATACTCATTACTCGGAGTAATCGAATCGCTTTTGAAAAAGAACACTTGTTTTAATTAAGGTTCTATACATTTTTTTATTGATTGGTAATGTTGTATTAACTAACATTTAGTTCAAATATCGATATTAAACGTAGCTCAACACCAATCTCACCAAGCAGCTATCAACCATAAAAACGCGTTCGTTATATGTATATCCGTTTTCAGCAACGATGTCACAGACTGACAGATATACAAGTGTCAAATAAACACACCCCCGTATCTATGTATCTATGTGACAAACAAGCGTACGGCCATCCTGATATTAAGCAGTTACCATAGCCTATTGATGCTTGCTATACCAAAGGCAACGCTCGCACGTGGCCGACCTGAAGAGGAATGGTACAAAGGGAGGGGAACGGTAGGGGTTGGGCTTCCGGTTATCACTCATCGTACGAAAGGCAGCTGTAATAACTACTTAAGACCGATCTTCTGTAAGAGGGTGGTACTACCCCGGTCAAGTTAGCCCATATATGAGCTGCGGTCAAATTAATTGGCTACAGCTTGGCTCTACCACACTTAAATAGTATGTTATATCGAGCTCCTATATAAAACTGCCATTATACCGTTCGTAATCCAAACTACATTATGTATACATACACGCATTATGTATGTATACATAAAACGTAGTATATGTAGTAATATCAGTTATCTGGTTTCCATAGTACAAGCTCTGCTTAGTTTGGGATCAGGTAACCGTGTGTAAAAATGTCCCAGGATATTATTATTATTTATTTATTTATTTATTATTATTATTTATTTATTATTATTATACATATACGTCACGACTTTTATGCCCATTCGGGGGTAGTCAGAGGCTCGAGTGGCCATACACCACCACAACTCAAAGCCCACGTTTCACCAGATAGTCAGAACCCAACGTGACAGGTGGTGAACCTTGTCGCCGTGTATACAGGAACTGACTATTACCTAATCCCGAGGGCTAGGAAGGTTTCCTCACGATGTTTTGCCCTCACCGTCAGCGAACTGTAAATACATTATGTATTGGCACCGTTAACTCATAATTAGGGCCCTTCCCCCCTCCATCCCCTAAATCCTCTTATATTAATTGTAATAAAAGGTATCAGGGGGTAATCGGGACCCAAATGGATGGAGATGACAGAAGCCAAGCCGGTTAGTTATTACTTTGATGGTACAAAGTACTGTACGCTATATTGTAATAACATTAGTTATACCCGCGAGTGATATTTAGTAATTGGGCCGTAAATAGTATTATCAGTACGTTCAAAATGCCTCGAGGAAATTACAAATTATATATGTAAGCCACCCTAATTAGGTACTTAGCAATTTTATCAGGGGGGCTAAGAACGCCAAATAGCAATTCTGCAAACACAATTCATATTTCTGATTTTCTAGTTGAATCCGCAAAGTTTCCGATAAGTGGTCACGAATGGCGTAAAATATGTGACTATTGTATGTAAATTTAGCGGAATTGCTAAAGATTCTGCTATAAAATCAGATATTTCAGGTCGCTATCTAGATCAACAACAAATTGCTATGTAGCTCATGTAACTTATGTCATTTCCATACATGAAGCGTAGCGATTTGAACGAACGCTCATAGACGTCAGCCACTTGTCTAGCCCTTCTGTGGTCTTAACTCTATAATGTATTTTTTTAATTTGGTTTTAATGAGATGGAAAATACTTGTCATATAATTCGTTACAAAGTATTTGTGTAATTAAGTGCAAACTAGATGGACAACCGACCCGCCTCGCGCTCGGAATCACAATAGAAATTCGGCGAAGTCTCCGATAATTCCTTTTGCCGTTCGCCGACACAAAAGCTCGCTCGCGGCCGCCCCCCGGATTTGCTCTCAACTCCTAATGACGTTTTTGTCTGGCCCACTCCCACCTTCGTTCTGTACAAATATTGATTGACTTGTATGGAGTTCGTCGAGAGGTATTTTGTAGAAATTTCGTAGAAGCCTTTTGATGGGTAGCGCAAATATTTTTCTAGTTCTATTTAGTTTTCCAGTTGGGCTCGGCATTGAAAGGTTTCTACTAATGAAGTGCTCGCTTCGGTCGGCGATGATGTTACGAGGACTCGGCTTCTTTGAGAAATAAGCAGCTGGTGAATTGCGTGTCCTTTATAAATACGACGTAGAATTTATAGAGCATTTCATTGATTCAATCTATAGTGATATTTATTCTATTTTTTATTTATTTTTTAGGATAACAAACAGCTTATATTTAATGCGGATGAGTATAACAATAAATAAAAACTAAGCCACCATATATTTGCGTAATTAAGTTATTATCTATTTGTAACAGCCTCGCCCGAGCAATGAGTTATGACATTATGTTTAAGTAGTCAGACGTGGAAACTGATTGCTCAGGGCGCCGTTCGACACTTATGGACGCCTCTTACTAAATACATTGCGACTGTGCAGAATCCCTCATTTCATGACACATAAAATTAAACGTCTACAATTTAGTCAGTCCTCCCAATCCTCAAGCAACATATTCAAAGACGTATTCAGAGATAGGACAAATTAATTTCGGTTCTACCCGGTCCGTTCCCGGGTAATCCGGGTAAATAAAATACCCCTTCAGCCGGTCCTATTCATTGCTGAAACATAAAAAAAAACATTGAAATCCGTCCGTGGCTTCTTAGATTATCGTGAAAAAGGTTGAGTGCATTATTCTTATTTTTCTCTCGAGTACCTTAATGTTGAAGGGCCCGAAGTTGGTAAGGGCAAGTAGTTCGTACTTAATCTATTGTACATAGATAATAAGGCGTACTTCAACTTAAATAAAGATAAAACTAGAAGTGGGGTATTATCATTATTCAGAAATTTGGGATTTTTTTAAATTGTAGGCATAACTTTGTAGTCGGAAAGGGAAAGTTGTTTTGGGCCTCCGCAGACTAGCTACTTTTAATATCAGCGACCGGCGATTTTCATGCTGCGTCTCGCTCGTTCGCGCTCGAAGAAACGCGACGCAGCATCAAAATCGCCGGTCGCCGATGCTAAAAGTAGCTAGTCTGCGGAGGCCCAAAAACTAGACAGAAATCTATTATAAAGTGTGTTTAGAATTATAGGCATACAAGTAGCCTACGTTTTAACAACACAATGATTATTTTCAATTCAAGAGAACTAGGTAGCTGGAATATAAATCTCAGGTAAAAGAATACAAGATAATGCCACTACAGTCCATAACGACCTCTCGCTCTGTCCCGCGCATTGTCAGACCGGGCCGAGCGAGACGCACTTGAACTTCCCTCTAATAAGGTCCACGGAAGGCTTCCCCGTCCAATTATTAAAAACAACAGCATCCATGTTTCGGCCTGAAGTTATACATCACGGGTCTGTTAGAAGAAAGAGGTAGTGTTTATTCTACGCAGGAACATTTTCTTTGGTAATTGTGGGACGAAATTCAGATTCCATGTTAAAAATGTGAGTTTTGCATCCCAAAGCTTTATATAGCAGAAGTATCTGTAGCGTATTGTAATGCTTGGGGTACACGGTGACACTCGACACTCGACACTCAGAGTAGCGACACCGCCACTACAACTGTAACAAGGTGTCGCGGTGGTGTACACATGCAGACACTCGATGAGTTTATTAGCGCTAACATACACGGACTGCATTTTGCAGTTTGGTTGCAGTCGACGGCACGCGACTGCACACGGACTGCATTTTGCAGTCGGAAGTGACAGCTCTATTGCAGTTGGTTGCAGTCAACGGCACGCGACTGCACACGGACTTCCGACTGCAAAATGCAGTCAGTGTATGGCGGCGCTTAGAGTCAAGTGTCATCGTGTATCCCAAGCTTTAGCGAGCTTTTTTTTCTTGGACAAGATTTTTTTTAATGAAGGGAAATGGATACGAGTTCCAAAACCTTTTCTCTGATAGTCAACGAGGGCCAAACCTAGGTGCTGTTGAACGCCACTGTAACTGGCTTAAAGAACAAATAGTAAAGGGTCCGTCATAACAGCCCTTATTACGTGAGTTTCTCAGTCAAAAATGCTTCGAGTACATTGTCACGTATTTAATTTGGCCGCACCCAGCGGCTGCGGCGTGTATAATGACGTCATCGGCCGGAACTACGTCATCAAGACGTCGCCGCGACGCAATAACGCCATATTAAATGACAAATACACACCCGACCGACCGTCGGCCAGTTGTAAACCTAATGTGTTTGGTGTAAGTGATGGGAGTTAGGTCAAACTGTATTAAATTTAAGTAGATAACAAGTTACATACTACCAACTAGAAGACGTCCATTGCTAGACGTAGACGGCCAAGGACTTCCTCGCGTCAAACAATACAATAACAGTTTACATACAATTATTTTCTTAAATAAAATAAAAAATCTTTGGCGTCGTTGGCGTGGTTGGCGCGATGGCACCTTTCACGCTGCAGGTCGTAGGTTCGATTCCTACCCGGGACATGCATTTGTGTGCATGAACATGTCTGTATGTCCCGAGTCTGGGTGTATATGTATATTAAGTATGTATTTACAAATAAAAAAGTAGTATATGTAGTAATATCAGTTATCTGGTTTCCATAGTACAAGCTCTGCTTAGTTTGGGATCAGGTAGCCGTGTGTAAAACATATCCCAGGATATTATTATTATAATCAAACTTGCTGACCGCAGCAGACAAGCAGGATATTAGTATCTATGATAATCCGTTTTCATCCTGCTCTACCTCTGTCCCACTCTCATTTAGGTTTCGGTGACGTGCGATCTATGCCTTTCGTGTTACAAGTATCTATAGGCTGCGGTAACTGCTAAACATCTGACAGGCCGTACGCTGTTTGCCATCTTAAGTATTAAACAATTAAAAAATGGTACCTACTTTAAATAAAATGTAACTGATTAGAATATCCGCGCATTGTTTGAAAACAGCACTTTCAACGCAACGCGGCAGGTACTATTTTGACTCGCTTATCGCTATAGACTTACTCCAACGATAGCCGTAGATGGGGCTGTGCACTATTTACCGAGCTTACGGCCGAGCCGACGCAAAATTAAGAGATTTCCCGGCGCCAATACAAACAGTGTACAACGACCCTTATTAAAACCGGCCCGTGTACGTTTTAAAATGAACGCAAGCGCGATGTTTGTTTAGGCGTTATATCTGTTAGTTGATTGCTCTGTGCATAATTAAAAGCTTGCCCATTTATCATTGTGCCGTATCGTATCCCCGTATCGAGGCCGTCCTTATCTAGTTATGATGTTACAAAAAGTTTCATAATCCTGCATGTTTTTCAGTAGTAAAACACGATAGCAAAAAAACTTGGTACAGAATGGCCTCTCTAAATAAATATGAGACCTCAGTCACCTCTGTAAATATTGCAAATCTTTGGTGCAACAATGAACTGCCATGCCTGAGACATCAGTTATTACATTATGACTCAAACTCAATACTCGGGCGCGCCGCTCGCCTCATATAAACGCACCTCATTTGACGCGTGTACAGTCAGCGACATAAGTAGCTACACATTATCAATTTTTCAAATCGGTGTTAACTACTCTTTATTTTGCAATTATATGTGAACATTTCGAAAACCAAATATTTGTAAAATATTTAAATATTTTTATTTAGATCAAGAAAAAAATATGGGTTTGTGTGCAAGCGATTTGATAAACCAACAATTTTCATTGACTTGCAAATATTCATTACACATGCCTGGGGCCCTACCACCACCTCTTATAGCAGTTTTGTTTTAACGTTTCAGCGGCCATTTGTGCAATGACGTTTCTTATTGTCATGACAATAAGGTACGTCATTGCACAAAAAGTCACTGAAACGTTAAAACGCTCCTATAATTGAATCGCGATAAGAGGTTGTGGTAAGCCCCCTGGTCATAATAGGAGGCCAGTAGTATACTAACCAAGGAGTTGAATATATAATGGAATTGGAATTGGACTGTACAAATATGAGCACCACATATTTACAGTAGATGCGTCAACACACGCCGCAAGACCGTCGCGAATCGGGACAAACAGACGGCGGTAATCAAATTCTGTGTTAGTGTGAAATTATTTCATCACACAGTGCGGTTACCTGACGTAATTACAGTCTATGGCGTGTGTACATGTACCTACTGTACAACTTATACTACACAATTGTTCAATCAACAATATACACAATAGGGTATTTCAAAAGTGTTAAATAATGGGTACTTGGGGGTTTAGATGACTATCGGGGGTAAAATGTTTATATCAAATAAGTATTTTTCACCTACCAATTAAAAAAAAAAATCAAGAACTGAACAAAATGTTGACAAACTATTTCTTGAATATTTATAGCTACTTTTATGCAGAATACATAGTTTACTACGCCATTTGGCGTGTTCTAGGTCACAACATGAAAGTTGTCACATATATTCAAAGGCCCATAAATAAACCCTTATAAAGCGTTGTAGAGTCATTTTAAAGTCATTTTTTACATGTCATTACAGCCATCATATTATTACCGTCATGAAGCTTTCCTATAATCCCAAGCTTTTGTAATTAGTCGGGGCCTCGTATTTAAAAAAAAAATGCAAAATATTTTATGTCTTCATTATAAAGTACTTATATTATATCTCTTTGAACCCTTTTAACATAATAGAAACTGGATATTTTTTTACCAAAATCAAGAACGTAAACAAAAAACGCACCGACCGAGATCGTATTACAAAATGTTATTAAAATTATAAGCACTGCTATAACGAGAATCACCTCATAACCCGCGCTTAATTAATTAAAGCGCGAATATTATATGTACAGCGAAGTAGATATCTCTCTTATAATTAATTATTATTGTTAATTTAGGACTATTTTCTAAAGAGGGTAATATTAGCTTTCTAAATACGTTATTTTAACTCGAAATTTTTGGTCGTAGGCTTCACTTTCTTTAACACGACCGTAAATTTAAAGGAGTATGATCTAAGAATCTCTTATGCCCTATACACTACCTTTTACGTGACCTTATTGACCTACTTTTGAAGCCTATATTATCAAACCATCGTCAGACAAGCAGAGCTTAAAAAATAAATCCAAAAACAGATATGCTACGCTCGCTACGATGCCTACGCGATGTACTACGATCGCTACGAACTTTCCTCGTAGCACCGTTATGAAAATTTTACTACCATCAATCAAAAACATACAACCGGTTATATTACATAAATTTGGGTAACGCCTATTAAAAGATATTCAAAGTTTTAATACTCTGTATTCGTTTAACAAATTTAGTCACTGATTATACCTGTCTTCTGTCTTTCATGCTCGTTCGAGTGAAATTGCTTTAGCAATTATTATTCAGAGTTTTAGCGTGGAATTTATTCAATTATCTTAATTAGATTTTTAATATAAGACTTTATTATGCACGGTGGAGTGAAGGTTTTTATTGGACTTGTCTATCGCAACGTTGCTGACTAAAACGAAATAATTTTAAACTTTTACATTTATACGAAACAAAGTTGAAACAATAAGATTTATATTTTTTTCTAAAACTTTAAATCTGATTTCTTATACCGTTGAAATCGTTGGCGATAAAATAGAAGCTTTACTAAAATTAAAAGCCGTTTGAAATGTAAAAAATAATGGTATCTTTTTTTCCCCAGATCTATTTTCTAATGAAACAAATGGGTATTATAATTTCAATTTACGACTTAAAACGGTTATGATGTATCATATAAATAGGTTTCTTTTACTTTAGTTAAAATAAAAGAAACCTATTTATATAATGTTGATATAAAAAAAAAACTTAAATCTTTAGGCCAGTCGTCTACGGTACAAATCAATACTGGTTAGTAAATAATTACTAATTAGTAGCACGCGACTCGTCATGTTGGTTGCGCGCGACCGGTTTCAAGAAACTTTTTCGCTACTGTATTCTTGATTGATTGTGTTTTTTTATGGAGCTTGGGGAGTGAGTTACTAACCGGATGCGTTCCTTTTGAGTAGCACCGTGAACGAACCACGCGCGACTAGCGTTACTAATTAGTTAGTAATTATAATTACTAACCAGTGGAAGAATGGCCTTACTGGCCGACTGAACCTAGAAACCTGTTAGTGTAACTGTCGATTGCAATTCTCATGTAACCTCGGCACCAAACTACGAACAAACGATAAATTCGCCCTCTCGCGTTTGAAAATACGTTTTTTTACCTCCGACTTTGTATTGTTAGGGAGAAATATGATCAGTGACGTACATAACGAGCGAACGCGATGCTACCTATACATGGTGCACTAACGGACAATATTAATAGCACTCTTTAAGTTTTAGTATTCCACACACCGCGACAGAGACATTCAACAAACTCTGCGTTACTGCAGATTTGCAGCGCAACACTTATTGCTTTAATCAGCTGATGCTGTTTTAAAAAAACATTGTGTGTTGTTCCTGGGAAAATATACCAACGTTTTTCTTTTGATAATAGTGTTTTAAAGTTCCCTGTTTTCATTAGAAACAGCATTCCGAACAGGTGTTAATTTCTAACTATTATAAGTGCTTTGTAAGCCTCTGTGAATAAAACAATATTTGATTTAAATCATTTTTTTAAATTGGCCATTTAGATTGACCCTCAAAAATATGAAATGGACTGTAAAATAATTATAAATGAGGGACCGTTCGTAATTATTTAGTTATTAGTCCAAAATATATTGTTCCCTTACATCTGTCCTCGTGGGTATAACAGTGAGATAGAAGCCGGTGCGGATTATTGTGCTCGCCATACTTTATTGTCATAGGTGCGAGCGCCAGCGCGGCACCAGTGCTGCACTAGCGCGGCACTCGCGCACCACTAGCGCGGCACTGGCGCGGCACTAGCGCGGAAATAGCGCAGCGCTCACTGTTTATTACTCAAAGGAATCCGTTTCGATATACCTACCAATTTTTTTTGGAGCACGTTTTTTATCTTTGATATTGCGTGTGTTTCCGAATTCAAATGTTGACAGTGAATGCATAGAGTTCTGCGAACTTGATTAAACTGGCAATATGGTTCAGGGAAACTAACTGGTGACCTAAATACTCAGTCGGCAGTCGATTAGCAGTTTCATAGTTGCAATTAAATGTAAGTAGAAAATTGTCTTTTGTGACGGGCTAGGCCCAGGCTAGTTGGGAACAAAATGTTTCATATCTTTGTTTTTTTTATAAAAAAAAAGCTTAAAAATTCCCTGATTGAAAAAAAAAACATTACATCCGTTTGTGAGCTACGATGCTACAGGCAGATACACACATTAAACTTATAACACTTATAACGAAAATAGAGGGGATTTTCGTCGAGTACTGTAGGCCAAATGTAGGTAGGTATTATATTCGTTTCTACGATATCGTAATTCACGGCAGAGTAAGTTTCACCTATCTACACAAAAATATGTTTTATATCTGGGACATATATTTCAAGTACAAAGCGATGATTTCTCTCTAGTATAGGTGACCTAGAAACTAGAATCCATCTAGAATATATCACCTACCGTACGTCCCGGGCCATGATCCTGAAAATTATCATGTCTATGAACGCGGGCCCTCGCGCCGACCTTATTGAAAACATTTACATATGTGTGTAGGTATCTGAGGCCGTACGTGTCTCGCGGTGAACGGTAACCAACAACGTAGTTCACTGGGAGACTGTCTCAGATAAATTATTTTTTTCCGAGGACACCATCAAATCTATGATTGCATCCACAAGAGCCGAGCGACGTGCTCAAGTAGTCAGCTATATGATTCACTAAAGCCAAACACATGAGTTCACCGTTTATAAAACCGTAAGATGTCACTTTTGACAACTCTCTTTCTAGGTGTTTTCAAAAGCGAAGTCTGGGTTGCAACATCCATGACTGTATGTAAAAATGTAAAAATATTTGGTATCGGAACGCATGGTCATCATTTCATTGGCTCGGGCGCGGCAGCTCGGGGCATGTGTACGCCATTAACAAAATGTTACTAACTTACTTACACAAACAATATTTCTGGACTAATTCTGGAATAGATATTTATATGAAATACCTTTCACCGATTTTAAGAAAGTAGGGGGTTTATTCGACCCGTTACTTTTTTTAACAATTTGTATTTTTAATCACTAGCCTCTCTTTTAAAGAGACATATCCCGTTTCCAATCACGAAGCCTGGCGGCCCTACAGCCATATTGTAGAGCGCTCCAATATTATCAAAGTTGTCGTTGGAGCCGCCGATTTACTGCGCCGCTTAAGGTAATGATGGAATATTTCGATCGACTTCGCTCCGGGAATATCCGCCGAGTTTTATCGCGACTATGAAAATAATGGAATCATCGTAATGGATCCCCGATGAGGCTGCTCGGCAGCGGGGATGTGTTGAACAGATTGAGTGCGACGCGTCGACGCGAGCAGGTCTCTTTTTGGGGATTGCGAAACGGGATTTAACTCTGTTGAACATGACGTTATTGTCATCGAGATAATATGTACTACGTACTAGAGGCGCCACGTCAACCGTATCCGCATATCTTCTTAGTTGAGGTTGCGTTTCAATTCAATGTAAAAATGACAATTTGTAAATGCTTTACGTATTAAATAATTTTAATTGCATCGATGTCTATCCTGGCTGTTACGAAATCAGCTTTGATTTCAGTACTTAAGACATTGAATCATTCAGTACTTTAACCAATGACAAGTTCCCAAACGCTTGATCCTTTAAGAACTGCCTCTTTTCCATTGTAATTGTCGTTCCCGAAGCTTAATTCTTTAACGAAATCCCTACAGCCAGCAGCGTGTTCCCACGTACGCCCTCTGTCGGCAGCTAATCGCAGCGAAAGTACATTAACATAAAATAACAAAGGCTAATTAGGCGGGCGCGCTGTACCCCCGCATAGTATTACCCGCGCTAAATCAACCCCTCTGCCTACCCCGCGAGCCGCGATAATTAAGCATAAATGCATAGTTTATTCGGCGGAACATTTGTTTTGGTTTAAGAATTAATTTTGGCTTATGATAAAGATGTGAGTAGGCTCCACAAGGTGGACCGACGACCTAGTGAAGGTCGCGGGAAACTGCTAGATGCAAGCAGCACAGGACCGGTCGTTGTGGAAAACATTGAGGGAGGCCAAAAAACGAACTAAAAATAATGAAAATGTTATTATTAAATTGTCAACACTTTTTAATCGAGGAGGTCCCCCGAATGCAATGACATTTAATGATACAACTTTTTTTTCACTTTTTAGTTAGTTTTTTGGCAGGGCAGTCGTTTTTTTAATAATATTTTTTGGCGTATAACAAATTAATGCAGCTGATACAATCTTAGGATAATTAAAAAAAAAAACCTCAATACCTAAAATCTCAACACTCTGACCCTTCATGCTTTGGACCTAAAGCCTTCAAAAGCGACAGAATAATTTCCTTCAAAATATCACGTGTTACCTAATAAGGCTGCTCCCACGCTAGGAACCCTAGCGTCTGGTTCCGCCTGTCCGCACCCCGCTCCAACTGACGGAACCCTGATTAGCATCGCCGCGCCCTCTGGCGAGCATCACATGTACGGGAAATGAAAAGAAATAAACATGTTCTGTATGAATTGGAATGTTTCAAAGACTCTAAAAGAGGATAGATTTATGTTATAAGGGGTGAAATGTGGCGAAAGAAAATGAAGCGAAAAAACGGTTCCACGACACATAATATAAGATTTACCCCTTTATAGAGATTTTTAGGCAGCTTACAATGGTTTTACCAAACATTTCTAGGAAAAAAGTGGCTTGTAATGCAAAGTTGGGCAAAATTTAATTGCAATTAATTAATGACTAATTGCATATGGTGTCACAATTAACAATTAATTTTGATTTGTTTGTCAATCGCGAACAAATCACAATTAATTGTTAATTGTGACATCACCTGCAATTTGAAATTAATTAATCGCAATTAATTTTTGCCCAACTCTGTTGTAATGCCAGTGTAAGTCCATCATGCATGCATGTGGTCGGCAATGTGCGAGCAATGCTTTTGGTATTGTAAACATCTATAGGCTACGGTAACTGCTTAACATCAGGCGGGCCGTACGCTTTATTGCAACCGCAATCCAAAAAAAAAAAACATAACTTTCTATTGGGGGTTAGTCTCAAGTACTAGGTAGGTACCTACTTACTAATACTTTTTAAAGAACGGGCCTCTGGTTTATGTAGGGGTTCAGGTCGTAAACCACCGTATTTTTTATATAATAAGTAAAGCGGCAAACAAGCGTACGGCCCGTAGTCTAGCGATACTTATTTCTTACTGACTTATATGAAAAACTACTTTCATATACAAATAAAATGAAGATAATAAAATCTATCTGGCCGCTTTCATGAATTCTTCGTCCGCCCGCAGTGGAGTGTGCTCGGGGCATTTCTCAGGGCGTATGCAGATGTCTGTTTGTCCAGTCATTACCGGCGGCGGTGTTTGCTCGGCCGACGCGCGCCGGCGCAGGGGGGTGGTGCAGTGGTCCAAGGGCGTAAACTACTTTATAATATTCTATCGCTATTATTTATAAATGTTGACTTAAGCCTATGATCATTATGTTACGCGTCCAGCCTTCTTTGAATGTATAAAAACATAATAAAAAAATATTTCAAAAATTGAGGCGAGTTTCAAAAATACAGGGTGAAATCGAAATCATGGGCGTCCTTTTAAACGGTGATTTTACACATGATTCAGAATATTTAGGGAATATTAATAAACAAATCAATTGACAAAAAATTATTACCCGGCTAAGATATACCAGTTAACTGGTTTGCTTATTTGCTTACTCGAGCAATATTTTCTTAATAATAGATTTTTTATTTATTTTCTCAAAATATTCTGAATCATGTGTAGAGTTTAAAAGGATACTCATGATTTCAATTTCCCTGTATATTGACCATAAGCTAAATATTTGATTGCTGGCCAAATACTGAAACACTATACTCAAATTATTAGGTCCCGTAGCTTTTAAGATATTTTTGTATGGCGCGTCATAATTACGCAGCTCTCGATTTTCAATAACGTCGTTCGGGTATTTATTTATTGGCGGTAGAGCCAAGCTATAGCTAATTAATTGACTGCAACCCATTATACGGGTGGTTCGACCGGGGTAGTACCAACCTCTCACAGGAAATCATCGTACAATTGCTATTACAGCTGCGATTCGTACGATAAGTGAGAGAGTCGGGAGCCCAACACCCCTCTCCTCCGTCTGTCCCACTCGCCTTCAGGTCAGCAACGTCAGCAGCATCTATAGGCTACGGTAACTACTTAGAATCAAACGGGCCGTACGCTTGTTTGGCATAAAATAGTGACATAGTGACATAAAAAATGACGTATAGAAAAGACTGTGGAATCGAACGGCAATCGACTTTTCGGACTATCTTATGGCTCGCACCACAGCTCAGGGCACCATTACGTATGCATCGGGGCTCCTCATTTTTGCATTTTTAATAGGGATCACTGTAATTACTCTGTCGTTAGTGCGCCAATCTGTGGCAAATAGAACGTCGTGGGTGCCGCTTAGTATGCCAATTCATTTGCACTTTGTATTGATCTACGTAATGATGAAAATTTAACCAAAGGAGCTTGAATTCTAACATAAATTAAGATAAATACTTACAGTGTCCATTTGACGTGGCATTATCCACGATTGTAACTAAACTTATAATAATAATAATAATAATAACCATTTATTTTCAGGCTACTAGGCCCATAGATACATACCTTACAGACTAACATACATATATATTATTAAACTTAAAACTAATTTGATGGTGTTGGTGACGGCAGCTTCCCCCGAAAGCGCCTGAACACCACACCTTTCGGCCAGTACTGCTCCTGCATGAAAGTGGCCAGCTTTTCAGTGGGGACCAAGACCACAAACGCCTTGAAACTGGCGTTGTGACTCGAGGCCAACAGCTGCACTCTCAATGTGACATTGCTCTTCAATCTGATGTACTCAGCAATGTCCCCCGCCTTCATGGTGTAGTGGAGGCGGGACAGGTAGACTGGGGTGGTCGGCACCGCAGCACGCAACAGGAAGTTCGACCCTGTTGCCGCGGTGCCACAGTGGTTTCGGTTCGCCCGCCGCGTGCGCTTCTTCTGCACCGTGATGAAACCTTCTTCATCTCGGTGATCGGCGCGCGCTCACGTGGGGGCGTGGGGCTTATTCTCCACACGGAGTGTTATACAGTGGGTGCTAGTCTGGAGATATTTATTTAATATCTTTTCTAAAACTACGTAATTTTCAATTTAAAAAAAAAAAAACAAAAACCTACAGTCGAATTGAGAATCTCTTCCATGGAAGTCGGTTAAAAATATAGGAGACACAATGCACCATGTCGACTAGTGAAGTAGGGTCTATCAATTACTCAAATACCTATATTGCCATTAGAATTTCTCATGAAACTGTCACCATAAAATAATAATAGTTATGTAAATACTACTTGCGCGATTCAGGAATTCACTACTCAAACACCACAACTTGATACACCAATCATTATGGCCCGTATTAATAAATCGATCTCAAAATTGAGATCCAACTTGAGATGCTGTTTTTAACAGATGTTCTATACATTTAACGTCAAAACTGCGTCTTAAGCGACCTCAACTTTGGGATGCATTTATTAATACAGGCCTAAAACTTATTATAATTCCGTCCAAATTCGATTCCTATCCGGGACATGCATTTTTGTGCATGAACATGTCTGTATGTCCCGAGTCTGGGTGTATATGTATATTAAGTATGTATTTACAAATAAAAAAGTAGTATATGTAGTAATATCAGTTATCTGGTTTCCATAGTACAAGCTCTGCTTAGTTTGGGATCAGGTAGCCGTGTGTAAAGAATGTCCCAGGATATTATTATTATTATTATTAAATTAACTGAATGCCGTTATATAACGGAGATTTATTGAGTAATCCAATAAAATACATTGTCGTCGTTGTAGTCGCGAATCATCAACTGGTTTTATAACCTTCCCGTTGTTTGTTTCCACTCCGGGGCTATCTGATTTAATCAAGGCTAGGTAAGATACGGGTCGCATCGCACTGGCGAAGCGCCAACGAACACGTTAAGATGACTACAAAAATATAATATTAGGGTTCATGTACGCTGGCGCCACGGTGAAGCGACTGTTGGGAGATTGTGTACTAAATTGTATTTGTACGTGATTGTCCTTAGTACTAGAATGTATTCTTAGATAGCTCTACTCTTTCTAAAAGTCGTGTCAAAGGATTAATTACTTGAATGTGACTCAAATTTGAGGGTAACCCCTTACCATCACCTATTATTGCGTGTATAATAGGGTAACAATTCGGGTAGCAATATAGGTGATGATAGTAAGTGGATGCTAAATTTTGACGCGTCATATAAAATCTGATAACAACAGCTACTCTATCGTTTATCGTTAGAGCTCTATCGCACGAGAACACCAGTGGTAGCGCAACCGGTCGCTCCACCAACAAAATATATAGAGCTGTATGGAGGGTATCGCACCTGGTGTCCGCTGGGTAGCGCAACCAATTCGGTGACGGCTATCGAATCGCCCGCTGGTGGCGCAACCATGGTTGCCTCGTGCGATATCGCACATATTAAGCCGTCAAAACTTATTGATGGCTGTAAGTTTCCATAAATTAGATGCAACTTGTGAATTTGCACAAGTTTTATTGCAAAACGTTTACGTTATCTGAAGTACCAATCTCAAATATGTTATAGCCTTTACCTGCGTACTAACGTATTGTATGTACGCTCACTAATTCCAGCTAATTCGTAACTCGCTCCGATGTTGTATATGTTAGTTGATTCGAGAGATGTCTATCTACTTATTTATAATGGTCCAGACTTGGCAGTTCAGTAATGCTGCGAATTTATCTCATCACTTAATGAAGGTTTCCATCGAAATTGCTTTTGTCTGGCAATATATTTTAGGTAGATAACTATCGCATAATTTTCTGTGTCTCTGTCTCGCGATGCAACGTTAAATAGAGTTGTATAAGTTTGACGTTGCAGTGACATTGACACTTTACAGCCCTCCTAGCCAAGAGGCTTTGTCTACAAGCGTTTCTACAAATCGCTACGCTTAAATGTATGGGATTGACATTACAAGTCGATAAGTGGTCACGTGTCATATGTCATTTCCATACATGAAACGTAACGAGTTGTAGAAACGCTTGTAAACGAAGCCACTTGGATAAGGGGTTGTTCTGACAGTTTCTCTATGTGAGCTGATTTTTTTCTTCTCCTAAGGTCACTGAACTTTTGACACTAAACTCTATTCAAAGGTAGTATCTACAAAGTTTAATTTAAATCAATGCAGATAATTTTCCGATTCAGTGTTTATCTTGCTCTCCAGAAAGGTTCAATTGCTGAGCTTCGAGTCCTTTAAAAATATTTACTTTTCATTTAGGCAGTCTTGAAAAGTAAAAAATCCTTTTTTGCATTTCTTCAAGTTTCAGCGCAAATCAATTTGAATAAACTCAGACAATTGAAGAAAAATCTAGATTAGATACCCAGTTTTAATTATGCTAGCATGAATAAATCTTTTAGGTTAAGCAAGCCGCGCCCGATCAATCAGATATGATGTTCTATCTATGTGGCCAGACGTTAATATTGACTAACGAGCGCGCCGGTTGTGTAGACGCACCATTTTTAGGGTTCCGTACGCAAAGTGTGCCAATGGAACCCTATTACTAAGACTCCGCTGTCCGTCAGTCCGTCTGTCAGCAGGCTATATCTCACGAACCGTAATAGGTAGAGAGTTGAAATTTTCACAGAAAGTGTATTTCTTTTGCCGCTACAACAACAAATACTAAGAATGAAATAAAATTTAAAAATAAAGGGAGGGACTCCCTTTATTTTTTACAATAAACTAGATATTTTTGACGTTTTTATTCTACTGTTGTACTTACGGAACCTTTTATGTGCGAGTCCGTCACGCACTTGGCCGGATTTTTTAAAAAGAAACATACTTAGGGCGGGGAATCACAGCGAACGTAGCCACGACCGAATGCGGTGAGCGCATAAACGCGGGCGCATTCAACCGGCTACGTATGCAAGTTTCATGCAAAGGCGCGCTCTTGAATAACTTAGGTCTGTTTGCATAAAAACTCGAATCTCCGAAATGCCCGTTTAGTCTACATTCGGCGGGTGCCTGCAATTTGCATAGAATAACAAGGGGGAGCTTGCGGTGCTTGGAATAAAGAGCATTTCGGCGTGAAATCTCGGCTCGTGATATTTGAACCCAATCATTGGTTGCAGGTAGTCGCTCTATAATCGACTACATTTGTGAATCAAATTACTTTTATTGTTAAAACAAGGGTTTTTGCTTGGGATATTTTGAATATAGAATTGGAAAATTTGAATATATTGAAGCGTCAAATAGCGCAGTGGTTAGAGGTGCCGCCCTCGAAACCGTGAGGTTCTGCGTGCCCCAGCAATCAGTTTTGATGCCCGACCACGTAGACATGTCATAACTGAAGCTCGGGCGCGCCTGCTCGGGCCTTGTAGACGCGGCTATTGACGTGAGCCCAGCTAACGTGACTGTTAATTAAGTCAACCTCACAATTATAAGTAGGTAATATATTGTTTATTAAAATAACATGTTTTTTACATTTAGTTACACAAAGGTATTGTAAGTAGTAGGTATATCGATTCTCCAATAAACAAACCCAACCACAAGAAAATAGGCATATGTAACTAAAGAAATCTATCCCAAAACTACTATAAAACAACAAGATTAATTCTATTTATTACCTGCCTCCCGAATAAAGACATTTGTTTCTACGTGTCTGATGCCTAACTACTAACTCCTAGATTTGGCGCAAAAACTATGATTAAAAAACTTGTACTTACCGAACTGGCCGACCTTAGGTACCTATTATGACTTTACGAGTATACGTTAACGAAGATGCTTGGACGTCTGAAAGAGCCAAGGCGAACGGCCAACGGCTACATATACTAAACATGTTTGGGATTACCTCAAATTGCTTAATGTTTCAAAAAATATATGTAAGGTGTATGCCCCGGAATATACGCAACTCCGGACTGATTGATTGATCCGTTATTATTACCGGATCGTAAAAACAACTGAAATGTATTCCGGGGCGTCTGTTTGTCGGCATATTTTTACATATTGTAGTTTATGACGTGTTATTGGAACTGCGGATGTATTGTTTATTGTGACGAATATTGTATTGAGTGATAAGTAACGTAACGTAGGTACCTAACTGTATGGTCAGCCCCCCTAGACATGTGGCATGAACGCTAATCGAATAGAATAGACTTCACAATGTATGGAAATGTCAAACGTCGCTATGTAGATCAACAACAAGTTGCTATGTAGATCACGTGACTTATGTCATTTCCATACATGAAGCGTAGCGATTTTAAGGAACGCTTGTAGACGTCAGCCACTTACCTAGCCCTTCTGGTCACTTAGGTATACAAAATATATTTTGCATTGCATTTTTTTATGGGACTAGGCCACACACTCCTGTTGCTTATATAACCCAGGATCCACAATGGTAGCTCACGAAAATGCTGAGGTTGTCTACGAGTCCCTTGGGATCCTTGGATAAGCTAAATTGTCGTGGAACTCGCATGAATTTAATCAAACGAAAGAATAGAAGATTATCTAATAATATCCCCAGACTAGCACACTAACTGTATGGTCCCAAACTAAGCAATGCTTGTACAATGGGTAGGTACCGTAGCAAAGATCATAATTATAGTTCACCGTAGGTACAATGGGCTGGGGCCGATCCTAGTGAGAGACCATGTTTTTTTTAGAATTCGCTCCAACGGATTTGGCTTTCAATAAATAATCATAAGTAGACAAATACTTTAGTTAACTGAAGTGAAGATTTCATAGAATAATTTATCATTTCAGAGACAAAAAGAAAAAATAATTGAGTACTTGTTCTGTAATTCTGCTACAAAAATCCCTCATACATCCACGCTACAATTAAACCCTGTATATAAATCACGTATGAATGAAAGAATCCAGGATTTATAATGTCCAGTAATTTTCTACAACCGCTAATGCTACGCCGCTTCCTGCGGGCCGGCGCGAACGAATCACAATTACCCGAGCCCCTACCCTTTGTCTACACAGACATTTTTAACGCGTCCGTACATTTCAAAAGGAGGAAACAATACGTATTACGGCTCCACGGGGCAAAAAAAAACTGAAACACGTTGAGCGGAAAAAGCGTTGTTTTATAAATAAACAGCGGGCGCTATCAGTACTCGACACTCCACCGACTTGACACGAGATTTAATAAAACCGAGCTCTCCGCGATCGTGAACGTACCCTTATCATAGTATGGGAGCGTTCAAGAGTGAATTATGTTAGGTTGTACGCGAAAAGATGAAAATTAATGAGCTAAAAGCGAGTCGCGACTGAAACTTGGGTGGTTTAATGCCGTGCCGTTTGATTTTTTAAAGTTTCTTTTTAAAGTGCAACGGGAAGTAATGGGCAGCCTCGTTTGTCGTTCTCGAGATAATTCAGCGTTAAATGAGCGGTGCTTAAGCTGAGACATTGTTTCCAATTTCGTGCGGCGTGTGTTCGAATGTGGCGTTAAATTGTGCGAGAAAATGTAACTCCGACAAAGAAATTACCAAGTGAGAGGAAGACAAGTGAGTGTCCAAAATAGTATGTCCTACTAAACTGAGTCCATGTACATAATATGACTCAGTCGTTCGTGGAAAATAATATTGCAAACATGTCGGTAATGCCAAGACGGCTTATCTTCTGGTGAAAAATAGGTATCAAAATGCCTTGTAGTATAATCCAAATGTATTCGAGGTGATCATAAAATATTTTAAAACTAATAGATTCGGTGCAAATCAAATTAATGAACACACAGCTCCTATTCATCCAAAACTTATAAAACCAAAATCAAAATTCAAATCTTTTTATCCTGAAATTGATAACTTTGCCGGGAGGGTAATATGAAATCCATTAGTGGCAACTTGGGATATTAAACACGTACCTTCATTTCGCTGATGGAAAACTTGACTTCGGCCTAAACGTCTTACGCGAAACTTTTTTTGAAAGTCGTACAGCGGGCTAATGAAGAGTTTCAATTGAGAGCTCAAATTTCTGGAGGTTCAGAGGGGCATCCTGGATGACGAAAAGTTAACTTTATTGGTTGATGAATGAATTTAATTTGCAGTAGATTGTAAGCAAAAGAGGTATCGTCATTGAAATTTGTTCAAGTAAGTGTGTCCTGTATCATAACAATAGACTCGCTCGCTTTATTATAATAACTAAGACGGCTAACAAGCGTACAGCCCACCTGATGTTAAACAACTACCATAGCCTATAGATGCTGGCAATACCAAAGGCATCGCTCGCACGTTGCCGACCTAAAGGGGAGTGGGACAGGGGGAGGGGAGGGATTGCACTAGAACCTTATTCCACCGGTAAAAAAGTGTTACAGCCTTTGGTACAGCTCTGCCTACGCCTACGGGGACTTCAGGCATGATGATGTATATACCAGAAAAGTTATCAAACTTTCAAATTCGATTCAAAATTAGATCAGCCACACTGCCCCGGGGGACCATCGAACATTGAGCAGGGTCCCGAGATGGTATCTGGTCGATACGCCTGACCCGGCCCACCCATCATAATATCGCGCTACATCCGTCACGCGCCCCCGCTGATTATATCATCCATCCTGATTGCCGGGTTACTGAGAATAATGTGTTCCTTATTTCGGCCTTTTGTTATTCGATTGTATCGATAAGATATCAATTATCAGTGTTCTAAGATTCCTTGGTCCTGCGAAATTGTATATCGATATTCTTTTAAGATATTCTGAGTAAACAGGATTGGAAGTGAATGCATTGGATGAATACCTATCTACGCTTTTTGCAAGCGACACAGACAATATAATGTATAAAGAAAGTGTCAGTTTGAAAGAAGCTTATTGAAAACAATACCTACCTACATCGTTCGTAACAACAGTACGTAAAAACGTATATAACACAAAATGTCCAACACATCTGTGTCACCAAAGTAGTATTAAAGAATACTCTTAACATATTATTCTTACATGAAAAATATAATGTCACATGAAATAGAAGTAATAAGATATAACAGAAGCCACGAAGGGCAAAATGTATTCGGTTTATCGTAGTAAAAAAACTGTCTATGAATTAATTTCAATAATATTTTATCATCAGTTAAAGATTAATTATTAGTTATTTTTGTCTTCTATTTAATCATTTTTAAAAACTGCGCAGCCAAAAGAACATCACAATACTTGAAAACTGTGTTTAAAATCATAGCTGATGTTGTTTGGATATTGTGTTCCACTTTTGAATTTTTTCTTTGTCGCCAGTATTTTAATGTCAATCGATACCTATCTTTAATATCGATACATCGCTGCCAACTCTACCGTGACTTTCTCGGTTCGCCCACAGTCGGTCTCTAATATTACCGCCCGTTTTTTCTATACGAGTACGCTTCAACAATGTTATTCGTAATGTAATTTGTCGTCTGTCTGTACATCTCTGTTTGATTCGGTGTGTAGTGATGTGACACGGCGTTACGCGGACGAGCCAGTGAATAAAATGATGCGGGAATAAGATTATTTTTGATGCGAGCAATATTGAAGAGGACAAAACTCCAGGTTGCAGATTTACCTAATCGTATTATGGACTATAAGAAACCCAACGGAACTTACGAATTACTACCATTTTCTTAAAATTCTACCGTTGATTATCTACCAATGTTCAACCTAAAATCTAATTGACTTCAGAGGAACCAAGTGGAGTATGACGTTGGTAGAAGTCTTCAAGCCTGGTGGAATAGACTAATTTAAACTTGAACTCCCTATCGGATTACCTTGGGTAGGTGAGCGAGGCTCCAGGGTGATCCAAAGAGGGGGTTCAAGGTGGAAATAACGAAGGTTCAAATATTGCACATGACCGGTGAAGAGGGCACAGAAGAGGGAGTTAGTTGTATGATGAAAGGATATTAGGAGGACAGCACATACCTGCCTAGAAAAAGTTCAATAGCACAATCTAACAGAGGACTATTTCAAAGACAATCTAACCGATTCTAATCTTTGAAAAGTAATAGAGAATAAGGTGACACGCATTCTCTGTTGCATGTTTTCGTTTTTAGGGTTCCGTACCCTAAGGGTGCCAAAGGGACGCTATTATTAAGCCTACGCTGTCCGTCCGTCTGTCCGTCTCCGTCCGTCCGTCCGTCTTATATCGGTACATGTATACCGTACACTGCACATAACAACACAAACTGGGTTGTCGTAAATCGGTATTGTTAAAAATGTTACTCAATTTCATCGCATGATGGTGCAACACTGTCCGAATAAACAAATGAACGCTACGGGAACACGGAGCTGATATACGAATGATTTATCCGAGAACGATTCCTACGCGATTGATTCGGTTATTGGTTTGTTTTGGAGCCACATGATGTATAAGGGGCCGCGTGATGTATGAACGCAGCGTTAGCAATTTTCCATCTCATTCCAAAAACAAAACGTTGATGATGACATTCGGGTGTGGCAACATTGAGGCGATTTTTTTTTTTATCTTAGAATTTTTTTTAACTTTTGGTGTACTTACTTATAAATCAATACCAGATATATACCACATTAAACTTCGGACGGTCAGGAATAAAATGTAATTAAATATATGTTGCTTTCAACTTAAATTTTAAAAATCTTTCCATAACTACTACCTATATGAAATGTATACCAAAATAGTGCTAAAGACCTTTCAATCAAAATGTATTAGACAAATTTGGACATTAGTAATTTAATAAAAAATCTTCAATGAATATCATAATACATCGCCTTTTCTGTGCCGTTTTTAATGGAGCCTGTAAATTGCTCGGGCATTTTTCCGTTCTGTCTGAACTGACCCTTAAGTTTCAAATTTATAGTTCTTTTTAATAAACTGATCCCTAAAACTGCTTAATTTTATAAGATCCGAGGTTTCATAAAGAAGGGTCTCTTGCTTCGGATTAGCGTTAAGAACTCTAGTATCGGTCACCTGCTGCACGCCGCCATATTTCATGTTTATAGCCCATCCAATGTATCACTTTGTTATAAATATTACAAGATTTTGCCAGGTTAATGATAATTTAGAACTGGCATTTAATGGGGCCCTGCTCGCGTAAATTTTTATCGTAATACTAGCTGATGCCCGCGGCTTCGCCCGCGTGGATGTATAGCTTTCCAATTACCGCTTTATAATTGCCATTTTTTTTAAGTATTTAAATGGATATAGTATGTTATCCTTAAGAGATAGACATATGCCATCGCGGACTTTTCTGTAGACCTATATAAGATACACAATTCCACCATACATCATTTTGTTATATCTCAAAGGATTTAGGCAGCGTTTTCGTTGAAAGCCGACACCTCCAACAAATATCAATATATTTTAGCCAATGTATACAAAAACTTGACAAATTATATACTAAAACCTTCCTCGAGAACCACTATATCCATTGGTGAAAACAGCATGAAAATCGGTGCAGTAGTTTTTGAGTTTATCGCGAACAGACAGACAGACAGACGGAAAGACGCGGCGGAGCACTTTGTTTTATAATAATATGTAGTGAAGTGTTACTCCTCCACTAAGCCAACTAGCCTGTCAAATGTGACCTCATCCGCACAAAAAGGTGGTGACGGTGTGCGGGCGGTATGCGGGCGGGAAGCCGCAGGCGGTGGCGGGTGTGCGAGCGGTATGCGGGCGGGGTAGCCGCATTCCATCCGAGCGCCTAGTTGGCTTGGTGGATATACTAGAGCATAACTGTCATCAAATTCTGTCAGGCGATATAGGTAGGTGCATTTTAATAAAAGATAGAAATACCATGTCCTAATTAAAGTTGCAAATCAGTACGAACTTACTTGAAGCTTACGAAGTATTACAGCTGGCTATTGTCACGTCGCAGCGCTGTGGAGATTAATTCGGCTTATTACGTGGTCTCGTGGAAAAAAGATAAAATAAGTCCTGCTCTAATCCCGGGGGGTGCGGGGCGCGGGGCGCGGGACGCGGGGGTGCAATATCGACAGGCCACACAAATGAAACCAGGCCGTGGCCAGCGCTATGCATAAGCTTTTTTGGGGTAAATACACCCACCATGGGAATTGAAGCGGTTAATTTGAAAACAACGGAAGGCAAATAATTTGAATAGTTTTCTGGGATTTTGGTAATTTATTTTGATTTTACGACTGACTTTGTAACAAATTGATGTTACACGGGTACAAACAAAATCTGTTTTCTAAATTTTATGTGTTTCTACTAAAGATGTACCCTAGCTAGGGTACCTATAGAAAACGGTAAAATTTGTAGGTATGCAGGGTAATCTCTGAAAGTACTAATTCGATTCAGAAAATTATTCGTACAATATCCTAAAGTGAAATAGGCTATATCTCGCAAAGAACCACGCGGGCGGAGCCGCGGGCAATAGCTAGTTGTGAACTGCTTAATTTTGACGCGTCATACAAAAAATATCAGATAGCGAAGTCTCAAATACTTACGCTTGAGTAGTGTTACAGTATACGGCCGTAAAAAGCATAAATATGCATTAACATCATATAAGTTTGACCTTTAAACATCTTATAAGTTTATCATATAGGTTTAGATAGGTAAGTGTCGTAATACATTTGCGTACGCAGACGGGCAGAAGGGCCCTTACTGTTTCAACCCCAAGGGAACATCTTGGCTGAAGTAATCACGGCCCGCCAGAATCTGCCTGTCTGCCAGATTGTTACCCTTCTTAGGGTTTTTTTCTCGTTTCGTTGCTGCTTTTAGATCTTAAGTTGTGAGTCACAAATCACACTATCTCACACAATATTCTGCAGTACCTACTCATAGCTAGTTTTGAGTGTCTAACTACAGTTTATCTTTGTGTGTAGCATTATAACTCCAAAACGGATGAATTGATTTCAATGCCGTCATTTTTGTTTGATAGCTGGTATCGGTGTCATGACATTAGCTAGGTATTTTAGAAGGAAACAACGGTTGCTCTATTTGCAAGATAAGTACATGAATGATCATGAATTGGGTTTTTAACAAAAATAATGTATAACACATTATTTTTAATTTTTTATTCACATTATTTTATTCATACACAATTTAATAAGATGACAGAACAGTTTTCCAAGAAAATGACAAAGCGATGAGGCCGCAAAATGGGACAATAAATAATCTATACAGGTCTAATTTTCCATTTACTTTCACCACCTCATATTATATTCCATCAAACTATACGCTTATCTATCTAAGACAAATAGTAACATAAATAATAAATACGAGATCACAAGTTGAACGGTCGCCAAACGAGATACCAAGGACATTTGATCTAATATTCAATAATGAAACGGCATCGAGTGGTCCTGAGCCAATTGTAAGGCTCAAGCCCTACTTACCCCTCGCGAAGAAACAGAAAACTCCTTTCTCAATAATTGGACTATGAATAATACAGGAGGCAGGTTATTGCACGGCCATACTCGAAAATAAACAGGGGCCGTCCTATTGTATGCTATTCCGAATTGCGTACTAAGCTTTATTTGCTCGTCGATATGGATAAGTACATGAATACCTACCGACTGAATAGTCAAACGTAGCTCAAATTGAAGAGCCGATTCATTTCTGAAATGGGATTTCAACTTCTGAATAGTTATTTAACCAAATTAAATTCATATTCGCCAGTGTTCAATTAACTAATAGCAACGAAAAACACAATACAAAACATAAAAAAAAAATTGTATGACCATCAATTTTGGGCCAACATTAAGGCCTAATACCAATGGTACGAACGGTAATATCTTTTATATAAGTTTATTTGAGTAATATAAAATAATTATTTTTTTCAATGTTGTTAATTTCAACAAATTATGTCAGTAGGTACTAAAACCCTAACACAAACATAAATCTGAAATCGTTTAAAAAAATTCAATAAAACAATAATAAGTCGTAAAGAACAACGAACAAACACACTACGATCATTATTTAAACAACAAACGGCTCTAATTGACGGTGCTAAAGAAAGCAAGCGCGGAGTGGAGCACTTACCCCAACATCTGTTACAACTCCATTGAAGGTAAATCCTTACAGGGCGCTCTGCTTAAGGCGGCGACATTACTAAGTGCAGTGAATTTATTTGCATAAAAATTGCTAGTATTTCAACAGTTTAGCTTCCTTTATTTTTAAACTCATGTTAGTATAATGTACTTAAGACACTTTTTAGGTTCAGGTAATACGCCTAGTCTAAAATTTGAACTGAATTTCCGAGCTGATTTCACAAGTCTTTTGGAATTGTCATTGAGTACTAAATACATTGTTTGATATAATTAGATTCTTGTTAAATCTTGTTAAATTTTAAAGATCTCAGAAATGCGAATCAAAGAGTTGTTTTCAAAGTGAGAAAGTGACAACACTGTTTTCAGTACAGTCTATCGTTTTATAAAGTAGGCCTAACTTTGTTTGTAAGCACACAAACTAGATTATTGCTGTACTTATAAGCAAGCCAGCGATTTTTTTTTTGTATATTTGCATATGTGTTTAATTTATTTAGTCGTAAATCATTTATAGACAATAGCATTCTATAAGTACTGTATATATTCTCCAATATTTGGCACATACATAAAACTCAAAACTACCTAAGCACACCAGCCCCTTAAGTAATTTAAGCTCCTTTATTGCCTGAGTAAACTTTAAAAGATTCCAATTAAGGCGGGAGCGTATAAGGCACGCTTTTATCCCTAACAATGCGAGACGGGCGGCTCTGGCCGCGGCTACCCCGTAGGGGTAATACCGGCCATCTATGGGCCACGGTATAATAAAACAAGGGTTAGCTCGTTTATACTGAGCCTGTTTTATAGTCAGAAGAAAGGTTTTAGTGGTGCCCGTTTGTGGGCGGATTACTCGTTAATTTTGAGTGGCACGGATCTTATGAGACGGTGCCTGATGAGCGGCGTTTGGGCTGAAGTAGGATTGTTTTTAGACTATTAGATACTTTATTCATTGCTCGGAAATTTTCAGGTTTTCAGCCAATTTTAGGCATAGTAGCATAGAAAGATAATGGTGTTAATTCTATTGGTAGAACTAAACTTACTGGACGGACGTCCTACTCGTGTTATAATACATGAAGAAGATGGAAATATTTTTATTTGTGGCAAATTTAGTTGACTCGTAATTTGTAGCCAGCAGACATTTCTAAGCAACGTACACATTAGTACCTTCTTCTTCTCCCTCGTTCCCTCAATTCTGAGGATCGCGACTATTGCGGATGTCCAAATATCCCAGTCATATTCTCTGTGAACCGCCTTGCAATAACTGCCGCTTATCGCACTATCGGTACTTATTAACTTTGTATGATTGTCATTACAACGCTGAAATTTAATTACAACTATGCCTATTTCGGTAATAAATATTCGCTTTATTGAGCTTACATGAATAAAAAACTTTTGATTTGATTTGATTTGGTATTGACGCCCAACAAGCATAAAATACCACGCAATGTCCACTCTACCCCAATTTACATATCTCTTCAAATATTGAAACGTGTAACAGAAATTCGCGGCATTCATATTCAAACCGTTTCTAATTGCTTTCAATAGTAAATTTCAATGTGGAACGTTTATCAAGCTAACACAAGTTCAGTAAAATTAATTATACATTCATTACTGATTCATAATTTGATTCGGTACTGAAATAGTACTTTAACCAACAATGTAAAAACGCTATGAGGTGCCGACTTAAGCCATTCATTGTGAGGATTGAACCGAGTCCAACTAGTTTAATACAACGGGCCTCAAACTAGTGTAATCTCGCGCGATCGCTCCAATCACACCTAGCTATTTGTGTTTCAATTAAGGGTCGCAGAGATTTGGGGGTTTGGAAATGATTAATATGAGGCTTTAATTTATAATTTAGAAAGCTGCAGATCTTTGAAGTCGCGGCTCTATATTTTGTTTTTATTAATTCTTTTTTTTAAATGTGATGTTCTGGACCCTGTATCCACTAAAAAGGGCCGTTTATGTGGCCAATATTTTAAAAATACTTACGAATGACCAAGTTCTCCAACGCACTAACAGACCGTTAGAGTAGTAACCGATTGATAGTACTTACTAGTGACAGTCTGATAACTTACTGTACGTCCGTTAGTATGTTAGTGAAGTCAGCTCTTAAGTTTTTAGAGAAATTAAGTGCGTAATTAAGGTCAGTAATTAATTAATTAAGGTAAGGATATTGCTCAGGAAACTAAAATGAAAATTTTACCTTTATTAGTACAGTCAATGTACTTTTAAATATTATTTATATGTTGTTAAAACTTCCGCTGTCTGTGCTTACCCCTTTAAAAGTCAGGCGCGAAGGCCAATTTAATTATAAATTGACTTAACCCCATTTACATGAAATTCGCCTTTTACTAACAATTGTGTAACTCGTTTTGAGTCCGAGTTAACTTTTAATGAATTTAGCGAAGAAAAGTTAAAAATTGGGATCATCCAGCGGGGGGTGAATTTAAGGCATTTTATTAAAACTCAAGTCTTGGCTTACTAATTAGTTGAGGTATTTACGCTACCTATACCAAATGAGTCTATAACAACCGTATAAACATTAGGCATCAAATGCTAATCAATGGCGGCGTCTTCATCAGGCGCATGCCTCGCGCGAGCACTCACTTTTGACGTCGGAACGCATAGACGTAATGTCATAATATGAGTGCTCGGGTGAGGCATGCGCGCCATATGGACACATCAATTAGGTACGTCCAGATGCCGCACATCCCTCGCCTGAGCACTCATATTATGACATTATATCCATACGTTGCGATGTCAAAAGTGAGTGCTCGGGTGAGTCATGCGCCTGATGTAGACGCTGCCATTCTTAAGAACATTTCAGTACACAAATGTCCCTAAATTATTTACCTACCCTAGTTATGATAGAGGCGCTCATAACTCGCTGCAATCATTGGCGGCGTCTTCATCAGGCGCATGCCTCGCGCGAGCACTCACTTTTGACGTCGGAACGCATAGACGTAATCTAAATATATAAGAATCAAAGTCCTGACTGACTGACAGACAACGCACAGCTTAAACCGCTGGTCGTAGGGACTTGAAATTTGGAGGGTGTGTTTGTCTTGACGGGTAGAGGTGTACTAAGAAAGGATTTTTTGATATTCAACCCCTAAGTGCGTTAAATAGGGGATGAAAGTTTGTATGGAAGATCGTTATTTTTGAATTAAGAATTACGAAAATTGGTGCCCTGCGTGGACGAAGTCGCGAGCAAAAGCTAGTGTCATAATATGAGTGCTCGGGTGAGGCATGCGCGCCATATGGACACATCTACTGATCGGTAAACGATCGGAGTTTAAGAAATGCTTAGCAAGATCAGTCAGAGAAGGGATGTCCAATGATATTTCGAACTGAGCGTCTACGTGCTTCGGAGGGCACGTAAAAAGTCGCCCCGGTTGTTGTCATTTAGGTAGCATAGTTAAGCCATGTTAGCGGCATTCGAACGGCATGAACAACTCTTAACACCAAGTTGGCCACTTATCATACGATAAGAAGAAGATGCAATGCGGTACAAGATACTTTTGTTCTGAAAATGTTATTTGCCGCCTCCACAAGCTCTGACCAGCCGCGCTCTATCAGACATGGCGTTACGTGATCAGACGTCAGAACTGATTGCTTGGGCGCGCCGCCGCAGCCACTCGGCATACAGATGCACCTTATGGATTAAAATTTCTATAAATTTTGGAGTTAGTTAACTTCAGCCTTCAGTTAATAGGCAACTATCGCCCGTAGCCTCTAACTCACCCGCCACAATAGTCGCCCGGCAGCGGAGACGGGGGCCACATCTGTAACTGAGCTATCACAGAGCAATCTATCCTCGACGACATCATGTCGTACCACTGGGCTCGCCCGGGAGACCGCACGCTGACACTGTGCTCAAATTAGGCTTGAGATACTGCTAGAATATACTAGACTAAATAAATACGATTGCATAGAAAACTAGAAGTATTTTTGAGTGGGTACGTCGATTGTTTTGTGTTGTACGTAATGTATTTCTCCTTACTTTCGTAAAACATAATGCAGACCAAACTAAAAAGTAGAGTAGCGACATATTTATTTATTTAAGTACAGTATATAAGTACTGTTGTTACATTTCCAACATAAGTAGAGCTCTCTTAATAATTATGGGTGTTAATAAAGCGAGGTCAGCTTATGCTGTACCTAAATGTTGCCTTAGACGTGCAAGTGTACTAATTATAATATTTGCCGTGTGATTATGTAACGTTCTGATCTGACAAGTACCAAGGCATTAAGCCAAAACAGTGAGATGCGTGCATGGTTGGAAAGCGGCGACTATTGTGATCCAGATTGCCCCCCCCCCCCCCCCCCCCGCGGCCGTTCCGCTTCCGCCCGAGCCTGCCCGCTCTCGCTTCCGCTATACCCGTGCAGGCACGGACTCAGACTCGGACCGAGAGTATTGTAATAAAACTATAGTCAACTAAATATTAAGACTTTTGATAAAATGTCATAGACCAAAATAAACCAACGCCAACGCCGCTTAATTACTTATGCGCTGGGTTCCTCCAATTGCGGCGCCGTCATATATCGGCCGCACTAGAACATTGGCTACGTAAACAACGGTGTTCAATTTTCGGTTTATTTACTATTGGAGGAACCCAGCGCTTTAGTGTCTAGATTATTTTACAAATCTACCATGATATGGAGTTATAAAACAAATGCTAATCGAATCATATTTTTGGTAATTTTATTTTATACTAGCTGTGCCCGCGGCTTCGCCCGCGTGGAAATTGATGTTTATGATTAGTCTGTCTTATTCCAGAGCCTACACTATCTGCGTTTCACATTAAAATCAGTTTAGTAGTTATGGAGATACCGACGTGGCAACAAACATTCGCACATACAGAAACATACACTTATTTAGCTTTTGCCCGCGACTTCGTCGGCGCAAAATTTAAATTAAAAAAAACGGACTCGATCCCGTTTCCCAGGTCCCGGATCCGGTTTGCTGGATCCCAGATCCGATTTGCCGGATCCCATATCCCAGATCCCGTATCCTGGATCCCGTTACCTGGATCTCGTTTCCCGGATCCCATATCTCTGATCCCGGATCACGGACATCGTATCTCGGATCTCGTTTCCCGGATCCCGGATCGCGTTTGCCGGATCCCGTATCCCATAATCCTTGATTCCGGATACCAGACCCAATATCCCGGATATCACGTATCCCGGATATCCTGTATCCCTGATACCGGATCCCGTTTACCGTATATATCACGTATCCCAAAACCGACTTGTATTTTTAAGAAGACATCTAAACACCAATTTTCATATTTAATTCTAACTTCAAATATGACGAACTCCCATACAAACTTTCATCCCCTATTCTACCACCTTAGGGGTTGAATTTTCATAGAAACTGTAATTATTATTATTTTTTATTTAAAGAAACCAAAACAACTATTAACTATAAAAAATGACTTACTTTCATCCCCCATTTAAACCCCTTAGGGGTAGAATTTTCAAAAACCCTGATTTTAACATTTTTTATTTTATAAAAGACACCTAATCACCAATTTTCATACTTCTAACTTGAAAAATTACGAACTTGCATACAAACTTTCATCCCTTATTTAACCCCCTTACCCCTAAGGGGGTTAAATAAGGGGTTCATGGGGTTGAATATTCATCCCCATGAATATTCAAAAACAATGAAATTATTTTTTTACATATATAAAAAGAAACCTAAACACCAATTTTCACAGTTCTAACTTCAAGGCTGACTAACATCTATGCAAAATAACATACAAACTTTAATCCCCTATTTTACCCTCTTAGGGGTTGAATTTTCAAAAACGCTGAAATCAATATTTTTATTTTTTTTAAGACACCTAATTACAAATTTTCATAATTCTAACTTGAAAAATGAAGAACTTGCATACAAACTTTCATCCCTTATTTAACCCCCTTAGGGGATGAATTTTCAAAAACCCTGAAATTATTTTTTTACATATATAAAAAGAAACCTAAACACCAATTTTCACAGTTCTAACTTTAAAACTGACAATCATCCATGCAAAATAACATTCAAAACTTTCGTCCCCCATTTTACCCCCTTAGGGGTTGAATTTTCAAAAACGCTGAAATTACTAATTTTTATTTTTTAAAAGACACCTTATCACAATTTTTTATAATTATAACTTAAAAAATGACGATCCTACATACAAACTTTCATCCCCTATTTAACCATCTTAGGGGTTGAAATTTATAGGTATGATTAGCCTATGTCTCCTTCTAGAGATAACACTATCTACGTTTCAAATTTCATTAAAATCGGTGCAGTCGTTATGGAGATACGTGGTAACAAACATTCACACACACACACACAGTTACTTTCGCATTTATAATATTAGTAGGATACGCTAGTATTTACCATTACGTACGTATCTTCCGACCGTAGCTACACTACCGTATACGTTTGTTCGTGTGTACCTACGAAGGGATAATCTGCATCGAAATTTCCCTGTAACTCTTGCTTTTACCTGTCCCAATAATATGTAGGACACCTAACTAAACCAAAATATGTAGTATAACATTTTCCGTCACACATTTGGTTCCAATTTGCGATGCCCACTCCGCCCCTGCCACCACACCATTAACTGTCAGTTAGGCAGGAAACCCTCTGTCTCTGACGTAGTTATTTACCGTTGATCTCGATCTGTCCGGCGTCCAACACATCTACAACTGTTTGTTTGGACGTCCCCAGATAACGGAACATTTCATCAACGCGTTTTAGCTGGATATAGAACGGGAATAAATTACGCTTGGATACTTTATTTGGAAGGTGAAATATAAGGTCGTACAAGTTATAAGATAAACGTTCAGATTAAGTCAAAGTCAAATTTGTTTTATTCATGTAAGTTAAAGGTACCTCATGAATCGTTAAAAACAATATTTTTTCGTTACCGTCGTTATCGTCGCGTCGAAATCGTTGGTAATACAATACAAAAACCGTTGTTGGTGCGCTCTTAGAAACAGAGTTACTTTAGGAAAATACAGTTAGGGTATGGTCCAAGCTGTAGCCAGTTGACTGCAGCTCATATACGGGCTGACTCGACCGGGGCAGAACCACCCCTGGGTACAGTAGTTCTTCATTATAAATCGTAAATTCTTGGCGGTCAATATCTTGTCGGCAAAGGAGTGCTAACAGTGGAGTGGCTGGCAATATGTCGACCGGCTAGAATTTACGATGTATAATAAAGAATTCACGAAGATAATATTAGAGACCAGTGGTTTCGTAATGGACAATTGTTAAGTGACTCGAGGCCCCGGCGCTTTGGCTGTACACATCATCATCATCATCATCATTTCAGCCAAAAGACGTCCACTGTTGGACATATGCCTCCCCCAAGGTTTTCCACAAAGACCGGTCCTGTGCACTTGCATCCAGCGGTTTCCCGCGACCTTCACTAGGTCGTCAGTCTATCTCATGGGGGTAGGCCCACGCTGCGTCTTCCGGTACGTGGTCGCATGTTGTACTAATCGACCAAGCCAACTAGGCGCCTGTCAAATGTGACGTCACCCGCACAAAAAGGCGGTAGCCGTGTGCGGGCGGCATGCGGACGAGAAGCCACAGGCGGTGGCGGGTGTGCGGGCGGTATGCGAGCGAGGAAGCCGCATTCCATACGAGCGCCTAGTTGGCTTGGTGGAATAGTAGGACTGATACTCAACTCAGTTTTCATAATCTGCCCGCGGCTCAGTCCAGGGCTGTTCCTCTGCGGCGTGCGCTGGTACATGTTTATCGTCGAGATATTTATACGGTGCCCTTCCACGTCCGTTCACATTTTATTGCCCTATTGGGTAACTATCGATTTTATGACCATTCCTTTGCAGCGAATTTGATTTTTATTGCGGACGCCAACATTTCGCTGGCTCATCAGTTTGCTGAATTGTTTGTTTGTGTAGTTACTAAAGCTCAAGAGCGATATACATTATCGTGCTAAATACGATAAATACTATCATCTATCCGTAGATTTATAAAAGTTTCGCGCGCGCGCTTTCGCGGAAACCATAATTAATCCATGCTTCTATCTTGTTAAATTTTGTAATGCAACGCAAGAGGGGTGTTATGAGTTTGACGCATTTGTATCTGTTGTATCTGTAGGTATGTCTGTGGCATAGTAGTTATACAGAGTAAGGGTCGGTTAGTATTGGTATTTTGTTTGTTATTATTACTTAATTATTCCTTGAGTGCATTTAAACGCAAAATGACCCCAGAGTCGATATGTTATTATATAAAGCCTATAATCCGCCGACTCCACACCCACGTACCGCAAAGTAACTCCGCAACACGTAAACACGTAAATTATCCGAGCGAGAGTGAACTTGCACAAGAGCAATTAAGAGTCTAATAATACCCCGTTAATTGTAGAGCAGATCGTAACGAATGCGCCCCCTGGAACTCGTTAGCGACAGAGAGGCGCGATTGCCTAATAAAATAAGCAATAAACTTTAGCTTACACGAAGCGGCCAGATTATGCGTTGCAAGAAGCGCCCCAGATTAGTATTTAAACGACGTTTAAGCGTGTTGTTAGGTATACGTCTATGAAACAAAATCGTAGAAGCATTTGCTAACATAGACACTGTTAGTGTATACAATTAATTATTTAATTCCAAGGATCTATCGGTGATCATGGATTTATTCGGTGAAACATATCCTAAATTAATTCTCATTTCACTGTATTACATAAAGAAATAGATTTTTTTAACACAATGACAGTAATGATTTTTAGTTTATAAAAACCGTCTTTCCATTTTCGACAATTAAATTGTTCGAATCTATTTTCGTTAATCGCAAAATAATTTTCGTTTTGACCATAATGACATCTAAAAACTAAGGATCAAATTTATTAATCCTTATAATTCTTAAACTGCAAACTCAACGTTTTCGTGTAAGGTACTTGATGGCGTAATTAGAGCAGAGATGTCGGCGCAAATTAGCGCGTTGTAAGCAAAATTACGCTCATGTTGCAGGCGACACGAGGCAATGAGGCGTTGGAAAGGCAAACGACACGTTTCTAAAGACAATGGTGTCATAATGCGGTAACTTAAGTCGGTAGCTACTTATAACCATATCAAAATACAACGTTGTGGCTTTATAACTGTCCCACTGTTGGGCAAAGGCCTTCCGTTCTCTATTCTATAGGTTAATTGTCTGTCTTGAGCCATTTGCGATCACGTTTTGTCCACAGTGTCTAAATTGTGTCTTGCATCTTCGTCTCGGCACGCCTCGACGTCTGTGATAGTTTTCTGTCATCCACAACTTGCCTAGCCTTGACATTTGACCGTTCATAGCATGTTTAGTGATATATTTATTCATTACACAAGCGGTGCGTTAAGCAAATTTGTGAGAGCCTTAATACCTCCATTAATCTTTTGCGTTAATAATAATTTAATGACTTAACCAACTCCATTAAATTACAAAGTTGCTTACTCGTAAACGTCGCGTTGTTTACCTAACTAATTGCTGGAGTACCTTATCTTTCTTTTATATTGCTGTAATTAACTTGCAGTCGGTATTTGCTCTATAATGTAGTAAGTAAAGGAAGTTGAATATCTAACTTTTTTTAAAGTCTCTGTAAGTTTACAACTAACTTATTAAGGGTCTGTTTCAAAATTGTCTTAACAGTTCTTCCATAGAACATCTGTCAAAGCTCCATATTTATTGGGTGGATGAGAGTTATCTGACGATTTAAACCAGGCTCTTAGTGGAACACCACATCACAAGAATCAGACAGCCCATCTAAGGATTGGATTTCCGCATTTCTGACATAATTGAACATTTATAGTTAGAAAAACAAAATGTTGGCTTGTTCTTTAACCAACCATTAAATTAAATAAACAAACGATCCATTCCATCATGGAGTTTTATTAAAGAAAAACACGAATCACGTTTCCATAATCTCAAAATCCAAAATTTAAAACCTACCATTTCAATAAAACACCGAAAGCTTTTAAGCGTCGAGACCACAACGTTTACACAAACGCGAATTGAATAACGGAAACATCAAACAATGAAATCGACGCCCCAAATAAATGCGGAGCCGCACGGAATAATTCAATACGGACGATATGCACGGACACGCACCGCCCGCGCCCGCGCCGGAACATCGCAATACTCGCGCAAACACCGCCGACCACGAGCGCTCCACGATCCAGGATCGCACTCAATTAGTGAGCAACTATCGCGGACAGGAAGCGTTCCGCCGCAGAGATTTCCTACCAAGTTCCCGACGTCTGAAGTTCCCGATGCATTTTTGGATGTGAGCCCAAATAACTTGTTGCAACGAGGGGGCCGCGACCTGTTGCGCGTGCCGTGCCGGGCCTACGGCGAGCCATTTTTGCCTGAACACAGCAAATACATAATGAATGCGGGTACTCAGCGTTCGCTCGGTATTGTGCCGTTTTGTACCCTAGTTTGTAGGATTGTAGTCGAGGGAGCATTTTGAGCGTCCGGCGTTGCAATTTTAATATCCACGAGGCTTCGCTATTGCATTCTTAAAGAGCTCGATAAGCCGTACCATGAGACGTGAGAAATAAATGAAATAGGCGTTTTAAGTCTGTTTCGAGGAGAAATTACCAAGAAAGAGGGATACATGTGACTGTTATAATAGTATACCCCAAATGGATTCCGTGGACACAGTACGACCCAGTCGTAGGTCGACATGTTGGAGGCCATCTGTTAGTAATCCTCTGGCCGACAACACGCCGACTACAAAGAATATGCGATTTACAATGAAGAATTCACAAATATATTATTAGAGACCTGGCAAAAAGTAACATTACAGCAATTCCGCAAAAGCAATTCATTTTCCGACCCACCACAGCAGCATCCGCAAAATTTCCGTCAAACTATTTTACAGAAATTTTGCGGAATTGCTAAGGATTCTGCTAGAAAATCATAAAAACTAATAGCATTGGCAATGTTTCCTAGTGGCGCCATTAGCCCCACAGGGGTTTCGCAATGGACAATTGTTAAGAGGCTAGGCGTCCTGTAGGGAAGGGGATAGAGGGAGGGGAAGAGAGGGGGGTTGATTGCTTGACTCTTGTCGCTTAGAAAACGTTTATCAATATATCCCTAAGGTAAATCTATGTCGTTTGTTCCAGGGCGCGTCCTCGAGCCTAGTAGTAAAGTTCGCGGACACAGAAAAAGAGCGGCAACTCAGGCGCATGCAGCAGATGGCCGGCAACATGAGCCTCCTCAACCCGTTCGTGTTCAACCAGTTCGGCGCCTACAGCACCTACGCGCAAGTCATCACTGAACAGGTACATACCACTTTATACAGATTCACTTAAGCGCTGGGTTCCTAGGAATCATATAACGGCCGCACTAGAACATTGGCTATGTCAAAAACGGTGTCCAAACCGGTCTCTAGGCAACCGGGCCATAATTTACATAGCCAATGTTCTAATGCGATCGTTATATGACAACACCGTTCTGAAGGAACCTAGCGCTTTAAGGTTCGGTTTAAAAAGCGGCACTGCTTTGACGACGGAAAGACAAGTGGTATTAACTTTACGGTGAGAAATTAGGTTTTAAAAAACCGCTTTTACACTTTCTGATTGCATATAATAATCGGCTTGAAATTCCATTTCATCCAAGTCAGGGTCATATCTTTAGAAAGATAGTAAACATATCGTTTTAGTGACGTCAATCAAAGCTATAATCACCGCTGTCATTTAACAGTACCGCTTTCCAGCGTATAGTCTCATTAGCCCCGTTAAGCGCTGGAGGCCTCCAAAACGGTGGCGTCATTATAAAGGCCGCACTAGAACATTGGAAACGGTGTCCAAACCGGTCTCTAGGTAACCGCGCCATAGTTGACAGCCAATGTTCTAGTGCGGCCGTTATAATGACGCCACGGTTTTGGAGGACTCCAGCGCTTTAGCCTCTACAACTAAGCACAATTTTTGTAGGAGTGTAGCGTACGTATGTTACATAACTTACCTCTGTACCAATAATTCAGATTCAGCCGTTCTTGCGTAGTGCTCAATCAAACTTACAAACAAACACACACATTTATAATAAGACGCCATCGACTGCGACACCGCTGTATATTACACTATAGAAAGGTAGACAGGATGCTATAGATGTAGATACGCCTTTATTTTTGTTACTGTATTATAAAAATATAGGTATTTGATTAACATAGATTAATGATTGGTCTCCGCGGGAGCGTACCCACGCGCTCGCGCAGTTCAATTACTAATCTATGATTACGGTCTCATTTGTTTTTATAATTTGCTACTCACAGTTAGTATATCAGTGCCGTGTGTTTACTGAAGGGCCATAACGGAACACCAGCGCTAGTCCTATACGACCAACAAGCTGAAGTTCGCAACAATTATTCCAAAACAGTCTACTCGCATGTAAGTTGACTTTATGATGTTGAATCTGTTGTGAATAAATGTACCTCCCACTCATTAGATACCGAAAATATTCGGTAACAATACGTAATTCCTCATGTTAACAATTAAAAAAAAATGCTCCCCACCGGCATCGGTAGCAGGGTCCTAGTTACCGACGGTCAAGGCGGAGAGGAACCCCCTTACAATGCGAGCCGTCTATAAAATTATTTTTTATAACGTTTAGTATTCGTTGTTATCAATTAATCATCGTTGCTTTTTTATTAGACTTAAGATTGTATACTAAAAATAGTTATGAACATACATCCTTTCGCACGAACTAAAACGTGTTTTATGGAGCTGAAGAAAATTGAGATACTACATGCAATATTGTGACCGCAGGCTCAGCGAAACTACGCACTCCGTAGACGTAAATACAGGGTTGTTACGAAAAAATCACCTTGTTTTAAACATCGTGTTTAAAACATGTTTTAATGTTTTTAAACATGTTTTAAACACGGTAATTTATTCCTTCTGATTGAACTCAATGTTTTAAGCAATGATTTAAACAGTTTTAATTTAAAATTTCCTGTTTTTTTGCAACTCTGCGTATATATAGAAGCTGCACCGCGTTTTTGAGGTGGCTACTTATTAAATACATCGTACATTTTAAACCAAACTTATGCAATTTATTACCAAACTTTATAGACAAATAATGAGCTAAATTATTACTATTCAACTTTCTGCAGGTCTACTATAAGTTTTTCGCTCACTAGTCACTGATTCTACATAAAATAACGTTGCCTAGCACTCGCTAGACGATAGCATCTTCTTGGTACCTTTACTTATAGGTATACCGCAGGAGCCGTACCGCGCCTTAGGTACGCGAGTGGCGAGACGGGGGGCTCATAGCTCTCGCCGTCCCACTCCCCCTCCCGTCATCGGTCTCGCCGTCCCACCCTCCCACCTCCCCGTGCATACCCAAGGCGCGGCACAGCACTCGCGGTATACCTATAGTACACATTGTTCGTAGCACCGTAGCACGTAGGCGTACTACGGGCTACATCGCTATACCGCGCGTAGTACTTCGTAGTACGTATACCAATTTATTTTTTTCGTTTCAATTCCTAGTATTGACAGCTGAACTAACTAAGGCGTAAATCATTAATTAGGTACCTACTAATAAAACTTATCTAAGAAAACTTGTACGTAGAAGATTGGGTAAAGTTAGAAAAAGGTTAGAAGTTATAACTGCATTAAGCTAGCTAGCTAGCTAGCTGGAAGACTGTACCCCGAATTCTCTTTATTTTAAAACAAGGTCTATGCCAGGCCTAAAATGCTGATAATTTATAATTTCTGTTCCAGCAACAAGCGGCGCTGATGGTGGCGGCGACCGCGCAGGGCTACATCAGTCCGATGACGGCGCTCGCGTCGCACGCGCTCAACGGAATGGCCAATTCTGTCGTACCGCCTACCTCGGGTAATTACACCTTTACTTCTGAATAGGCCACTGACCCGTATCCTTTGCGGTTGCTCTGACCACATTTTCTTTGAATGTTACAATTGGCACTTTACTGATTCAACATGGAGTTCTTCGCAGAACATGTGCTATGGCATGTTCACAGCTCCCTAAAAGGTCGGCACCGCTTCTGCTCCCCATAATTTGAAAATGTCCTGGGCCCCGAGTCTGGTATCTAATAAAAACCAAATAAAAACTAGTCTCTAATATTATCTTTATGATTTATAATGAAGAATAAAATTTACAAAGAACAATTATTAAGAGATTCGACGCCCAGGGTGACGGTTGCCACTTACTTTCAGGTAGATTGATGCCTTCGTAAACAACGTAAAAATGCCCCTAGAACTTGAAGTTAATCAAATTACCCATATTAAAAGGGTTAATTGATAACCATTAATTGTGGACCTCCTTCCTCGCATATTCCAGACAACTTCACGGGTCTAGCGATAGGCACGGGCGCGCAGCCGCTGAACGGCGCGCTGCCCTCGCTGCCGTCGCCCACCATGCCCGGCTTCAACATGGCCGCGCAGACCGCCAACGGGCAGCCGCCGCCGCAGGAGGCCGTCTATACCAACGGCATACACCAGACATTCACAGGACGTGAGTTACTTGCCCACCACACCTCATACCAAACAGGGCGCCCACTCCGAATTACGAAATGATATGCTTCGGCTAACGGCTCGTACGTTTTCCTACTCCGAAAGTGTTTCGGATGTGTTCCGTTCTTTCGGAGTAGGGGCCAAGAAAGAAGAAATGCCAAATCACGACTATCGAATCTGAACTTCGGATCCGAAACACTTTCGTAGTAGAAAAACGTAAGTACGATCCGTCAGCCGAAACATCTCGCTTCGTATTTCGGGAACTTGAAATCATTCTAAATATAAAAACTTCACATTTTCCAATTACCCTACCCACTATAGATACTCATGATCGCTGAAATTCTGTAAAGCTTGCGCCATTTATTTTGAAAACAACCCTACATTTTATTAATAGATTTTAACCCAATATCGTCTACTATTAAACTGGAACACTGAGATTCTCAGCCTGTTTGTTGTCTTAAGTTTGTCTTTGCTAAGTTTTCTCAGTAACAAGGATCATATTGGTCCTAATGATTATTGATATCAGGAGTCAGCATTTAAAAAAGTAATGTTAGGATATAAGACATGTCCAATTTAATTCTCGGGACACTCCCTGACGCTTCCAATGGGTGCACATGTTTAACAAGTAACATTCTTCTTCCAGCCGTACCTGTAACAGCTCAGGGTCTGCCGAACGGCGAGGCGGCACTGCAGCACGCCGCGTACCCCGGCATGCAGCCCTTCCCCGGAGTCGGTGAGTGGCGCAACAACTACCCTCAAACACAATGCTGCCCACCTATCTCTTCAGCTGATGACGTCTTTACTTACCACCGTTTTAGGATACTTCTCCACACACAGTATAAATATACAAAGTACACTGTGACCAAGCCAACTAGGCGCCTGTCAAATGTGACGTCACTCGCACGGTGGCGGTGGCAGTGCGAGGGCGGGAAGCTGCAGGCGGAGGTGGGTGTGCGGGCGAATGGGGGCGGGGAAGCCGCATTCCATCCAAGCGCCTAGTTTGCTTGGTAGAGTAGTACTTACCACCATCATATTTCGTCTGTTACCATATTTGGGAGATGACAACCCTGAACAGATAGTTGGGAGCCCAACCCGATCTCACCGCTTTTCGTGACACGCTTGGAACTAGGCCAAAAGTCTTCGACCAATGAATTGTAAATAGAGGGTAGATTTGAAATTCATAGTTAACGGTTATCGATTTGAATATGGATTTCCATTCGTTCATTTTAATGATTTATAAAGTTTTAAATATTTCAAGGGATTGACTTTAGATTTTCTATTGAAGACTATTGGCCAAATTTCATTATTGTATAGAATGGGTATTGAGTTATTAATTAAGTCTGTGTTAAATATGTTGGGTGGATGGTATATAAGTAATTCTTACGACTTCTATGTGCAAGGGAAAGGAATGTTTGTGTCCACTGTTTATCATGACATTTGATTGACCTATAATATCTGACCTTTTATAATTCTAATCTCTAGTTTGTACAGAGGTAGTTCATTAAACTATTTATTAAAACTTTTTTGTATGTTATAGATCAATCAATAATATCGTTATATGTACAGGGTAGGTACCGTGCGCTGTTCAAATCACGATACTCAACATTGAATTATTTGGTACATTCACGTACAGTAGTTAGTGGTTGTTATCTGTCTATACCTATGTCAATGTTAAATTATAAAACAATTTGGAAATGTCAAAACGGGGGGGGGGGGGGATTAAAATTTGGTCATCAAATTGGCATAAAAGTTTCGCTTCTAAAAGTGTTGCATGCATGCATATGTACGCAACGACTGGGTGTTCATTGTGAAAATGTGCAACTTAATGTTCGACAGCTTACCCAGCGGTTTATGGGCAGTTTCCGCAGCCGATCCCGCCGCCCATGTCGACCATTGCGCCCGCGCAGAGAGAAGGTAAGTGGCGCCCCGCGGCGGAGATAACAACAACCTGAACCGACGACTATCCAACTAACCTTCCAGCCTTCAATAGATTATCTCTTAGATGTAAAGAATTCAATGAAACCTGACCAACCTTGAGTTTCAATGATTCATAGTCTTTGTTGTTCTTCGTTTTCCAGCTGAGACGATACATTTATAGCTCGATTTAACCTAACCTAACCTGGACGGCAAGTATTTTTCATTCTAAAAATAATCTGTTATCATTAACAAAAGGGATCCCCGAACAAGTCTAAACGCAAATACAGCGTTTTTACGCAAACAATAATTTTCACAAAATACCTACGAAACAAGAAATAAGTAAATAACACCCCTGGTTTTGGTCGGGGGTTAAACTCACAAATAAATATTTTATTTATTAATATTTGGACAAATATTTCTGTAGACTAACAAAAATTGCCGAGTTGCACAATTGCTTTCGTTCTACCCATTTACTATTTTTACTTAAAAAACCGTCTGTTAGCTGGAGAACAATAACCATTGTAGTTTGGCGACGCGTGCACAATATTCAAAGTCGATGTTTAAGCGATTATAGTTACCTATCTGTGCAAAATTCTTCGCTTCACTACACTGTCGGAGTCTGTCACTGTTCTGTGTTAGCATGTGTTGTGGACTTGTGTCATGTTTGTGTGTCATGGATGTTTATCTGTGGAACACTATGTAAGTTTTAACACACTAATATGGTAAGTGGTGTTGATGATGTGACGTCATCAGTGCTGATTCCAGAATTGCGAAGATGCGAAGAACTACAAATCATTAGTGTCTATCATACCAACACCGTAAGATCACACAAAAATAGATGCTAGCTGTACATCAAGCAATTGGTTTACTGCTAACGGACCATTAGTGTGTTGAACTCGGCCCTAAATCACTTCTTTCAGTCAATCACATAAATCATCCTAGATTGTCTACAAAGGGCACAATTTGGTTCACGATAGGTAAGTCGAGGCAACCCAACTTGTCTATTGTCGTGCCTTAACACACTCATTGGTAAGGAACGCAAAAGAACGCGAGCCAAAACGTGCCGTTCGTAGGAAGCTTTAGTTCTCATTCAAACTTGGCACCCCCATTACCAAAACCCCTCGTGCTATTGTTCAGAGGCAGATTTGTGAGTTCTTTAAAGATTTTCTTATGTTCCCAGGGTGCTCGATCTCCGGCCCCGAGGGCTGCAACCTGTTCATCTACCACCTGCCGCAGGAGTTCGGCGACGCGGAGCTGATGCAGATGTTCCTGCCCTTCGGCAACGTCATCAGCAGCAAAGTGTTCATCGACCGAGCCACTAACCAGAGCAAATGCTTCGGTTAGTTGCTACTAACAATACATGCCTATGCTTTCGAACATTCCAATGGCCAAAACATTCAAACCTCGTTGAGAATTCAGCTTTTTGGATTTTTTCAACTGGCTTCTGGTAACAGGTCGTTTGTGTGACACTGTTGAATGACAATCTACAAAATCTAATATTTTAACTTGTCCACATATGTATTTATGACTGTGCAAGTCCGATCATATCATGCTAAACGTAGGTTTTTTTGGTTGAGACTAGGCCCGCCACACTCCGACCACTGTTTTTCCTGTAAGCCAATCGTATGCGTATCACCGACGGGTATCAGGTGATCTCGATACGTCTCTCTTGATTCATTCTTGTGAGACTATCACAGGAGACATGGATAAAAAAGTTGCGTCCTTAAAGATACAGGTCTCATACGATGCAGCACATACGATACGCAATAATGTATATTAGGTTGCTACGCCTGTCATCAAAATCCTCACGTATGATTACAGGTTTCGTATCGTTCGACAACCCGACGTCGGCGCAGGCGGCGATTCAGGCGATGAACGGCTTCCAGATCGGCATGAAGCGGCTGAAGGTGCAGCTGAAACGGCCCAAGGATGCCAACCGGCCTTACTAACCCTAGACGCCGTCCCTGCGCGTTCGAGGCGTGCACATGGTCAGTAGAATTTTATTACTGCCCCTATTGAGGTGATGAGGTCACTTTATTTCCCGCAGTAGTAGACTTGTGCAACCACATGTCCCCGATGGATTAAGCACACACGTAGACACTCGATGTATATGTCGCCGCCAACTCGTTTAATGCGCTATTCAATTGGGCGGCTAGCCCGTTCATTAAACGTCGACACTCAATTAGACGCCTAGGCCGTTCGTTGAATTGACACATATTGCTAAACGTCCAACGAGTTGGCTGGTTGAAAGCTAGCCTTTTGGAGAAGGCTGAACGTCATTTCCTTCGTGTTAGGTTACTGGTGACCCCGAACGCAGAAATAGGAGCACCGCGAAGCGGGGCTCCGTCGACTATGTCATAGAAGTCATGGTCACCCTAATAATATTCACAAATGTCATTCACCCAAGCGGCTAAGCAACGTTCAGCCCCCTTATTTAACGTTGCATTCGACAATTTGCCTAGGCGTCCTTTAGCCATTGTATTGAGTGCCGGCGTTTAATGAACGGCCTAGCTGCCCAATTGAATGAAGTATTAAACCAGTTGGCGGCGACATATACACTGAGTGCATTAGTGTCTAGTGTCGTATCCTTAGCATAATAGGGGGCCTGTAAGGTAGGTACTGCTACACCGGGCATACATACATACTCAGGAAGTGGTCACAACATCGACTTCATATCCAGTAGACGGCCTTGTATAGGACCATCGTTTCCAGATACCACATTAGGAAGACAGACCACAATCCACGCCCACCAATCTTTGGCCAGTAACGATTGATCTGTGTCGGGGTGTGTGTCAGGATTTGTTGCTCGATTTGTTGCACGCGCACCTCCATAAGTTGACTGAAAAGTTTGCATATCGAATAAGAGGTATTAGCGCCTACTGGTTATATGGTCGATGTGTCGCAAGTAGCGAGCGCTCTTACTTGAACGATTCAACTATAATCACGATGGTATTTCCTCACGTTGCCGTTTTGTTCGCAGGGGGCAACTGGATTATTCTTCGTGCCCGAAGTGCGCTTCTTCGCGTATTATTATCAACAATTCCAAGGAATTTAATACACATTTATTGTATAGCAAATATCATTACCTACATACTTACTAAAGAATTATGCAAGCCCACTCGGCGAGTATACTAAATTAGTTTAAAGTAATTTATTAAATCAGCGCGTAGGAATGCTTCATTCTTATCATTATCGATTAATCATTAAATTACTCTATTATATTATTATATATACAATTTATTAACTTTGATTAAATTATTATTATTATTATAAAAATGACGTTATAAAAATTTTGTCATTCGTAATCATACTTCTACTTCTAAGTACTTAAAGTTTAACTGAAACTTTTAACATAAATTTATTATACTAGTTATTTGCTTGGACTAAGCCAAACTGAATTTATTAAGTAAGTTGAAAATATAAGAAAAAAAATGTATTTTAATTATTGTATATTGCAACATAAATTGTCGCGCCGCGGGCGGTGCGCGCACGCCTTTGCCATTCCATCTGTCGCTCGGCGACGCCGCGCTGCATACTGCACGGTACCTACTGCACTGTGCCCTGCTGCAGTACTGCACACTGCACGGTACTGCACGTGCAGCACGCGGCGGCAGGCGGCGCTGCCCCGGCGCTCGCGGACACTGTTGTCTCCCACCGCCGAACTGATCACGTCTAATGTAAGTGCTCGCATAGATCACTATTGGAGTATTTATATGTCCTATATTTTGTTAAATTTTATTATATGTGTGTCTGATAAGCTAATACCGCCGGGCCGTACCGCACAATCTTCTTCTACCACTATGTATTAAACTAACCTAACTTGTCAAATAACCTAACCTAACTTTTCAAGATGGCGGCTCCCTGGTATTGTTAAGCCGTGATATCCGGTCTGTCCGTTGTCCACGGTGCGCCCGGCGACGCACAAACCTACATGTTGTGAATTGTTGACAAAATTAAATGTTTGTATTAACGCTGTGTACAAATGAAAGTGCACTTCAACATAAGACCGATACTTAGGCCTTCGTTTCGAAAGAACGTGTTATTATGTGTTGTAAATTCCAATATGGGCTGTGATATAAAAAATATAATATCAACATAATGGATTGTACAGGCCATTCGTCTCTGTATTGCATTTGTGTGTAACGCTCTATGCCGAGCGTACGTCAAGCGGCGTGCAAGAAGTATCACAGTATATAAACTCTTACTGTAAAGTTCTTTTCACATTTCTCAGCCAGAATATAATTGTCAAAGTTCTCTGTGTGCAGCATTTGAAAGAGGCATAACCTGGCTATATATAACGTTGTCATTCGGAACGGGGAACTTTCGGAAATTTTCAAAATCGAAAAGAAAAAAAATCACAATTTATTTTTGTACATACCCTAAGGGAAATTTCAGAAAATACCTCGAAATCTGTGAACATTTTAACAACATTTTCGTTATTGCCTCTTTTAAACGTTTCAAACAACTGTCGGTAATTCTATTTTAATTGAGGGTAGTTCCAGAATACATTGCTGGTAAACAACTAAATGTTCGTAAAATGTAGGTAGTTGAATGTAGATAATACCCGCATTGCGACGTGACGTGCGCTCGGCATCAACTCGCATTCCGCGATGTCAATTCACAAGAGCGAGCTTCCCCAAATTTGTTTCAAGCATTCGTGTGTGTGTCTATGTATCTATACATATATAAATACTATTCTCGTTAAGGTGTTAAATACAATAACTGTGAGTGATGCGTCAGGGGAGTCAACAGTGAGTGTAGCGCGAACTAACAGATTACAAAACTAGTGTAATTTCTATACAGACAAAAATAGATTCATAATCAAAGGTACCAATATAAATATAAAATGATACTGAGATACCTTAGATGTATAGTGCGCGCCGGCGCGGGCGTGCGTCGGCCTTCACTCGCGCCAACTCGGAGTCGGGGCCTGCGTCTGCGCAGCGGCGCCAGTCGACGAGGATAGTTAATATGATGATCTCAATGTGGGCGATAGGCTAAGACCACGTTATGATGCGTAGTTCGTTACGGCTTGTAATGTAATATAGCATTATGATTTGCGGTCTGCGATGGTGACCGACGGCAGAGACTCGAGGTTGACGTGCGATTGTTTTAGAATCGCATTTTTTGCGTCGCATATGATCGTAGCGTGTTTTAGACTACACCACGTAGATTAAGGAGTTTCGCGAGGGATCGTCCACGAAGCGGTTGTCGTTGCAGAGTGAGTGCATGACGTATCGTCCCGCGCGACGCGACGCGACGCCGCGCGACGCGACGCGACGCGACACGCGGCGGGCCCCGCCGCCTGCCACGCCGCCCGCCTCTAGTCAAATATTACACTCACCACAAGACATAGAATTTTATATTTACACAAATAATTATATTATATTGACATAGTATTCTAGTTTTAGGCGATTATGATTTACGAGTAAGCCGTGTATAAAATTATATGCGTGTAACAAAACAACTACTGTCGTTTTAAGTGTGTCTCTAGTTCTTTTCTCTAAACTCACGATTGTGCAATACGTTGTTACGCTTTTTTAAATTGTTTAGCGTCGTTTTTGTTTATATGCCATTATTTATTTTTATCGATGTTTTTCGTTACCGTTTTAGATTATTCGTCGACGTGGTCTCGTTTCGTAAACCGACCGTGGAGCCGGCCTCAACACGCGTTCACGCGGGGAATTGCTAGCTGGCTTTATGGCAGATCCCTAAAGCGGAGCTTTGCTCTTGCCGATACCTGTGCCAGTTAGAAGCGTGGTATGAAGTGTTGACATTTTTCTGTGGAACTGTTTAAAAGTTGTTATAAGAAGTTGATTATGAAGGGGATCGGACCCTGAGTGTTCAGGTTCCCCGCGTGCGCGGCGGCGGCGGGGCGGGGAGGGGCGGCGAGGGGCGGCGGGGAGGGGAGGGGAGGGGGAGGGGCGGCGGCGCCCGCCGCGACGCCCGCCTCCTAGTTAGGTTACACACTAATCGATGCCAAACCGGAACACGTATACTTAGTATATCGACTATCGATAATATCACCTCGTGGTAATGTAGACGTAATGCGCCCGGGCACCGCCCGGGACTAATAATATTGTGTACTTATATCTTTATACTGATTAAAATTAAATTCCCTAAAGATATATTGCGGTGACGCGAACGTTTGTAATAGAATAATGTCCCCTCTGAATGTATAAAACAATCGCCCATAAAAGTGATTCTAGGATACAGGGTATGCTTTGCAATTATTTAAATGTATCTAAATGTTTTTCATGTAGGCAGATACACTCGGCGCGGTCCGAGTGCGGGCCGCCACTCTCGGGTCCATCGACTAGTCTGTCGCCACTTTTTATACTCTCTCGTAACTATCGTAGCGTAACCGAGCTCATCCTCATCTCACCGCTCCCTACTCGACTCGACGACTCGAGCGACTCGACCGACTTGAGCGACTCGACCGACTCGAGCGTCGCGGAGTACAGGTGGCGCCGCCGACACTCGTATCCACATTCATACCGTGTTATTACAAACCATTTCGACACGTTTTAAACGCGTGTTCAGTAAAATTTTTCAAGGTACTTTTAACTAGACACGCGTTCAAAACGTGTTTAACTTTTTTGTAATATCACCGATAATGTTTCTCATGCATATAATAAATAATAACAGCATCTATGCTAACGTAGTAATCTCTTTTTAACTTTATAAGTGGCTTCGTTTATTGTAAAACGCTCGAAAAATCTAGGAGATAATTCATATCAATGATATGACTATATTCTTAAATTGCCGAAAATATACATTGCTGGACGTTGGCATAGCATGAGTACAACGTCGAAGGCGCCACCTGGCGGGTGCAAGTCCACCCCCACACTGACGCGCTTCGCTTAGTTTGTTTCCGACATCGCTGTCCACGCATCCTTCATCCAGTTGTGCCACTTGCGTTAGCAGTATCCTCATTCACTTGTCATGACGCAAACAGGTGTCGCCATCGGCTGACGACACCGACGACAAATCGTTCGTTAAGGTACGATTCCGACGAACGCGGCAGACAGCGGACGTCAGGCGGTCTCATACAAATTGTGGCGATGACATGTGCCGCGACGGCAGACGGCATTACAATTTGTATGAGACCGACTGACGTCTGCTGTCTGCCGCGTTCGTCGGAATCGTACTTTTAGTATTACTAAAATCGAATTTCTAAAAAAAAAACTATGTAACTCCTGAAATTTTATAACATATATCGTTCGCATATTCAAATTCGTGGTAGGGCTCGCGTAGGTACACGCAAAGACGTTTGGATCGTTCGTATTTGGTATGCGAATAGTGCGGATCGTTGGTTAGGCGGTATTGGTTAGGTCGTCGGATGGTGGCGTGGCTAGTGATGCAGGACGCGTCACACGATATACACGTTTACTAAACACCGATCGATACTAGTTAGATAATTAAGATGAAAGCCAATATTTTAATCAGAAAAAAAAAACAAACATTAGAATTCGGAATAATTAATCATATTATATCTATTTATATAATAAAAAATATGGAGAGAGGCGCATAGTGCTTTTATGAACGTAGGTCCTAGTATTGAAACAAAACGATCTAGTCATATCTACTTTCTGTTATTTATTTTTTCTATCGCTTAGCATATGTTAGCTTCAAGCACAAGTTTGTACCTTATATACTTGCGTGTCGTTTATGTACTTAGAGCGGTTATGAGTTACTGTTTTTATTTTCTAAAGTGTAATGAAACTGGCATGTAATTATAGCGAGTATCCTATTAAATATGTTTAATTCCTAACTCCATTAGATTGCCATATTTCAACGATGTACACTGTACTATGTTATATGAGAAATATATACAATTTATGTTTGATAAGTTATCCAGAATGCTGTATCGCCGCATCCATGTTTCACCATTAGATTAGTTAAGGTTAATCGAGATAATTTAATCGGTATAGAGACGTAGAGCGAGTTATGAATGGTATAACCGTTTGGTTAAGTTAGGAGTTTAAAGTTACCTTAGAGCAAGTTAATGGAAGTATGTTTTAGGTAGAGACGATGTAACTCGTAGTTCAGCTAAAGATCGTTGATTGGTGCTGATTCTGTTGGCACGTAAACTAGAGGTGACTTAACTAACTATATCGAACCTTCTCATGCTCGGAAATGTTTTTAGCTGTGTCAAATTTAGTTTAATCGTGATTTGACAGCAGAATTAGCGCCATTGTTGGCTATATACGCATCAGTGTGGTATATAGCGAGCATATATTATGACAAATCGCGCCGTCCGTATTGATCTCTGACTATTGTATAACTGTATCCGATATATTCACTATATTCGACCGCTTTGAAATAACAACTATCCCTCGACATAGTAAATAGATGAAGAAACTAATACACTTTTGAACGAGACGTCAAATATTTATTACAATTTTGAAAGTCTATCACGTGCCATTACAGATGAGCAAACGAGGTCAATAATCAGTAACAGTTCAATGGCACAATTCCTTTAACAAGAGATTAAACATTGTTTAAAATATATTGAACACTCACTCACTAGTAATAAATAATTAAAAATCTCTGATTAAATATTAATCTGATTGTTTGGCCTGTGATAGGCTAGTGTGCATAGTAGTTCCACAATAATTCGATTTGTACATAGTAATATGACGTCATATCTTTAGGAGCTTACTAGCCTTTTGCCCCGGGGCCGCCCGGGCGGGTGACAGGGTGTCGCTGTGTTAATGCTAAGTCGAAATCATAATCATTAACCGTTGTTAGACTGGTAACACACCTCATACTTGAGTGTAATGTCGGTATGTACGGGCAGATAAGCATTGATTAACTTTTATTAAAAAATACGACTAAGTGAACAAAAAAATAGTTAAAATATAAATCTGTTAACTGTCCTTTAAATAAAATATTGCCCAATAGTTCATTTTGGCCCGTAATAGGTCCAGTAATTTTGAAAGCAACCAATGAAGTGAATACACTTAAACTGTCCTACACACTGTTCTGGATAACTTATAATGGAATAGTTTAAGAGTGAACAACACTTGTATGTTCGGGATTGCTTAGTTTGTTTTTTTTTATTGTGTAAAATACAGGCTTGATAGATTATCCCTCTGTTTTCCAACTAGTGTGGATTACAAGCGGTACAAAAGTTTAATCAACGTTTGTGTAATGGCGAGTTAGTTAATCCTATGTTAACCAAGGAATATGTCACCTACCCATTTTAAACTCCTATCACTTAATACTTATTACCAATTGTAAATGTAATTATGAATCTAAATAAGTAACTAGACCATTTACCTTCAGACGTATAGTGAAATTTATAGATTTTATGTAAATAAATGTATCTTTGTAACTGTCAAACTAATCCTAAGTACAAAAAAGGCTTCTTTCTGCTAACCTCAGTTCCAATAAAGCTTACGAGGACTTACCACTCTTTTCTTTATGAATACCCTGGTATATGGGAAACATTAGGTAGGAACAAATTGGATGTACGCCTTGATACGCAATCCTGAACATACAGCGTGTACATAGCAGTTTACATATATATAGCTTAGCAAAGAGACACCTCGAGCGGTGTCTGTGATATTACGCTTGTAACGATCGTCCATTCGACCTACATTATGTATTCTAACATATACGTGACACACCTATGGGCTTTATGTTGCAGTAATAACGGTCGATATCGCGTTACCAAACTTGTACAATTCTAGTAAGTTAGCTACTAAAAATTTAGTTTTCAACTAACTATTATTAATTTTGTTTTTAGATTTAGTGTTAGGTAAATAGCGGTGCCGATATATAAACGTGGCAGTCTTTAAAATTATTCTCTGAATTACTAAAACTTGTAGCAGGTATTTATTCTGTCACTTTGTATATTGGCAACGATGATAATGATTTCAGGCTATCGATCAGGATCAAAATGATATCCTTATTAAATAATCTGTTCACTAAATTGTTTTGCTTACAAACCACAATGTTCTTAAGGCAACCGAAATACCATTCGGGCCCCAAACTTGTTAAATAAATTAAAATTAGTTAATTGTAATTAAAAGTTATTCGTTCGAATTGTGGTTTTAATGATGTCGACGTTCCCAGCTGCCGGCGTTTCGGTAACTCTTTCGACTGTTAAAAACTAACATATACATTCAGAAAGTTTAACTAGACGTCGGCAACTGGGGATATTACTTTCAGTTAGGTACTTGTAATTGTAAATTGTATACAGACGGATTTGTGAACAGAGTATAAACTCCAGGGCATTGATAGGTAGCCATACAAATATTTATTCTCATATATTGTTATAGTTCGCCAAAGATTTGTAAAAATAAATAAAAATAAAGAGTGTTATGATCACTTTTGGAAGTCGCTAGTTAATTTATTAATTTATTATTAGTGTAGTTTAATCCGACCGAGTACTGATGTACGTTCACGTTATGGAACTAATAACAATAAATACTAGCCTACTTTGCATGTCTTTAGTTAATGAACTTTTAAAACCTATTATCGAGTTATTAATATGTATATTGCTGATATATTTCGAAACTAAATTACTATTCAATTATTTATTATTATACACTTATTACGTTTAGTATGCTAGAAATATGATGAAGGATAATAAATAATTTTAATTATATTACGGTACGTGTTTTATTTCATTTGTTACAATAAATAGTCGCAGCATGTATCAACCAGAGACAATAGTTTTTTTACGTATCAACAATTTGTTTTATTAATCATAATAGTGCTAAAAAGAATATGGTACCTACACAACACTAATACAGAAAATCCGAAATTAGGTTTCTTTGTCATACTAGAATATCTATATTGGATGAATGGATATTCCATACGGAATCGAGGCTGTTACATAAAACAACAACCCCCAAATTTACAGAAAGTTATGATCGACTTACACTGGCATTACAAATCGCTTTTGTTCCTAGAAATGCTTGTAAAAACCATTTTAAACCGGCTAAAATCTCTATAAATTTGGCGGTAAATCTATTAACATTAAAGGGCCTACTCTTTTACAAACGAAAACCAAATTTCGGACAAAATTTCGCGTGTTTCCTACTACGTTTCTAATTCATTCCGACATTTCTTATGAACGAAAATTGTTTAACGTCTTCGTCGTCGTCGAATCTAAACGTCAAACCATTTTCGTTCGTAAGAAATGTCGGAATGAATGAGAAACGTAGTAGGAAATACGCGAAGAAATTTCGTTTTCGTTTGTAAAAGAGTAGGCCCTCTGGTTGTTACTAGGATCGCCAAAATCCATTTTGTACGTTAGGGGCCATCCATTAATTACGTCACACGTAAAGGAGTGGGAGGGGGTCGACGAAATGTGACATTATGTGACAAGGGGGTGGGAGGGGTTCTAAGTTTTGTGACGTCACATTTAAAAATCTAATACTTATATGTAAGTATTAAAACCGAAATTTAATTTTTTTACGAAATTTTTTGAAAATTTCTGAAAATTATAAAAAATATGTGACGTCACACAGGGAGGGGGGGTCTCGCAAATGTGACCAGCTGTGACAAGGGGGGGAGGGGTCTAAAAATCATGAAATTCGTGTGACGTAATTAATGGATGGCCCCTTACCCAAAATACGTAGTTCGGAACCAAGTTGATAAGTTATTTCTTTTTAAAATAGTACGTTATAGGTCTCACTACTTTCTTTTTCGGTGTCATCGCGGACTCCGAACGCTGTATACTATCCATTGACGAGTTACTACCGTTCAAAACCTGCTTATTTAGACTGAGGAGCGATGTATTTGGTACAGAAGGATTTTTACCGGCATCGTCGTCCATTTTCTGCATCGCATCGAACAGGGACACACGACTTGTCTCTTTCAGCTCGGTCGTGTCTTCTTGCTTGCTTGTGTCCTTGTTTGAGTCCGTGTCTGTTTGTGTGTCCTCGATTTCTATTGGCTGTATCATGCTGATGTCCATGTCGTCTTGGGAAAATAAGTCTGGGGAGTTGTTGACCTCTTCTTCGATGGCTATCACTGTTTCAGGTATGCAGTCTGTTGGAGGCTGGAAACAAAGAATATAGATATACAGGGTGAATCTTTCATGTGGGCGTCCATGGCCAAAACCGTAACAAACAATATCGTAAAAAAAACAATATCATTATCCAGGAATGGAAAAGCGCTCCTTGATTTTGAAAAAAAAAAACAAAGTTTTATTACGCAATTTGGTAGTGTCGCTAATAAGGAACGATTTCTGGGTAGTAATGACATACAGAAATCTTTAGGTCAACATTTTTTGACCACGCATTTTTGAATTATTATTTTTTTGATCTAGTGCTAGTGTTGCTAGTGTTAACTTACTACTAACTAGTGTTTAGGAAGAGACAAGATCAGACTTTATTCCAGAATAAATCGATTTCGAGGCCGTCTTGATACCTAATAATAAAAGCTAAGTGCACTTACAAGTCCCGCCTCAGGCGGCACCTCCGAGTCTGCCTTGCTCGCACTACTGTCCCCCAATTCCGTTCCGTCCCCATGTTTGATCACTTGCTCTAGATACGGGTACAACTTCAACGAGGGGTTCTCTTGTACCAACTCCGAGAACTTTATTAGGTACTTGTATAGTTGACCTGAAATTAATAAAAAAATATATTGTATATCGAAAGATTTTTTTTTGATAAATATACTACTGTTTCTAGGATATCAAGTGATATTAAAGTCACTCTCGTTACTCATGCTCTTTTATACTACACTAGCTGTTACCCGCAGGTCCGCGCGATACTTCCAGAGAATCTCTCTCAGTGAACGAATTTTCAGAATCGGCTCAGTAGTTCCAGACATTACCCCATACATACAAACGTACAAACTTCATCTCTTTATAATATTAGTATTAAGTATGACTTTTTACACTTTTATGCATAATTTTAACATTTCGCGATGATACACCAAATACATAGTTATGCAAAGAAACGTTATAACAGATTCAAAAAATCTAACAGAGCTAGAGGTGGCACTAATGTACTATGGCGATGCTGGCAAAAATAACCTAACGTGCTGTTAAAACTTGAGTATCTTTCATTCTATATCTTAGGCCCGTATTAATAAATCTATCCCAAGATTGAGATCGAACTTAAGATGTTGTTTAAGACTGATGTTCCATACATTAAACGTCAAAACTGCAGCTTAAGATCGATCTTAACTATGAGATGCCATTTATTAATACGGGCCTAAGATATACAATGAGACTTCTTCATTAACTCGTATTTATATTCGACAGTAGCAGCACTCTACGATGGCCGGTTTGACATGTGGGGGAGGGGAAGAAAATGATCATTATTATAATGGAATAAGACTGGCCGTTTAAAAAAATAATAATGTCAAAAAATGAATGCGAAAATGAATTTAATTCCGTTATAATAAGGTTCATCCTTTACCCCTCACACATGTCAAACCGGCCTTCATAGGGTGCTGCTACCGTAATAAATTAGAAGACAGTCATAAACAAGCAATACTCACCAACAGTAACGTTGTACCTCGCTAGCATATTATACACGTTGACGATATAGTCCCTGAGGTCTGTATCTCCGAAGGTGTAGTAGGCCATGGGTCTCCGCGCCTGCGCACTGGCCATGGCCTGCAGCAGGCTCTTGAGCTGCGGGGAGCCGCCGAAGGCGCCGCAGCCCCAGTTGCCCGTCGCTATGCCCGGGTACTGCAGGCCCGAGCACTCGGGCTCCGTGTCGAAGGAAAACCCTACCCATGCCTGCGGAGACAATCGATTATGCTGTAGTCAATTGTCTACAGCTTGGCACTAGGCTATGGGCAAAAGTTATTGGTCTACGACAAAAATTGACGATGCTGTGACCAAATTACTAACGAAGTTCGCGCGGTTGTTGTGACGTCATTTGAGCCACGCGCGCTTTGTAATGAACAGCGGCGCGGGCCGGCGCGGTCGGCGCGGGTATAGCGCGCCTTCAATCCGACGGTCCTGTGTGACGTTACAGACACATTCCGCACATTATATAAAATTTGTTATGAAATCGCAACGGATGGACCGATTACGATGATTTAAAAATCATATTGATAAGAAGGCTTAGTTTTAACTATAGTGTTCGTTATGAGTTGATTTGTTGACCTAGTATTGATTCTCATTGTTTTTAAAATTGCTTCACTATAATCGTTAGACATAAGTACTTTATAGAATTATACAATAACAAATATAAGGATGATCTCCTATTGGTACCTTATTGAGTTCCCTGGTGATGGCTTCCTTCCGGTACTCGTGCAGCAGGCTACTGAAAGGCACGGCGTCGATAGCCAGCACGGCGCAGCGGCGGCGCCCGGACGAGTCCCGCGGAGTACTGTCCACGAAGTCGCCCGCCCATCGGAAAGTATTGCCGTACCCAGTGTACTTGCTGTAGCGCTCGCATCCTGACACGTAACTAATAATGAATATCACCCATATACTTGTATTAAAATTATGTGATACAATGCGATTAAAATAAGAATAAGACAGGCTCTGGGCTAACTTCACTCATATAAGTACGGTACCAAGTACTGTACTATGAGTGAAGTTAGCCGAGAGCTTGTACAAGTTCCAGTTGTGACGTCATAACAAGGCGCTAGGCCGGTCCTATTAGTACATTACTGCTGCGGTCTCTAATGAGTGTGTTGTTGACCGCGTTGTTGATGTCGTCTAATCATTCATCTTCAATAGTAATAATAGTCATTAAAACTATACTGTACACAAACTATATGCAAGACTTCCCCTTCATATTTTTTTTACCCATACAAAATGTTTGATTAGGTATTCCCCTAACATACCTAAAAAAATAAGTGCCAAGAATTCAGAATAGAATAGGGCCTAACCTATTCTGAATTCTTGGCACTTTTATTTTTTTCATACATTGCACAAGTAAGAATCACTCACATTTAGAAATGTCAACTAAAGTATTGAAATACAAGCCCTGCTTAGTTTAAGACTCGCTGATATAATGTATTTAGAAATGTATATTTCCTAATAAAAAATATTCCATTTGATTTGAACCTTTCTATAGGTTTGTTCACTTACATAGGCAAGTATTTCCTGTGAAAACGACGGACACATCAACTTTATGGTCCTGAACTAAGCAGTTTTTGGACTAACCAATGATCATGAGTGCTTCATTGGGCCGCAGCACTTCAGTGAAGAGCATGGCGACCAGCAGCTCGGGGCAGATGACGAAGCGGATCTCCTCCTGCACGCAGCCGTGGCCCAGCACGCCGCCGCCCAGGAACCTGACCAACCACTTCATTACTTTATACTCTACAAAAAATGCGAGTTTGGAAGCGTACAAATTCAAATCGTTAAAATTCTATAAGCATCGTGAAATATTTACATATCGGTACAACCATGTTTTTTTTCTTTGGGGCCCCTTTGACAACCCAAAGGGGTTAGTATATGTAATTTTGGTTACGATTCGTTTATTTCGACAGGATCAGAAAGAGGTTTACTTTTCGTATAATTGATTTCCTCTCCTGCGAATGGATACAGGGGAAACGTTACAACCAATTAGGAACGCGACCTCAACTCCTTTATTTAAATTTAGCATCTAAAGGCACTTTAACTGCCTTAACCCATGTTAAATTAAGGGTCTAACTCATTTAGTGCACATTTATTAACGTAGTCTAGAGGGCTCTTTACAAAGAATCGGAGATATTCCCAGATGTCTCTGTATCCTTCTTCAATGGCGTACCGAGGGGCACGCCGACGCCCCTAGAACTGGACTGCCTCCTCTGTTTCATTCAGAACTCATATTTCTTGCCTTATCCTGTACCAGTGGGAAACCATTGATTAACCCGCCCCCCTCCCCCCCTTGGACTAAATTCTTATTTTCCCCTTTAGGCCTTTAAAGTACCTGCCACCCCCCTAAGACCAAAATCTGGATATGCTTTTATCGCAGCCTATGAGCGCGCACTGTACACTTGTTTGTCCCCTGTTTTGTTTATATGTATTACCACTGCACTGGTGTACAATAGAGTGTTATCTATCTACGCTCATGTGCGAATTAAATAAGGGTCTCCATAGACAACCAACTGCACGAGAGCAGTCATGTTGCGGTCGGGGTCTACTTCAACCCGACTCCTCCAAGCAGTCCTTGTGCAGTTATGTTCGACCGCAACACGACTGCTCCAATGCCATTGTTCATTCAGACGAGCAGTCGGAGCGCGAGCTTCAAGCGGTCCTTGTCCTTGTGGTCTAAGTGATACTCACTTGTTAGCGAAGTCGACTTGTATCAGTCCAGCGGCGTCTTCTATAGTGTTGGTGGGGTCCACATGTAGCGGGAGCGAGGCCAGCGGCTCGGCCGAGCCGGCCCACTCGGGGCAGCGCCGCGGCGGCGCCGAGCGGCGGCTGAACGACACCGCACCCGCGCCCGCTGCGCTGCACACGCACGCACGTCACACACCAACACCAACACCAGCACCAACACCAATACCAATACCAATACCAACACCAACACCAATACTATACCACTTGGTACCAGTTGGTGGTAAAGCCAGACTAGCCAACTGTTCAGCAGGCCAGCTGGCTCAACCAGGGTATGGGCATAGTAGAAATATGGATGGTAGGTTATCTTCATAGAAACGCACCGCGCGCGGCTTGTATGTGTTCGCCATGCGTATCTATGCGTCGCGAACGCACACTCAAACATCACATGCATTGTGTCGCACTGATAACCGGGTTTAGTTTTTGTTTGAGTGTGCGTGCGCGACACATAAATACGCATGGCGCACACATACAAGCCGCACGCGATGTGTTTCTATGAAGATAACTTACTACCCATCTTTCTACTATGGTATGGGCGTAAAGTAACTATTACAGCTGCATTTCCTACGATGAATGAGAGAACCGGCAGCCCAAAAGAACACCCCCCCCCCCTTTGTCCCACTCCCCTTCAGGTCAGCAACGTGCGAGCAATGCCTTTGGTCTAATAAGTGCCTTTCTGATATTGCAAGCATCTATAGGTTACGGTATACAGGGTGGTGACGACAGCATGACAATAATTGAAACCATATACTGGGTATCACATTAGTAGTTCGCACATAAAATATTATTAAATTATATTCAAAGGTATTGCCACGGGGTTGCTTTTTTATTTTGACTATTGTGACTTCACGCCCACAAAGGTACCGCTAAAAACACCGACACCGAAGCGATGTTGCCATGCTTGTACTTACAGGTCAGTCTATGAGGTCGGTAGACGTTTATAAAGGGTGTTGTGTTTCGTTTAGACCATTTCCGCATTTTTTTTTGTTGAAAATTTGAAATTTTGGACTTTTATGTAAACTTAATTTTATAGTTTTAATGTGTTGTGAGTGACTAGCAGGGGTCGTGTTTTAATTTATTGCCACTATGTCGTCACCACCCTGTATAACTGCTTAACATCAAGCGGGCCGTACGCTTGTTTGCTACCTCAGTCACATAAAAAACTACTCGTTCAACACTGAGTACATGAGGAATGCGAAGGAGGAAATATTAGTACTTGAGGGTACAGAAGAGAGAAGATACACAATAACATAATCATCACCTTTAGTGCAAACTCTTCTGAAGTAGTGACAGAGACATTTTAGCTTCTCCAAATTGGAATCCGAATCAGTGGACTCGTACAGCCTGTAACTGAAAAAAAACATTCAAGAACCAATAATGCTAATGAGCCTCCTTTATTTAGTCTCTGTGCGAGAGATAAATCGATTGTCTCATTCTCTCCCATGCATTATGTAAGAGAAAGAGCGCCTCAGTGCGACATAATGTGTGACAAAAGTCTTTGTCCTGGCACGTGTGATAAGTCTTATGTGGTGGAATATAAATGGAATCCTCATGGAATCCTCTCCATCCAAAGGTTGTCTGGAAGAGATCGCAGCTTGCGATAACACCGCCCACTGTACACTGTATTTGTTTCTTGTTTTGTTTGTCATTGTTGTTTATGTACTTGTTCCATTAGTGTACAATAAAGTGTTATCTATCTATCTATCTAATATAAAATGTATGGCCATGCCTTTCTTCAAATAAAATAAAATGTGTTTATAGATACTTGCGTATTAAAATTGATGTATGGATACGAGGAATATTCAGATGTGCTCTTCCTAGAGTTCCGTCGCGGGAACGTGCAGAAAAACGCGTTCGCGAGCAGGCTCGCGATCTGTTGCTGCGACAGCGAAACCGAACGGTTTCTGTGTTGCCTGCAACAAGACCACAATACACACAACTGTTGATGTCTTGTCAACTTCCATCACTCCCATAACGTAATTTTATCCCTACATATTGCCAACTACAGACAGCAGGAATCTCTTTATGGCAACAATTAAGTACTTTTAACATCATGTAAATGTTAATTCAATGTTGGATTTTTTTTATTCTCTTAAAGCTCTTAAATACATATTTAAACCGCTTACAAGAACTTTTTTTTTTCATTTTACCAGGAATTCTCTAGCAGAATTAATAAAATGTAAACGTAACGTCACGACTTTTATCCCCATTCGGGGGTAGTCAGAGGCTTGAGTGGCCATACACCACCACATGGCGGAGGTATTAACCAACTCAAAGCCCACGTTTCACCAGATAGTCAGAACCCAACGTGACAGGTGGTGAACCTTGTCGCCGTGTATACAGGAACTGACTATTACCTAATCCCGAGGGATAGGTAGGTTTCCTCACGATGTTTTCCCTCACCGTCAGCGAACTGTAAATTATGCACATAGATGAAAATTCATCCATTCGTGCATGCCCCACCGGGGATCGAACCTGGGACCTTCTGATTACAAGCCCAACCTGTTCACCCCTAGGCTATCTTCCGTCTGTCTGATGGATGTACATATGTGTGTGTATGTATAACTTACTTAAGCAAAGGTATTGGTGCTTGTACCAACTTGGGCAAAGCTAACGCGAGTTTAGCTATCTCTGGCAGGGTCACATTGAAGAAGAACTGTGTCTCCTCCTCTTCTAGGTACTGCAATCAATACACAATCTTTGATCACAAAGGAAATTATTTTAAAGGCATTTGGTGCGGATTATCAGTTCACAAACTAAACTTGACTAAACTAAGTGTATTGCCATCCTTCTCGTAGTCGTAATGCATGAGTGAGAGAACAATATTTTATTTGTGTCCAATTTAGTTTTGATATAAATTGTAGACAACGGAATTAGCACCACTACACACTGCTGACTTAAATATAATTTTTATCATTACCTATAATAAATTGCACTTAATTATTAAAACTAATTATTTATCTGGAATTTATTTTCAAGTACAAACCAAGCATATACAAAACAAATTGAGTTTATCATATAATGAGCAAATGTTCTCCTAAATTAAACAAATAATTAGGTAGTAGGTAGGTACTGTTATCTATATACATGACTAACTGCATCAAGCTTGTAAGCATGTTTATTGGGTATATTGATAAAAATCTATTATGTTCTAAAACCTATGTTATTCACTCTTTAATAATATACATTATAAATTAATAACAAATTAATTTAGTTCAGTCAGCAACGCCAGCAAATACTACCTCATTAAACAATTTGTGGAGTCCCCGGAACTTCCATATGCTGCGGAACTTGGTGTTGTAGCTGAGGATGGCCTCGGCCAGCTGCTGACTGTCGCGGATGGGCCTTGAGAGGGCAGCCTCAATCATCTCCCAACGCTTCTTCAAATGAGTTTCACCTCCACTCTAAAATATAATACCTCTATTTACCAACATATAACCACTAGGGAAGAAGAGTATTATCTCTCATACTCAATCTATGAATTCTATGATTCCGTGTTTGAAATGGAGTATTTGAATATCGGTGATCAGCCAAATCAGGGTAGACTGAAAGCCAACCCCTCATAATGGGATAAGGCTAGGATGAAGAAGAGTGTTTGAAATGGACCACTATTAATATTGAGACAGATATAATCCGGCCGGATTCTTCAAGCAATGACGCACATTCATTATATTGGTAGTCAAAACATTGATAAGAGTAAGAGATAAATAATCACCAATATAAAAAGTTAAATTTATAGGTACTCACTTCTTGAACAGGGTACAGACTCTGACTAGAGAACGGCATCCTGACATGTTCCTGATCCCATTTATCCTGTCCGATCTGAGGCTTCGGAGGCCGGTCGTCCCCGATGCCGTCGCCGCTCGACACATGGTACAACACAGCATGGTTGAACCCAGGGGACACTAGCGGGAACTCCGGGGAGCCCCACGAGGACTGCGACCCGTACATCTCACTGATAGGAACACCTCTCCAACTATTATCACTATCCGCGGTACCCATTGTAAGACCCCGAATTGTATACCGGAGTGAAATTAGATTCGGAATTCGCAAGGCTATTATCTGCTTGTTGAGGTTCGGATATTTGAGAATGGCTAATTGCATTTATTGGCGTTATTTATTTTATTATTTTAATAATTACGTACGATATAAAATATGCACAAAATAAACGCGACGCAAATGTTGCGTTCCACACACCGTATTTTTTTCTATTTTCGTCCATAAAAACTGCTAAAAACGATAATAATGATCACTTTCAGTACAAGTTGGTGCGAGTGGAACGAGATTTGTGCTCGAAAATAACAAAATTAACAGTGAATGGAACGCAGCAAAAGCAATGGTCTAGAGATGTACCGAGTACCGAATACCCGGTACTCAAATACGGGTTCCGAGTACTTTATGGTATTCGAATCCTAAGTCGGGTACTCAAATCGTGCCCTTATGACTACAAACTTAAAAGTCTATTTTTAAGAATAATGAAGAAAGTAAAAGTGTTTTAATTTGTCAGTGAAGTATACCACCACCACTTTATTGATATTTTAGGTCATATTTTAGGCCTAGCCAAAGGTCTTCCCACAAAGAAAATACGAAGAAAAAGATGTTCTTATTAGATTTCCCTATGAAACGACGCTTGACAATTTGCGCTGGTGAAGGCACGGGTGAAGGGGTGTAGATAACGCCTACATTGACATTTCAATCTACCGGTTAATAGCAAAACTACTCGCTTCGTTCTATGTCGATGATAGTACGTAGTTTAACTTTTTCACACTAGATGTCAATAAGTGTAGGGTGATAAAAAAACGTACAGACGGTCGCCACCTAGTGTCGAATAGAATTATTTTTAGGATGCGAACGTTGGCAAGACGTCTGCACAGGACGAACGCCAACAGAACACTGATTTAAGCCACGCCTACTGTGATGACGTTAACGGCCTAGTTGAGCCACCGCAGTGCCACTGGGGCCGAGTTGCTTAGACCCAGTTCCCTTAGTATTAGGTCCATAGTAGAGATGTGCCGAGTACAGCCTGGCTCGAGTACTAACTCGAGTACTTAGTAAGTACTCGGATACTCGAGTACTCAGATTATAGGACTCGAGTACCCAGTACTCGAATACGGGTTCCGAGTATTTCATGGTTTTCGAAGTACTCAAATAAATAGAGGTACAATCAAGTGATGTGAAAGGTGTAGTGAAAGTGGACAGGCAAATTCTCGCCTTTGTGTGTGCATCATATTAATCATATTATATTTTCTAATTGGAAAAACAGGTAATTATTAATACATATTTAAGTAGACTTTATACAGGCTTTTTTAATTTCTTGTAACAGTTGTAGTTTTTTAGAAAATACATTATAAATCGGGGCGCTCGCCAAAATTTTCGCCATTTTGCCAATTTTCACGAGTGGACATACAACGCACTAATTAGATGTCAAACTCGGACATTTGAGTGGTTAAAAAAATACATAATACAAAATTACTCGAGTCCTATTAAGTACTCGAGTACTCATTACAAGTATTCGAGTACCTGTCCGAGTCCTCAGACTCGAGTACTTACTCGATTCTTTTTTTAACGAGTACCAGAATACTCGAGTACCAAAAATAGCGTACTCGGCACATCACTAGTCCATAGGTCTTCCTGGGCTTGAATTAAAAAAATACATAATACAAAAATACTCGAGTCCTATTAAGTCTTCGAATACTCATACAAGTATTCGAGTCGAGTCCTCCGACTAGACTCGAGTACTGACACGATTCTTTTTTTAACGAGTACCAGAATACTCGAATAGCAAAAATAGCCAACTTGGTACACCACTACAATGGTCTCGCTGGAACTCTCGAACCAAAGAGAATGTAAGAGTACCTATGATGCGTTCCATTCACTGTTAATTTTGTTATTTTCGTCCACAAAAAGTGTTAAAAACCGGCCAAGTGCGAGTCGGACTCGCGCACGAAGGGTTCCGTACCATTCTATAAAAACGGCAATCATGTCTGTTGTATGGGAACCCCACTTAAATATTTTTTTATTCTGTTTTAGTATTTGTTGTTACAGCGGCAACAGAAATACAAATTTTATTCTGACTTTTCGGATAGTTTTGATAAAATCTATTGCTCAATTCGAAATTGTATCCATAAAGGGCTATGGTAACTAAAGAGTGCACAGTATGTGCCAGCATTCAAGTCAATATTGATAAACACATTATCTATTTGAGTATAACCCGTTGTGGTAACAACACGAGGAAGTTTTGAATTTAAACCAATATGGTCAAAATATTTTTTTAAAGGTGCATTCTCATTAGATTCCAGTAAGTCTACATTAAAATCCCCGCACACTATAGTCGGAGGCAACGGGAGTATTCTGCCATCAAATATGACACTATGAAAGCAATACAACAATTTCCAATCGATCGAAACCTAGAGATAACGCAAAACTTGTCAATAGCAGGCGAATTTTGGTCGTGACTATATTGCGATCTGAAAAACGAAACCATAGCGCGATCTAGGAGCTCATCTAGCGTCATCTAGTGGTGCGTAGCGGTACTATTATTTTATATATTATGAGATTCTTATTTTATATTATCTTTGTTATAGCAACAATTATTTACTCTTTGCCACCTCACTCCCATAAAAAAAAACTGCTCAACATCAGGCGGGCTGTACGCTTTTTTGCCACCTCAGTCCCATAATTGTTAGTACACACCTGCAATAATAGGTACATAAAGTACACAAATAAATAAATACACATTCTGTGAAAAACTATTACAACGCCATCTATAGTTCTAATACTCTGTGCTTGAAACTCCGAATGCATTTGAAACTTGATTTACAAATATGTTTACGTACGTAAACAATGTATTTGCACAAATCAGTAGTGTTAACATTATTTTAATTTAAGCTGTGGGCGACAAAAAAAATGCGAATTACTAAAAAAAAAAAACAACTCGTAGTAAGATTCGAACCTAATACCCACATACACGTGGACTAACGCCTTAACCATACGGCTAAGATGATCTCTAGTATTGCACTCGAATTATAATACTACTTATGACACTGTAATGCCAATGATATCATAACAATGTTAGATGGCGCTACTTTGACTGGTACTATTAATTTAAAACTTATTTATGGGTCAAAAATGTAGTTTTACATTTCTTTTTTTTGTCAACAATTTATCTAAAATATGTCATAATAATGATCACTCATGGTTAAAATGTTAGTTTTCTCTTTATATATTGTTTAATTTATGAGTTATCAATAAAAACGCCAAAAATATCGAGTTTATTGTATGGGGACCCCCTTTATTTTTAACTTTTATTTTATTTTTAGTATTTGTTGTTGTAGCGGCAACAGAAATACACATTCTGTGAAAATTTCACGTCTCTAGCTATTACCGTTTGTTAGATACAGCCCGCTGACAGACAGACGGACAGACAGACAGACAGACAGACAGACAGACAGACAGACAGACAGACAGACAGACAGACAGACGGACAGCGTAGGCTTAGTAATAGGGTCCCGTTGGCACCCTTTGGGTACGGAACCCTAAAAACGATAATAATGATCACTTTCAGTACAAGTTGGTACGAGTGGAACGAGATTTGTGATCGAAAATAACGAAATTAACAGTGAATGGAACGCACCACTAGTGTCTTGAACGTCAAAGTCAAAGAGTGACATGTCAATCATCAAAGTTTTTTTTTTTTTTATAAGATTAGTTTTACGGCCCCTGGGAACTAGCCCTTTGGAGCCTAACATCAGTATACTTTTATTATTATTTTTTCTTAATTCTACCTTATAACTACCTTATAACTACCTTATTTCTACCCCCCCAAACCCTATCAGTAAAGTGGCGGATACTTTACTGACAAATTACTAGACTTCTTGTGAGAAGCCGAAAATCATGTTTCATCACTTTTGTTCCAATTGCCCACACTCACGCACATTTATGACCATATAATGGTTAATATTCCACCAATATTACACACTATAATACACGAAAACACAAGTTTTGGAAATTAAAACAAAAATGACAACATGACTTTTCCACTTCCCGCCAAAAAGCCTCAATCATCAAAGTTTTTTTTTTTTTTTTATAGGATTAGTTTTACGGCCCCTGGGAACTAGCCCTTTGGAGCCTAACATCAGTATACAATTACATTTTTTCTTAATTCTACCTTATAACTACCTTAAATCTACCTTATAACTACCTTATTTCTACCCCCCCAAACCCTATCAGTAAAGTGGCGGATGCTTTACTGACAAATTACTAGACTGCTTGGGAGAAGCCGAAAATCATGTTTCATCACTTTTGTTCCAATTGCCCACACTCACGCACATTTATGACCATATAATGGTTAATATTCCACCAATATTACACATTATAATACACGAAAACACAAGTTTTGGAAATTAAAACAAAAATGACAACATGACTTTTCCACTTCCCGCCAAAAAGCCTCAATCATCAAAGTCAAAACCAGTGTCGCCAGATGGGGGAGATTCGCTGCAAATTCGGGAGCTTTTTTCGCCTTTGGGGGGAGATTCGGGGGGACGGATTCTTTGGGGGGATTTTCGGGGGGAAAAATAAACACGGAGGATCATCAATACCTACTTATTTTCAGTAATAAAGACTATATATTAATTCAATTAGTTCGATATCGTTTTGTGACGAAGTTATTGAAAGAGTACCTATTTTTGTTTTTGTATAAAAATGAAAATTGAAATTTAAAAACTGTTTTGGGGGGATTTTTTCACAAAAAGCTAATTTTCGAGGGGATTTCGAAGAAATTTGGGGGGAATCTCACATAGTCATCTGGCAACACTGGTCAAAACGCGAAAAAATTGTACTAGACCTATAATAATTTTTAATTTCAATCATAATTTATTGTTTTCCTAAATTTATCATTGGGTTTACGGAATAAAGTTAATAAATCATAGTGTTATCAATTACCCATAATGAATTTGGAGTTACTTGGTGAGTTAGCTAAACCAATCTTACTTGTGATGAACTTTGTTGTTGTTTTTATTTACTAACAAAAAATATTTCATTCATTTTTACAGAATCGTTCGGTCAAAATTATCCGGAGGTAAGGATAATGTAGAATGCTTTCGTTATGTAAACTAAATCTGTTGAGATATTTCTATAATTCGGTAAAAATATTCCTAACCTTAGTAGGTACTATGTTTGTAGTAGGTAGCTAAATAAGTACTAAATGAACCCTATTTTTTTCCGTACATGTAGTACACATTTTATTTATCTTATAATATTCATAGTATTTGTACACCTGTATATAATTATTAACAGCTTTAATCTCCACAAGTCGCTATAAAATAAAATATTTTTTATGTGTCCAGGAATTTGATGGCACCCTAGACTCTATATCCCTGGCAGCGACGTGTTCGTTCAACAGGCGTGGCACGCTGCTGGCCGTGGGGTGCAACGATGGCAGGATATTCATCTGGGACTTCCTCACTAGAGGCATCGCTAAATCAATATCGGCACACGTTTATCCGGTGTGCAGCTTAAGCTGGTCTAGGAATTGTAAAAAGGTTTGTTAACAAGACAGTTACATTATATTGGTAAGGTGCATCTGACATCCAGATGATGTCCACTGCTCAAGACAATAACTGAAGAAATATAGTCTTCATTTCCATTCACTAGCTTAGCTTCCTAGTTGCTGATGTGACATTATCAGTCTACTTTGTACCTATCCGACACAACAAGATTCAATGCATGCTCACCATTCTACAACACAAATTCTGAATGCCAAAAAACCTTTAGTGACAGCATCTAGTCTTTTCTAAATATGATATTTTATGATATTTATTTATTTCTTCATTGAATTAGCACATATTTTCTTATGACATCATAACCATCAACATCTCAGCCTAAAGACGTCCACTGCTGCACATAGGCCTCCCCCAAGGTTCGCCACAATGACCGGTCTTGCGCTTTCCCCGCATCCAGAGGATTATGCAAGACAAGACTACTTAAATTAATATACTCAAATATTTTCCCAGCTCCTATCAGCATCAACAGATCACAACGTATGCATATGGGACATCCTGACGGGGGAGTGTGAGCAGAGGTACCGGTTTCCAACGCCCATACTCAGGGTACAGTTTGATCCACGGAACGACCGGCGGTTTCTGGTGTGCCCCATGAGACATGCAGCACTGTTGGTGGATACTGATGGGGATCATAAGATATTGCCCATTGATGAGGATGTAAGTGTACAACACTAGGCTATATGTGGTTTAGTGGTATCCCACTTCTGGGCATGTTGCATTGGAGATATTTAATTCACAACCCTTTATTATAATATTTATAACTAGCAACCCTCTTCACATGGCTTTGCTATTTATAAATTTAATAAGAATGCAATGCATTTTACATACGAGTAAATTCTCTATCTAAGAGATTGTGGAAACCGTTTCAAAATCCCTTGCATAGTTTATAAAAAAAAAAAAAACTGTTGAATTGAGAACCTCCTCCTTTTTTGAAGTTGTTTAAAAAACTAAGCACGCTTGTAGCACTACTTTGTTCCATACTATTTAGTTGCATTTTATATCATATTAATTAATGAATTTTGTTGAATTTTGTGAGAAAGACATTAAATATCTTCTTTTCATTCTTGTTGCCAGGGTGATATAAACGTAATAGCGTCATTTGACCGAAGAGGGGACTATGTTTACACTGGCAATGCAAAAGGAAAAATATTAATTTTAGACTCTCAGTCACTAGCATTAAAAGCCAGTTTCAAGATAACAGTTGGCACATCGAGTACGACGAGTATAAAGAGCATAGAGTTTGCGAGGAGAGGAGAGTGAGTATAATATTCACAACTTTTTTTATGTCGAAGCAAAAGGTGTGTCAGGATCGTAGCATGTGGCAATCAGTAGTCTCTGTCTAGTACTGCCCCCTCCGCGTAAGAGAAGGGCGTGAGTATATGGTACTGGTGGTAGAGCTAAACTGTAGCCAATTGTCTGCAACATGCGAGTAATGCCTTTGGTATTGCAAGCATCTATTGGCTGTGGTAACTGCTTCACATCAGGCGGGCAGTACGCTTGTTTGCTGCTTTAGTCACACAAAAAATATTGAATTTTCTCACAGAGTTGGAATTTTTATATAATTTTACATTATTAATGGTCCTATAGTACTGCCAACTCAGCTTGTATTAATTAACCACTCTCAGTTTTGTTCCATTCTTATGTTAGTTTTGAACCACCATCATACTTTTTTTTTCTAAGCTTAACCAAATGTTTCTTGCAGTTGTTTCCTAGTGAACACTTCAGACCGAGTGATAAGAGTGTACGACACGAAGACAGTGCTCAAATGCGGTATCAACGGTGAACCTGAGCCTATACAGAAACTGCAAGATCTTGTAAACAAGTATGTCTTACTCATTACCTACCTTCGGTTGCTCTTCTTCTATCAGCCTGTATGCACCCACTGCTGGGTGTAGGCCTCTCCTCTTTCACGCCATTCGTATATTGTATCGACATTGAACGGCCTGACGAGTCGGTCGTCGATATTAAATAAATCTGTACATTCCCATAGAAAGTTTATGGATTTCTCAACACTTTTGAATTCAAGTTTCAGTAATTGAAAACAATAATGTCATCTGCGGCAAACAGATAGCTATGATCTGCGGTTTATTTTCACAATGGAAACCTAAGGGCCTCCGCAGACTAGCTACTTTTAGCATCGGCGACCGGCGATTTTGTGACGTATCGATGCTGCGTCGCGTTTTTTCGAGCACAAACGAGCGAGACGCAGCATCTAAATCGCCGATCGCCGATGCTAAAAGTAGCTAGTCTGCGGAGGCCCTAAACGCGTTCTACACGTCCGTGTTCGGCGCTCCGATTGGACCGCTCCAAACTATTCAACCAAACGAACCGCCGAACGGAGTAAACGCATCAAACGAGTAAACAGTTCGATTGTGCAAAGAAACTCGTACTAGGCGCTCCGAACTTTGAGGAGCTATTTCAGAACTCCACTAGGTGAATAGAGTTGTATTAAAACCCGTTTGTAGAACGACATGGAAGAAGTGTTGTTTCTCCGGCGACGGGGAGTACATTTGCGCGGGGTCGGCGCGGCAGCACGCGCTGTACGTGTGGGAGAAGTCCATCGGCAACCTGGTGAAGATCCTGCACGGCACCAAGGGCGAGCTGCTGCTGGATGTGGTGTGGCACCCCATCAGGCCGATCATCGCCAGCATCAGCGCAGGTACACTTGACAGACAGATGCAGATTCTCTTCAAGGAGGAGGCTTTTTTCTTTTTTCGAGTTCATGTTAATTGCTGTTGTATGACATTGCAAAAGGGATGGCCTTTCCGATTCATATTACTTCCTAATATACTCCAGAAATTATTTCACTAAGAAGTTCCATGGAAATAATGAGAATGATGTTGATTAAGTTGTCCCACTAGTTCCCTGGGACTAATTGACAGTGGATCTAGTGAGAACGATCCGAAACTAAAAGTATACAGGGTGAAATTTGGAACGCAACCTAGAAAATTTTTATTTTTTATTTTAGCCAGTACGATTCCCGAGTGTGGCAAGCGAGTTTTCGAAAATGTTTGAATGCAGAATGTTTTGCTATCTCCAGTATTTAGAGTACTTTCCCTCCAAGTGGCGTTAAAAAATTCTACCCTGTATATTAGATTCGAGCAGTCTTTAAATGAAATTCGCCACCCATAATGTCAATAGGATCACCTCCTATTACATTGCGACCAGAATACCATGTGTGAATTGTGGGTGAACTGCAGTAAACCTCTGCCTACCCCTTTGGGGGATTACATGTGTATTTTATTTACTTATGCAACAAATGTTATTTTTAATTAGGTGTAGTATCAATATGGGCACAGAACCAAGTGGAGAATTGGTCCGCGTTCGCCCCGGACTTCAAGGAGCTGGATGAAAACGTAGAGTATGAAGAACGAGAGAGCGAGTTTGATGTGGAGGATGAAGACCGGTCCGTCGACCAGGCGGGGGAAAGCCACGACGACGAGGAAGTCGAGGTAAGAGCGAGGTCTTCTAGTACTGGTTATAAATAAATAATTTTCAAATAGTTTTTTTGAAGTGAAAACTTCTTTAGCGGCATTGTGCACTTTTCTTGGGATGGGTAAAAACTGTTAAACTCGCGCAGGGTCACGTGTCCTGATCGAAAATTCGTCAGATTGCGCAGGGCGCTTGCGCGAATGTTCGTGTGTGTTTGTGTTACAGCGTGCCACACGCATCCATGGATGGTGACTGCTGATGGCTCGACCGTCTATGTAGTGGCCAGATCGTGGGAAAAAGATACCCCTCACTTTACGTACCTTTTTATACTGAACCCCCCCCCCTCCCACCCAAAAAAAATAAAAATGCACAACGTTAATGTTCAAGTTTTCACTTTGTTTGCCAATGATGGATATAGTATAATATAGAGACCGGGCTTACTTTTACTCTTGTTCCAAGGTTGATGTCACAACATGCGAGCCGGTGGCCGCGTTCTGCAGTTCCGACGAGGAAGGTGAAGACGAAAATATGCTGTCTTTCCTACCAATAGCACCGGAGATTGAAGACCCAGAGGCGAGTATAGTTTTTAGAATGTAATGATAATATCGTGTGCGTGTTTGTTAAGTGTTTTTGTTCTGCCAGGATGGTTGGGCGGCTACGCAAGAGACGGTCACGCCAACGGAAACGCCAGAGAAACTGGAGCCGGCCGCCAAAAGACCGAAGAGCAAAACATACGACATTTCACTGAAGATAGCGCCACCTGGTGAGTTCTACAGACTTCGGTTTTGTTCGTTGCGCATATTCGAATGTTTCTCATCCGGCGTTTCCTTTCAGAGCAACCATTGTCATTCGGAGGCAAAAACAAACAAGCAGCGGGAAGTAAAAAAGTCGCCGGAAGACCACGCAAATAAATCATCGCACAGAACTCCAGTCTTTCATTCACTACTAAAATGGTCTAAGATACACTGAAGAGCGACCTTCACCGATCGACTTACCGGATCAACCCTGGATTTTATCAAATAAAATATGTGTCTGAACATATACCAATAGGGTTGCCATAAAGAATATGGTCAAGGATAAAAAAATAAAAAAAGCTAAAAGCATGCACGGCTTCGTCGCGCGCAGCTGTTGTACTGCATCCTCCTCTACTGCATGAAATAGTACTCGGATGAGCAATGCTTCTCTGTCAATCAATTTTTAATTTCAAAGCCCGGCTACCGCTATTCTTGACTTGATTTTCGCAAGCAACACTATACAATGTATTCGCAATAAAATTGCCTTCCTTTTGATATAATTTTCATTTGGCAAGCAAGTCGGTGAAAATTTTAAAAAAAGTATGGGTTTTATAATTTTAATTAGTCATAGCCATGACCATATTTTTTACGGCAACCATATTGGTATATGTTCAGAAACAAATTTTATTTGATAAAATATAGGGTTGCTCCGGTAAGTCGATGGGTAAAGGTCGTCCTTAAGCGTATCTCGTACTAAAACACTAAAATGTAGGAGAAAACATTTATTTTTTGAAAAAAAAAATGTCAATGATCTCTTCAATAAAATTCATATCCAGAGTATACTGTAAGTACCTGTTCGGTCGTATATAAATAAATCTCACTTAAACATAACCAAAATAATAATACATTCGCCTATTCGAGACCAAAAAGACTCAATAATATATCATATAATATTTACTCCCTAAATCTAAACTGAGACCTCTACGCTGACACATAATATCGTACAAGCGGGCGGCGGCTCCGGCTCGCGGCCCGCGGCGTGCAGCGGCGGCTCGTATGTACACTCGCGCGCTACGCGTCCATGTCCGCCTCGTGCTGGCTCGAGAAGTAGCTCACCAGCCCGCCGAACACGCTGCCCTCGTCCCGCGCCCGCCCCGCGCCGCCCGCCCCGCCCGGCCCCGCCCCTCCTGGCCGCGGCGCCGACTCGGGCGGCGGCGAGCGCGTCACGCTCACTGCGCTTAACGCTTCCAGCCGCGCCGGGGACGGGCAGCGCTCCACGCGCAGCCCCGCCGGCAGCGCGGCCGCGGGCGGCGCTCCGCTGGGCGCGGCGGGCCGCGTCAGCTCGGAGTAGTGCGCGGGCGCGGGGAAGGGCGGCCCGCCCGGGCTCGCGCGCTCCGGCGGCGGGCCGTACGCGGGCCGCGCCAGCGCGCGCAGGTGCGCCGGCAGGTACGGCGACCCGGCCGGCGGCGGCCGCTCCCCGCCCCCGCCCCCGCCCCCGCCCGCCGGCGCGGGGCTGGGCGCGCGCCCCTCGCCCGCGAACGGGTGCGGCGGCGGGCGGGCGGCCGGGCCCGGCCCGCGCTCCCCGGGCGGGGGCGGCGCGTAGGGCCCGTACGGCCCGTACTGCGGCGCGTACGGGCCCAGCGGGAACCGCGGCCGCCGGTCCTTGTTGTCCGTGTGCTTGATCTTGGGGTGGCGGGGCGGCTCGTCGCGGGGCGGCGCGGGCGCGGGCGAGGGCTCGCGCGCGGGCGACGCGCCCGGCGACCCGTACTCCGGCTCGGTCTTCACCTCCGCCTTTATCCGGAGGGGCGGGTCGTGGTCCGCGGGCGGCGTCGAGCGCGGCTCCGCGCCCGGCGGTGACGTCACGGGCACGCGCACGGACGGGCCCGCGGGCGGCGCGCCGGGCGAGGGCCCCCTGTGTCCGAAGGGGCCCGGGTGCGGCGGCCCGAGCGGGCTCGAGGCCGGCGGCGGCGGGCCGTGCGGACCCGGCGCGTGCGGCCTGTGCAGGCCGAGCGGCGGGCCGTATCCGGGCGGTAACAGCCCATGTCTAGGAGGGCCGTGTCCGGGCGGCGGGCCGTGGCCGGGCCCGGGCGGCGCGCCGAGATGCGGTGGGGGTCCGTGTCCGGGCGGGAGCCCGCGTCCCGGCGGCGCGCCGTGACCGGGTGGCGGCCCGTGTCCGGGAGGAAGTCCATGTCCAAGCGGTCGATCGTGTCCGGGCGGTAGTGCATGTCCGAGCAATCGCTCGTGTCCGGGCGGTAGTCCATGTCCAAGCGGTCGATCATGTCCGTGCGGTGGGCCATGTCCAGACGGCCGGTCGTGTCCGGGTGGAGGACCGTGGCCGGGTGGAGGACCGTGTCCAGGTGGAGGACCGTGTCCAGGTGGAGGGCCGTGTCCGGGAGGGGGTCCATGTCCGGGTGGGCGGTCGTGTCCGGGCGGCGGCCCGTGTCCGGGAGGGGGTCCATGTCCGGGTGGGCGGTCGTGTCCGGGCGGCAGCCCGTGTCCGGGTGGGCGGTCGTGTCCGGGCGGCGGCCCGTGTCCAGGCGGGCCGGGTGAAGGCGCGTGCGAGGGCGGGCGGTGCGGGTCGGGCGGGTATGGGCGCGGCGGATAGGGCGGGCGCACGTAGTACTGCGGCGGGAACTGCGCGCGCGCGTGCAGCCCGTACATCATGTTCTGCGCGCGCGGCCCGTACGCGCCCGCGCCGCCGCCGTACATCATCGGCCCCCTGACCGAACACAACACGATTTAAACCAATTGCAAAATTCTTGTAAATTCACTTTTAGTTTGATGAATTCTTCAATGTCGATTTCAAATATGAAAGTATAGTATACCTATATTGCTGGTTGATCATGTGCGGCATTCTTGTGATGATGCTCGGCTCCTCTGTGATCGGCTTGAACGGCTGCGGCGAGCCTGCTACCGACAACGTACCTGAGAGTTAACACAATTCATTGTATAACTTATTACGTAAAACATCGCATGTTTACTGAATCGGCTCTGACGAGGTTAACAAGGAATGATTGGTTACCTTCCCGCAGCTGGTCGGGCCTGGACTGACCGTGCTGTCTCTCTTCCGCCGACAGCACGCCCCGTAATTCGGCTCGCACCTAATGACACAAACAACTTGCTATATAAGTATGGGGATCGCTGACTTCATTTCTATTGTTTTCTAGTACTAATACCGTTGCTGAGATTTTGAATATTACTTTTTGGTTCACAAAAATATATTTTGTATTTTTATATCACAGTGCAAACTTGTCAATGTGACATTTCTAGTTTATTATCACATTTACTATCATTATTATTATTTGATTAGGTAGGCAGGCACAAATTGTACGCCGTATACGTAGTTCATAGAGAACTAAATATTTTAAGTAACCATATGTTCACCTCTGTACTTACCTATGATACACAATAAATTAAATTGAATTGAATTGAAACTGACAAGGGACATTGTGGTCCAAACGTAAAGGTGGAGACAATTTAATAAGTGTACCTGCAAGCGTGGCGTGGCCGGGAACCTTTGGTCGTGGTATTCGGGCGCGGCGTGGCGCAGCGTGCCCGCGAACATCGGCCCGCGCGGCCCGTCCGCCGCCAGCCGGCCCGGCCCGCCCGGCCCGTACGGCCCGCTTGGCCCACCTGGCCCGACCGGCCCACCCGGCCCGCCCGGCGCGAAGTCCATCTTCTCCTTCTTCAATCGCTTGCTCTCCTGCAACGCGAGCCGCGCGAGTCGCTTCTCTTCTCGTTCCTTCGCCTTTTGCTCCTTGAGTTTATCTTTCTCTTCCTTCTTCTGCAGACGCTCCAGTTTTTTAGCCTCCTTTTCGGCCTGCTTCGCTTCGCGCTCCATTCGCTTCTTTTCACGTTCGGCCTGAGGAGATGTTGTGAAATAAAATTTTATTGAGATACTTATGATGACATGTGTATACTGCCCGTCCTCACTTACGGCGCTCAGACATGGTCACTGACCGAGTCTCAAAAGTCCAAGCTCAAGATTTGCCAGAGAGCAATGGAGCGCAGTATCTTAGGTTTCAAACGGATCGACCGTGTGAGAAACACCTTACTGCGTTCCATGACTCGTATTACAGACGTGGGTAAGAAAGCTGCTTTGCTGAAGTGGGGTTGGGCGGGCCACCTGTGCCGTATGGATGAAACCAGATGGGCCAAAAAATGCACAGGATGGATACCGGATAACGGACGTCGCCGTCGTGGTCTACCCAGAAAAAGATGGCGTGATGACCTCGACTATTATCTGGAGGGATGGATGGAAGCGGCCTCAAATAGAGACCTGTGGAGTGTATTGGGGGAGACCTTTGCCCAGCAGTGGGACAGCATAGGTTAAAAAAAAAAAAAAACTTATGATGATGATGATAATAATTACGAAATAGGGTCAATAAATATAGAAACAACAGCGGACAAGCGACCGCGTACACTCGCAGGTCAGTTAACTTACTTGATTAGGTTTCACGGGCGAGCCATCAGTTCCGAGATCTGTAAATACAAATAAAATTTTATAGGAAAATCATGTGCAGAGCTTTCGTCGCTAGGCGAAGTCGCCGAACAACATAACTGAACCAAATGTAAAAGATAGTGTTACCCTTGATCTTGACGCCGATGAGCTTGGCGAGCGCGTCGTCCCCGGCTGCGTCCCCGCCCGCCCCGCCCGCCCCGCCCGCCCCCGCCGCGTCCCCGCCCGCCCCCGCCGCGCTACTCCGCCCACCGCGCCCGCCACGTGGCCCTCTGTACATAACAGTTGTTACTACACTCTATTTATAAAACCAAATACTCCAAAAGTAACACTGATACAAGTTAAAAGCTGTGCCGCTCTTCCAAGAAAAATATATTTGGACAAGTTACCTGCTTCCCCGACCGCCCCTGCTGCCTTTGCCTCGCAACGGTCGCGCGTTCAGCGTCGCTTGCGCATCTACGGCAGACGAACGATTGTTAAAAGCAATAAACATTGACGGGAGATTTTTCGATTCGAAAAAAACATCCCTACTAATAGACTGGTATGTGATATAAAAATTTATAAACATATAACTGGAAAAATAATACGAAAATAACAAACAATAAAAAACACAGGCTTCATTCCATCCTCGAAGTACACGGGAGAAAACCTCTATTAGGATCTAACCCCAAATCCATAAAAAAAAAAAAACGAAAAATAGTGTTTAGAAAATTGTTATCGCCAAATTTATAGACACTTTACCTAGTTTACAATGGTTTTAAAAAGCATTTCTATGAACAAAAATGATTTGTAATGCTAGTATAAGTCCATCATAGCTTTCTATTTTGGCGATTAGTTGGTAACTTGTTACGGTGGCAGTACATACTGAGATGTGCCTGCAACTCCTCGGTCTTGGCCTTGGTGACGTCATCGGGCAGCTTCTCGAGCGGCACGACGGCGGTCTTCCGGATGAGGTCGTCGATGGCGCGCTTTTTCTCTTCAGAGGACTGCGCCGCCTCCTCCGCCTTGCGCCGCTTGGTGCGCTCCGAGTCCGAGTCGGAGCTCACCTCCGAGTCGTCCAGCTTGAACTCGTCCGAGCTGTCCGGCATGTGCTTGCCGCTTGATTTGTGCATTTCCTGTACAAATATTATCATCATCATCAGCATCTTAGCCGAAAGATAAATTTTGGGGCAATATTTTATATCATAATTAAATCATAGGCAATAGTTAAACCGCGAGTAGTGGCAACCCAAAATCCAATTGAAAACTCCCGCAAAGTAAACGTCATTACGCAAAAAAAAATGGACGTCGGCCGCGGAAGGTTTCAGAACGGCTAGACAAGTAGCTGACGTCAACAAATTCGCTACGCTTCATCTATGGAAATGACATAAGTCACGTGATCTCAAGCGTGATCTTCATAGCGACTTGTTGTTAATTTACATAGCGACGTTTGACATTTCCATACATTATGAAGTTTATTCTATTTCTATTCGATTAGCGTTCATGCCACTTGGCTAGCCCTTCTGGTGGTATAACTTAAAATTAAATGAAAAAAAAAAAAAAAAAAAAAAAAACTTAATATAGAATTCATGATAGTAATGAGCGGCGGGCTATCGTTGCCCCTTCGGCAAGACTGAGTTCAAGAGCAAGCCCATTTTTAATAAAAAAAAATGTGTAAGCATTATAAAAAATGCAAAAAATGATCACTGAAATTCCAAAAAGGTGATTTATAAATAAATGGAACTGACATCCTCGGACTCCGTATTGGGCATCTCGGTGTAATTGATCTTCTTCTGCCGGGTGCGGTGTTTCGGCGACCAGTCATTCCGGTCGGAGTCGTGGTCGTGGTCGCTGAGGCCGCCGTACGTGACGCGCGCGCGCACCACGCGGCCGGCCGCGTCGTACTGCGCCGGCCCGCGCGACCGACGCTTCGACTTGTCGTGACGCTTCGAATGCGACTTCGACTTCGACTTGGACTTCGGTTTGGAACTCCTGGAAACAATGTTCTTTGTAGTCCCAGGCGAATATTGTAAACTGCATTCAAGCTAATGATCAGGTCCTGTATCAATAAATAGCTGAAGTCTAAGAGCAGTCTTCAGCACGTATTCAGACATGTCATTAGCCTAGTTTACATTAGTCAAGTAGGCGATCGAGTCGAGTGGCGAGCGATAAAAAGCAGGCGAACTCGACCAATGTAAAGGATAGGGCAAGTAAACTGGGCGTAGTTGCTCGGCCGAGTTGTTCCCGCACCACCTATTTTACTCGACTTGGCCTGCCTACTCGCCCAGTGTAAACCGTCGACTCAGTCCCAAAAGCGAGTTGAATGTTACATAGTCCAACTGGGCCCAGTACTGTTACCAGAAGCTACTGGGCCCAGGGCGCCTACTCGCTTACAAACGAAAACGATATTGCGGACGAAATTCGCGTATTTCCTACTACGTTTCTCATTGATTCCGACATGTCTTACGAACGAAAATAGTTTGACGTCTTCGTCGTCGTCGAATCTAAACGTTAAACAATTTTCGTTCGTAAGAAATGTCGGAATCAATGAGAAACGTAGTAGGAAAAACGCGAATTTCGTCCGAAATTTCGTTTTCGTTTGTAAGCGAGTAGGCCCCCGGTTACTTTACCAATGTAAATTGTGGAAGGCGAGTCGAGTAATGCCCGAGTAACTGGGCCCAGTTTGCTCGGCCGAGCTGCTGGCGTAATGTAAACCTAGCTTTTGTACCGCAGCGACATAAGTCACAGATTTTTTTTTAAACTTCTTATCTTGAAGCCAATACCTGGTGCGAAATATAACTTACTTGGGCGGAGTCGACCACTCCTTCGCTCCAGCAGATTCGCTAGAACTATCATCTAGTACACCTTTCTTCTTCTTCTTCACTTCTGGGGACGACTCTGTCATTTTCGGACGATCTGCTGACCAAAAATCTCTTTAATTTTAACCGACTAGCAACTATCCTAAGATAAATATAAATACGCACATAAATACGCACAAACTGATCAGAACAGACTTGCTACTTTTTGCATCGGCGATCGGCGATTTAGTCGCTTTTAGCTTCGGAGCAGTCGCTGCGTCTGACCGCAGAGAGTCGCCAAAACGCGATGCAGTCGCAAAATCGCCGATGCAAAAAGTAGCAAGTCTGCGGTGGTCCTAATGAAATAAGAATACTATTTGTGTCGCTGTTGTTTTTCGAAATCCAACTGTACCTTTTTTATTATCAGATCTTCCCGTCCGTCTGATCGGCAAAGAGTCCGAAGAGCCCGAGTCGTTGGAGCTATCCCTCTCTGCGGATGACGATATTTCCTCAGACGACGTTGCCATTCTGGAATCAAGTCCATTATTCGATATTCTGTACAAAGACATACACAATACAAGTAAAAATATTTTCTTGCTCATACATAACTACCATGTGAATGAGACGGCAATAATTTCGTCAAGTTTCGCCAGCCAGTGTACGAAGTTCGGGCCACTGACAGCTAATTTCAAACTATTTTGCTTGAAATATCGTTAGAAAACTACACTAAACAGTTGGATTTTTATTTATTCGGCATTATTACGCACTTTCTATACTTTATCTATTGATAAATAGCCTGTAAACCGCTAAATAATATAAAATTTATAGCTGTCACTGTCAACAAAAAGCGTTGCCATGACAACATAGAGGGGTTGAAAAAGAAGTTTGTATTGCATATTGCTGCAATACAAACTTCTTTTTACACATATTGATGTTGTCTGGCAGATGACAAACTCTTTAGTGTTTTCTTAAGTCCTCTAAGTACTCACCCAGTGTCTTTGAAGTCCTCGTCGGTTTCATCGTCGTCCTCGGAGGGCACCTCTAGCGAGTTCAGTTTCCTCGGCTTCCGACGCTGCTTTCTTTTTATTTTCTTCTCTACTGGTTTACCCTGAGAATGCGAAACAGAATTTCACATCCAGTATGATCCTACAAAAAAATTATAAACGCGAAAGTGTGTGTGTGTGAATGTTTGTTACTACGTATCTCAAAAACTAATAAACCCATTTTAATGAAAAAAAAACGTAGATAGTGTAGGCTTTGGAATAAGACATAGGCAAATCTTACACATCAATTTCCACGCGGGCGCAGCCGCGGGGCACAGCTATATTATATAAAGTCCCCGACATGATGATAAAATGGGGATGATAATCACAACGGAACAGTGACCAAGTCGCTCAAGTCTAGTTCTGTCCTGTCCTGTTTCACAATTATCTCAAATAGTTTGTTATCCAAATAAATTAGTAAATGGTGTGAGGTGAGTGATGTGTGTTGTGCGGTGTGTGGTTTGCGGAGTGTGACGTGTATTGTGCGGTGTATAGTGTGAGGTGAGTGATGTGTGGTGTGTATTGTGCGGTGTGTGGTATGTGGTGTGCAGTGTGTAGTGTGTGGTGTGTGTACCTGTTGCGCGGCGTCTCGCTCGGCGCGTTGCTTCTCCTCCTCGGCGGCCTCGATGATGGTGGAGATGTCCTTGCCGCGTCCCTGGTTGCCGGCGCTCGTCGTCGCCTCCACGTACTCCTCCTGCACGGTACCATTACCATTACTAACCGGGCTCTATATTTTGCCGTCCGTCACTGACCTAATAATATTCCTTCTATCGTTACCCTAGAACTTGGCCCACCATAGTTGAATTAATTATTTAGTGAAAGCTCAGATAAAAAACAAAAATTCCATTCCCTTTAGATTGACAAAGCGCGAGCGATGCCTTTTGCAAACATCTAAAGGTAGGAGTTGGTTGCGGGCGGCAGACGGCACACGTCAATCCCATAGAACGTCGTGACGTCGACGTCACGACGGCACTCAATTTCTATGGGATTGACGTGTGCCGTCTGCCGCCCGCAACCAACTCCTACCTTAAAGGCTACCTGGTTAAAACTCGTGTCATCGACGAAATCATTGACAGAACGCAATTTAGCGTCAAGGTATGGATGCCAGTGTATGGAAATTAAAGAGTCATTGGGTTGTGTTGGGTTGTGTGTCCTCAGAAGGTCCCAGGTTCAAACCCCGGTGGGACATGCACACGATGGATGAATTTTCATCTATGTGCATAATTTACAGTTCGCTGACGGTGAGGGAAAACAACGTGAGGAAACCTACCTATCCCTCGGGATTAGGTAACAGTCCGTTCCTGTATACACGGCGACAAGGTTCACCACCTGTCACGTTGGGTTCCGACTATCTGGTGAAAGCCTCTGACTACCCCGAATGGAAATAAAAGTCGTGACGTGAATTTCATATTTTTTTCATTCTTGGGTTGTGTAGTTGTTCTTCTAGTGGTACCTTGATGGCGGAGCTGATGAGGCGGTCGTACTCCTGCGCGCGGTAGCTGACGGGCAGCTGCTTGCGCGCGCGCAGCCGGTACACGGCGCCCTCGTCTGATGACGACGACCACGAGCTCGACCCGCTGCCTTCTGCACAACACAACATTTGTTACCACACGACAAAACTTGACTAAAATAACAACAGACCACAACGAACATACGAAGTAGATGTTCTTATTAAATTTCCCTATGAAACGACGCTTGACAAATTGCGCGGGTGAAGGCACGGGTGAAGGGGTGTTAGATAACGCTTACTTTTCCATTTCTATCTTACGGTCAAGAGCAAAACTACTCGCTTCGTTCTATATTGATGTTAGTACGCAGTTTAACTTTTCACACTAGATATCACTAAGTGTTAGACGTATAAAGGTTCGCCATCTAGTGTCGAGTAAAATTCTATTTGGGATGCGAACGTTGGCAAGACGTCTGCACAGGACGAACGCCGACAGCACACTGACTTAAGCCACGCCTACTGTGATGACGTCAGGGGGTTAGTTGAGTAATGGGGCCCGGTTGTTTAGACCCAGTCCTCTTAGTCTTTGGTCCATGCAACAGACCAATCGGATTGATGGTAGAGCCAAGCTGTAGCCAATTAACGGCTGGCTCGACTGGCTGAAGTGGCTATTACAGCCGCGTTTCGTACGATGAGTGAGACAACCGGATCCCAAACAATTATAAATTACTAGCTGTGCCCCGCGGCTTCGCCCGCGTGGAAATTGATGTGTAAGATTAGCCTATGTCTTATTCCAGTGCCTACGCGGTCTACGTTTCAAATTTCGTTAAAATCGGTTTAGTAGTTATGGAGATACGTGGTAACAAACATTCACACGCTTACTTTCGCATTAATAATATTAGTAGGAGGTCGAATTGAACGCACATTTACCTATTTATTTTTAAAATTGCTTAGTCCCAAAAATAATTGCTACGTTCGACATGTACTGTCGACTAGTCCGACCGCAACCGCTGTGCCGCGCCCTACGGTATGCGCGGGGAGGTGGGGGAGTGGGAAGGCGAGAGCGATGACGGGTGGGAGTGGGACGGCGAGAGCGATGAGCCCCCATCTCGCCGCTCGCGTACCTAAGGCGCGGCACAGCGGTTGCGGTCAGACTATAGGTAAACTTACCAGAGATGGACTTGTCGCGTTTTGCGGGTTCCTTCTTGTCATCATCGTCCGGGGCCGCGTCCTCGGCGAGCTGTCTCTTCTCGTGCTCTTCTATCTTTTTCCGCGCGCGCTCCGCCTCAACCTTCACCACCAGCTCGTCGTACTTCACCAGTTCCGCTTCAAGGGACTTTATCAACTTTTCCTAAAATTAAGAAAAAAAAAGTCATATTTTTGGTCTGTATAAAGATGATAGAACAACTATTGATGATAGAAATTAAGAACACTGTGTCCTATCAAACTCCACGCAAACAAGATATTATTTCAACAAGACAATATGAGCTGTGATCGAATGTCGCCAGTAAAGCTGCGGGCATCGACCTCATACTTTATTTTTTTATCCAGGAATAGGCAAGCATTTGACCACGAACTCACCTGATGGTAAGTGACGATGTGGTCAACGATGGAGCATACTTGCCTAGACAGTACCTGTTCACTCTCGACTTGAAAACACCCCGATTGTAGTCAACTGGGAACAAAGACGCCGCGGCAAGGAGTTCCATTCCTTAGCAGTTCGCATGATGAAGGTAGAAACAAAACGCTTGGTACGAGACGAAGGAATGTCTACAGTGTACGGATGTGTTGTACGTCTGTCTGTGTGTGTGTGTGTTGTGCGTCTAGTCGTCCGATGGTAGAATGAAGATGGGGGAATTAACTCGTGTAATTCCATCGCACACTCTCCGAAACTCTCTTTCTCACTTTGGTAGACACTTAATACCTATTCATTTGCAAAACAAACATTTCTATCAACTAACTGAGGTGCACGAGCGTCCATGATAGTTGGTCCGGACTAGGTCACGACAAATCCTGACACACACAGACTGGTAATTACTGGACAAACATTAATTTTTATAAAATCTATTTCCCTATAATTTTACTTTGAAAGGGTTCGCCCTACACTAGGCATCTATGGGGTGAAAGAACGATGGCTGATCGTTTCCCCCCTTAAAGCCCCCTCAACCCTCTTTTAGCGCTCCTAGCGGAAACGAGTAAGTGCTGTGATATGTATGCAAATATAAGGGCGGTGACTGACGTGGTTGCAGGGCGGACAGAACCAGTCGCCGGCGGGCACGAGGAACAGCAGCGGCTTGAGGCAGCTCGCGTGGTAGCCCGAGTCGCAGGCGTCGCACAGCAGGATCCACTCCGGCTGCTCGCCGCTGCCGCACCGCACGCAGAAACCACTGTCCTTTTCTATGGACACACATTTTCATATTTATTCATTTAGTCGTAAAAATAGGAGGTTACGGTATGATACCAAAACGCTTATAATAATAATAATAATATCCTGGGACATTTTTTACACACGGCTACCTGATCTCAAACTAAGCAGAGCTTGTACTATGGAAATCAGATAACTGATATTACTACATATACTACTTTTTATTAAATACATACTTTATATACATATACACCTAGACTCGGGACATGCTCATGCACACAAATGCATGTCCCGGGTAGGAATCGAACCTACGACCTGCAGCGTGAAAGGCGCCATCATGCCAACCACGCCAACGGGCCCGTCAAAATCGTTATGTCGTGTCAAGTATACATTAACAATCGTTTATCCACATTGCGTGCAAAATTAATTATTAAAACAGATGGTCTTTCAACAACAGAATTTCTGAACAAAATTCTTTCTGAATTTAACATCATCATTATTTCAGCCAAATGACGTCCACTGTTGGACATAGGCCTCCCCCAAGGTTTTCCACAACAACTGTTTCTGTGCCACTTGCATCCAGCGGTTTCCATTATCATTACCACATTTTAATTGTTATTGATGATCATCACTAAAGATTGAAAGTTATAAATATCTCCCTTCCTTTATCAGCAAGTGATGGATCCTTTACTGCAAGATTATCACACACTTCTTGAGCAAGTGAAACTGATATTTGTCTCTAGACATCTATTCACCCTCCATATGCTGTACGCGACCCCTAGCGTATATTTCATGAACTAGTTAACATACCTTCTTGCAAGGTACGCGCTCGTTTCAATGGCTCAACGGGGTCGCCGGCCTCCAGGTCTGATTCTGGCGAAAACTCGTGGTCGGACTTGCCGAAATCCGCTGTCAACAAAAGGAATTGTAGCTTCTATGAGTTCCAGAAACCAGCACACTATAACCGCCTTTATAGAGATTTTTTGCCACTTCACAACGGCTTTACAACGCATTTCTAGGAAAAAACTTTCTATTTTGGGGATAAATCTTCATGACGTATATTGACTCTCATCCCAAAAGCGCCTAAAAAGATGATAAAGACCGAAGTTAGGCTCATGACTTTTGACGCGCTGGCGCGCGACTGCTTTTGTTTAGGTTTGAGAAAGACCGCGTTACATGCTAATGCGATCCCGTGGTGACCTTCCAAAGGCCGAGGATAGTACACCGTTGGGTTTTAGTGAGGGCTCTATCGGGATTAGCGAAAAGAGTTTTCTTACACAAAAAATCTTAAAAATGCGAAAATCAAATATGTTGGAGAGAGGATTTTTCAACCTCGCCGTTGAGGTCAGTATCTGCTTATGTATTTGTGCGACAGTATTCTTAATGGCTACAGTCCTCTAGCGGCTATTTTTTTTTTGGGGTTCGGTAATAATTCGAAGCGGTAATTTAATATGGAGGTTGGCGTGTGATTTACGTACGTTCTGGCTCCTCGTGTTCGTGCAGTCCGAAGAGCGGCTCGTCCGAGTCGGAGTCCGGCTCGGGCCCGCTGGAGGCGGAGCCGCGCCAGGCGCGCGGCGGCCGTGCTGCGCGTGCCGCGCGTGCCGCGCGCGAGCACTCCGAGCTGCTGCCGCCCGCGCTCGCCTGCCAGTCCTCCTCCTCGTCATTGTTCTACGGCGAACAATCAAATATCCTTTTACAATATACCACCGATTACATGCGGCTTTCGAAGGCCAAAAGTAGTGTATGTATTCCACATCATAACATAGCTCCACAGAAAAATGAGCCAAATAGACCGGGCAACTCGACCTTCTACAAACCAATCAAATTCGCAGTCCTCTCCAATACAAACCAACTTTTGACGATTGCATTTTATACAATAGTGAATTTAAGAGGCGTCTTGGCTTATTGGTATTATCGCAAAGTCGGAAAGAGAATAAAAGGAACAGTCTGAACTGTCAAGTTTCAATGTCACCCTACTGGAAAGAGGCGCCGGGTTTTAGGATGCCCTATTGCAAAGATAAGTATTCCTAGACAAAAAAAAAACTGGTCTATGTCAGTTTGGTTAACATTCGTTGCGCGTAAGTCGATTGCCGTATGTGTGTAGGGTTACCTTTTTCTTGTGTATTTTCTTGAGCTCGCGCAAGGCGACCTCCTCGAGATGGCGACGGTCGGCCTCTTCCTTGATCTTCATCTGCGCGATGCGGCGCGACTGGCGCACCGGCGTCTGGTCCGAGTCCGAGCCCCCCTTGCCGCCCTTCCCGCTCTTCCCGCCCGCCACACCGGGTTTCGATTTCTTTTTTATTAACTTCTTTGCCGATTTTTTGCCTGTTTAGGAATTAAAAATTAAACGACTGAACTGAGCTAACATTAATTTAAAAATATTTTATTGTAATACCTAAACTTTGCAGTGTTTCTTCTTCAGACTCGTCACTAGAGTGCTTTTCTAGTAGCTTTGCTTCAACTTTTTTCCTGTCGAAGTAAAATACGTCAGTAAAATGATACTAAATACATACTTTTATCATATTTGATATCATACTATAACCTGTTTTACATTATTATTACCTTGTGGACTTAGCAATGTTTTTAGGCTTCATTTTCAGACGTTTCCCGGTAGCGACGGGCTCATCGTCTTCACTTTCGCTTTGAGATTCAGATTTAGCTTTATCGCTCACTGCAGCGTCTAACAAGGACCTCTTCAACGACTTACAGTCTTTCTTACCATTATCATTAACTGATTCTTTGTCACTTTTATCTCCACTTTCATTTACTTTTAATATTTTTTTTCTTTTAAATTTCCCTTTAACTGCTTTTATTTTCTTCCTCTGAGCTATAGGAGTATTCTCGACATCATTAGTGTCTTTATTTGTTTCACCGTTATCTACAGTGTCCTCTATTTCCTTGGAATGTGTGTCAGTGTCACTCTCCGGTGTGGTCTCCAACCGCAATTTCTTCAAAGGCAGAGAATCTTCTCCCTTCAATTCTTTCTCTGGACTCTTTTCTTTCTCATTCTCCGTGGTTGCCGCATCGTCATCTACAGATGAGACACTGCTTTTTCTCTTCTCAATTATATTTGTTTTACTATCATGACAGTTGTCTGTCTCTGAGTTTATTACCTCTGTACTTTTAACCTTCAAGTTTCGCGCTATGCTACTTTTCTTTTTGACTTTACCTCTGCCTTTTTTAATGTTGTTTTTTTTAGGACTTTCACTGTCCGTCGTACTTTTGTCATTAACACTTGATTGCCGTTTTAAATCATTTTCAGAGTTTTTAATAGAATTTGAACCATTCGATTTTTCATCTCTAACACAATGCTTCTTAGAGTCAGGGTTTAATACTTCTGCGGTATCATTAGATTGCTTTTTTAAAGATCTCTTATTTACAGACGGTATGCTACTTCTTAATTTAACACCTTTACCAATTTTAGTTTTATTGCTAGAATTTGATAGCTCAAGTGGGTCACCATTTACACATTCTTCACTGCCATTTTCCTCTTCAGAATGTTCTTCTGGACTGTTAGTTTCCGCTATTGCTTCAGGGTTACCAGTATCATTGTCATATCCATACCCTTCTCCATAAAAATACATAACTGGTTCTGTGATTTCTTCTCCTATAAAATAGGAGCTATCACAATCAGCTCCATTGCCTTCGCCTGTGACAACCATGACTGGTTCCTCTATTGCTTCACCTACTTCATCATTTTCTTTAGTCTCTTCAATGTGCTCTGTTTTATCATTATCTGTGTCACTAATTTCTTTCTCCTCTTTTTCTATTTCCTTGTCACCTGTTTCATTTTCCTCTAATTTACTATCTTCTTCATTATCTTTTGGATTGGTTTTAGTCTCTGTGTCTACTGTATCAGAGGGAGTTTCAATTGATTCAATTGATTTTTCTTCCTCTTTGTTGTCAGTTTTGTCCTCTGGTTCTATATCTGGTTGTTCGTCTGGATGATTGGTTATTGGTGGTTTATTATCTTCATCTGATTTGCTATCTTCTTTATCTTCTCTTTTCTCATGTTCTTCTATTGATTTGTTATCTACCTGTTCTTTTTGTGGTGTTGGATCATCTTTTTGTTCATCCTCATGCTCTGATTCAGATTCAGGACTTAGGAATTCATCTTCATTGTCATCAGGTTCTGATTTATTTGGCTAAAAAAGTAGATATATTAAGTTTATATAAATCTCATAATAATGCTAGTTATTAAATTATTATTATTTTGTATTGTTAGCATTACCTCAGATTGTGGTGGAATTTCAGCACTACTTGAATCCTCGTTAGCACTGGATGCAGTTAAAGGGCACACCTCCTCACCGCTTTTAAGCTGCGATATTACTTTTACTAGTTCTTCTCTATTCCTGAACAAGTAAATCATGTGTTATACCTTTAATTTGCCATAGTGGGTTTTGTGGCTGCCTGATTAAAAAACACATTGGTAGATAATTTTGTCTCCTTACCTAGCCACTAGTTGCCACGTCTCCTCATCTTGGTCTTCTTTGTACAAGCACAGGTTAGCATCGTCGTCAATTTGCAGCCAGTATACACAACCAGTCTTATCTCTACCTATGGGATCCAGCCGAAGATCCTTACATGATATTGCATTGACAGAATTCTTGAATTTTGGGTGGCAAGTGAATTGATATTCTAATAGTAGCTGAAAAAAAATAAAGTTTTAGTAAACTTTATTAGTAATTAGTATTTTCCCAATGTCAATCAATTATTGTTACTTATGAGTTAATAATAAAAAGATCAGTATATCAGTTATCTGGTTTCCATAGTACAAGCTCTGCTTAGTTTGGGATCAGGTAGCCGTGTGTAAAATAATGTCCCAGGATATTATTATTATGAGTTAATACTAAATTCACATATGGGGAAATATGCCTATTATTGGTTAGTAAGTGTAGGCTAAAATAAATAAACCTCTAACTGATTGTATGGAAAAAAAATATAGATCCATGGACCACTCAGGAAGACATTCATATCTCATTTCATAAAATTGAATTTCAATATTTGTTACAGCACACCAGCAGTCAATATTTTACAACACAGGTATGTTCATTTCAAATTATTTGCAATAAAATTCAATATGTTATCTGTTTTGTTTAACTTTCTAAACCACAATCTATAAATCATAGATGTTACTGCAAAACTTTTATTGCTATTGATGGAATGTGCATTAGTGAGAGTAAAACACAACTTGGAAGCAATATAATGTGCTCTTTGTGAGTCATTTGTGAAAGTATTACCTAGCGGCAATAAATTAGATTTGATGCAAAACAAAAGTGAATAAAAACAGCGAGTAGGCGGCAGTAATTACCTTCAAAACTTTCAATTTGATCTGTGTGCTAGCTTTCTTGTAGGAGAACCTCTCGATCTCCCAAGCCTCCTGATGGTGACCTTGTTGGTGGCAAAACTTTATCAAGCACTTCTCCCATCTGTTGTTTTGCACCGACCTTAGAGCGCGACGCAGCAGTCTCAAGTGTAACTCCTTCAACGGCTCCGACACTAACAACAAAAAACTTATAAGATGTTTGTTTATGATTTCGAATGACGAATCTAAGAACGTAACTCACCTTCCTGCGTATCCTCGATGAATTCTTGCAATTTAGCTATAGTGGGCACATCCAAACTGTACAACTTGCCGAAAGTTGTCAAGAATGAGTAAATAACAGCGAAATTAGGATCATTCGCACACAAAGTTTCACCATCAGACGCCATCGTCGAACACTAACAAGCTTTATCACTAAACATCACTAATGGTTCTAAATACAGATATATGATTATTTCACTTATAACTAAGGGGAAGTTATAAAACATGTACATGATTCACGAAAATATCTTCATTTTATGGGCATTCGAAGCTTCTTTTCTTATTTTCTATCAAAGTAAAATAAAACTCAATGACAGCCATCACTCCATAAACAAACTATTTTCTTTTTTTTCAATGACAGATAGACAGCATATCCAAGACAATATCATAATCAAAATCAACTTCGTACAAACTTCTTGAACAACACCATGCATGAAAATAAAACGAGCAAAGCATTACAAGTTTTATTCAAATAAAGTAGTAGGTAATACATTAATGAAAGACGAGGCTTAAGAATGGTGCGTTCCATTCACTGTTAATTTTGTAAATTTCGTTATTTTCGCCCACAAATCTCGTTCCACTCGCACCAACTTGTACTGAAAGTGATCAAAATTATCGTTTTTAACACTTTTTGTGGACGAAAATAACAAAAATTACGGTGAATGGAACGCAGCAGAACTGTATTATAATTTTCTAGGCCGCACCCACAAATCCGCACCAAGAATTTTCGAAATCGAAGTCGCACCCAAAGGTCGCACCTCTACGACCTCTACACTGTGATTTGTCAAAAAACGTATTGTACTGTCAAACTTCCATGGACGTGTCTGTATAGTCTGTGGTTTCAAAACCTATTGGAAGTTGGATTGGACGGAGTGTTTAGTTTCGTTTCTTTGAGATTTTGTGGGACTGCTTTGTTTCGTAGAATTAAGTTAATTAACTTCTATAAGCCACCAACATGTCGTCAGTATGCTGTGGTACTAAAAAACAGAAATTAAACAACTCGTACAGTAATAGTATAGAGCGACCTTTGAATGGTTACCAGGAGACTGTGGCTATTCCTGATATGTGTTACTTTTGTTTCGATGTTTTGTATAGTCAGCTGCACAGCATGGACCCTCCGCAGACACCCAACTTCACTAACGATGCCTAGTAAGTATTCATATGTTTCACTAGGACGGTTATAGAATGCCATTAGTTTAATTCCAACCCTTTAGGACGTGCTTTGTTCAGTTACCTGCTCATCTTTGTTCTAAATGAGGTCAACCTGAATAAAACTTCAGATTTTACCACTTCTCTATTATTGTTGCTATAATTTTTAGGTGAATTATCTCAATTATTTGCAAAGGTATTAGCAGTGCTTTATTCTTCATGCAGATATTTTCTATTCACACTTTGATGCCCACACAAACACAAAGACACTGTTTTTATAAATCATTATACCTCTACTCAATCACCTTTTGAAGTAGTTTATGCAATTGTACTCTTTATGCTCTTTGAAATAATGTTGAAAATTGTGTTGAATAGGCTGCAGTTGTGAGAGACCTATTTAGTTAGCTGTAATATGTTATAAGTTGTCTGCTGTGTGTTGAATTTGTCAAACTTTGATTTTTCAAAGTTTAACTTCTAAAAAATATAGACAACTTAGCTTTTCCCCGGCACCCATTGAGGGTCAAACTTTGGCGTCATCATTCGACACCATTGTCGATCCTGGTACACAGGAGTAACAGAGGTGGCAGGCCTAGTCCCATTTAAAATTTAAAAAGTGTACTTGACGGTACTTAATTTACTGAACCATCTATATTTTTGTATAAAAATTGTACTGTATTGTATCATACTTTTAGTTCTCCAGCTATAGCCATGTGTAAACCTAGGATGTAGTCAACAAATGTGTCTTAACATTATCCTATTTTCTTCACATTTACATAATAATTATAATGTTTTTATCCACAGTCCTTTGTTTGTCACCTGGAAGATCGGCAAGGAGCATCGGCTCCGCGGCTGCATCGGTACATTCAACGCGATGCATCTGCATTCAGGTATCATGTTTACATTGTGCTCATAAATATTTTCACTGCACATTACTACTGACAACCTTGTAGGTACAATGAACAATGCAAATAATCAGGTAGGATCATTGCATTAATTTGCTCTTTTATTATTATCAATAGCTTCCTCTAATAAACTTAAGCCTGCTTCAGAATCGTGAGATAAATAAATAAAAATACATGTTTCAATGACATCAGGGATGTATACAATTTCTAAATAAATAAATAAATTTTATGTTTTGTCAGATTTTCCATTCAATATCTGTTAGATTCGATTTTGAAGCAGGCCCATAGTGTGATGACTTGCACTTATCGGGGATATTACTGTGTGGATATGGACTTGTGTCCCTTTTACTTCATTTACATACCTAACAATACTAAACCCCATTAAAATCATATTCCATAGTTGTAACTTGATGCTCCAATAAACAGATAAAAACAATTCAATAAATGCAAAAGTTAGGGAATAGTGCAGTAATCACTTCACATGTTTCAATGACATCAGGGATGTATACAATTTCTAATTATTATTAGTAGTAAACTCCTGTCACTTACATACAACCTAGTTTAAAAAGCAAATATCATGCCACTCATTCCTGATGAATTTCGTGTTAATTTTAAACTTGCAAACATACAAAAGTTGCTGTTTGATAATCCATTTATGATGATGATTAATGTGTTTAGAAAATGCTTCCCGTGACGAGTAATTTGAGCTCAAACACGATGGGTCTACAAGGCAGAGTGCCGATCGCCTCCGTAAGCCACCTTGCAAGTCCATCATCAGACCCTGGCCACTAGATGTTGTGAAAATGTTTGTTAAGGCAAGTCACGAGGCCAAACACGGCGGGTCGGCCTGACTAACTCGAGGACTGGTTTATCCGAACCGAACAATCAGCTCGATGCCAGCATAATAATGATAACTATTATCATTAAAGCCTTAAGCGTATAGGTATGGCCGGGCCGCACCGCACTGAATAGTATTGCAGAATCCGCCTTACCAACTTCTAGATTTTAGAGCCAACATGCACCAGCCGAGCCGCGCCAGCCCGCACCAGAAGACCGCGGTCAAGTGATTTTACTTTATCATTACCAGTCCGTAAGTTGCAAATGCAGTGTTTCAGTGAAAAGCGGTGCGGTCTGGCCCGACTATAATCTACTAAATCGACAAATATCTAGTATAGGACGTAGGACCAACAGTTATAGGAGCTAATCTTAAAACCACTGATCCGATAACCATTAACACAACATCTGATAACATAAGAATCATCTTGCAATAAACTCATTGCAATCGTTGCAATCTGTCCATTCGTCTAGCTCTGATGCCACAGACAGACAGACAACAGCGTAAACCTATCTAGGGTAAGTACGCCAGTTTTCGACCAGTTAGTGGAGTTGTCAAGTTCGGGAAGCGAAACAAAAATGTTCAAGTAACATTTTTGGTAAAGAATCTATTTCAGTCTACTTCTGATATACTCTATTTTCATAAAAAGTAAAGATATTTATATTAATGCCTACAATTTGTTTTATATTCAGATAAAAAGCTAAAAATGGCGATTTGCCCAGTTTTCGACCGCAAAATCTAGTTTACGACCGTCTATTTACCAGTTTTCGACCACTTCCTAAGATGAGAGATTCAATAGGAAACATATGGTAGAGGCTATTATAAATGTTAATCTGCCCTGGTTTCGCCATTACAAGGTCTCCTCAGACGGTTTCCAGCCTCCTCGCACCCTCGCTTCACCCGCCGGGCCGTACCCAATGTTACACCCACCACGATGAAGAATGGTGGATGCAACACCAAGAACGGTCCGGCAGGCGAAGCGAAGGCACGAAGGAACTGGAAACCATCTGAGGAGACCCTGCAATGGCAGACCCAGGTGCACTAGTACCCGAGAAGACCGCTATATTGTTTCCACTGTGTTGAGAAATCGCATCCTCACTTCTTTAAAGTCCAGCAACAGTTTCTTCAGACCCGAAGAGACTACATTAGTGACAGTACAGTAAGAATAAGACTTGCTAATGCAAACCTGAAGCCTCAAAGGCCAGCAAGTGGTCCCAAACTCGAGAGTGGGTATCAAATAGCAAGACTGCGCCATGCCCATGAACACATACATACAGTGGGGTGAAGAAGAATGGGCAAGAGTTTTGTTCACTGATAAGTCTCAATTCTCTCGATTTATTTCTGATGGAAGGCAAAGAGTCTACAGGCGATCTGGTGAGCGAAACATTCAAGCCTGCTTCACAGAAAGAGTCCAATACGGTGGAAGCTCTGTACACGTATGGGCTGTACAGCAAGTCGCATAAAGCTAGTGGCCATAGAAAATGGCACCCTGACTGGGTAATGCTAGAGATCATTAATGAGTATGCAGAGCCATATTTAGTGAATATGGGTGACGGATGGATGCTGATGTAGGATAACGCCCGGCCACACACCGCTCGGGTCAACATGAGTACATTCAGGAGCTTGGTATCAGCTTGATGGCTTGGCCATCAAAAAATCCTGATCCCAACCCAATCGAGCACGCCTGGGATGAGCTCGGGAGGCTGGTCGGAAGCCGGAGATCACCTCCTACCACCCTCAGGGCGCTCAAACCGGCCTTAATGTAAGAATATAATAATAATATCCTGGGACATTTTTGTACACACGGTTACCTGATCCCAAACTAAGCAGAGCTTGTACTATGTAAACCGGATAACTGATATTACTACATATACTACTTTTTTATTTGTAAATACATACTTAATATACATATACACCCAGACTCCGGACATACAGACATGTTCATGCACACAAATGCATGTCCCGGGTAGGAATCGAACTTACGACCTGCAGCGTGAAAGGCGCCTCCGCGCCAACCACGCTAACGGGCCCGTCAAATGAATGAATGAATGGGAGAATATTCCCCAACATCGCCTCCGAAACCTTATCTTCAGTAGGCCAAATCAGCTCGAAGCTGTAATCAGAGCCCAAGGGGGCAATACCATTTATTATAATGTAAATAAAGCGTACTTAAAACATTCTTATAAATAAACAATTTTTAGAGAGGGAACCACCACTCACCCTCGGAATTGTCAACCTCCAAAATTATAAACCAAATGAATTGATCGATAATACAAGAGGCCAACAAGACCGAACTCCCTGTCATTCGAGAGTATGTCGGTCCTGAGTCATGGACCCTAACAATTAGCAATTCTCCGCAGAAAAAGCGAATCTAAAATAAATTCGACACGTGTTTCGCCTCTAAACGAGGCATCCTCAGGATGGTTGGGCTGCGACTGAACACAGCTGATGGTTGGGGTCAGTCGCCAAAGTTACGCCTGATTCCATCAATTATTATACTTATAAATGTTGAGTATTTGGCCAGTAAGTTAAAAATGGCAATTTTTTGGTTTTTATCTTTTTAGAGTTAATAATGTATAACTCCAAAGAAAGTAGCTGAAATTTGATATAAAATATTTTTTATTTCAAAACTCTAACTTCTACAGGTTAGAAGAAATTGCAATTTTAAAAGTGTCGTACTAAGTTTTGAAGGCCAGTGTATTTTAATTTATACATAATGTAAATCAATAATCACAGCAGTAGCATATAATAATATTAAAAAAAGCCATCAAAACGTAGCTTTTCAAATGGTCGAAAACTAATCGGGGCTTTTTATAGACACCCAGTTTCCGACCACTAATTTTAATTAGATTTGAAAGAAAATGTATTTGTCTATAATAATGTAATCTAGAGGATATCATGGGATTAACGTTGTGAATTATTTTTACAATTTTCGCTACAATTCTTTAGCTAAGAAATAAAAATGGTCGAGAACTGGGCTACGCTTCACGGCTAGTTTTATTTTCGACCACAAGCGATTTTAGACATCTGTAATTTTTAATAGAATCAGATTTACTTGGACGGAAACTGGCTATTAAAATGTACGCAGCCATAAGGTTCAAAGTCATAAAATGGTTTTCGTTACTTTTCATACATAATTGAATACGAGAACCCATCTACTTAGACACGATAAGCTCATTTCCGACCGCTCGGTCGAAAACAGGATTTTCTAAGAAAATGCTTGTCTTGCTCTCGACCACCTAATATTACTATTATAATAATGAAATTAAAGTAAAAACATGTGTAGCCATCGTTTAAAGATCGTAAATAAGGATTACAAAGAAGAAACAAAGCTAAAAACAATAATGAACTAAGTAAAACTTGCTGTGAAAGTTGCGGGGCGCCACTATTTTTTTTGCACGAATTGACGGGTGCGGACCCGTTCGTTGCGTACCACGGATTAACTATTTTTTTGCCAATCAATCGCTTTCGCAAGTGAGGATATATCCATGCATGTGTATAGTCAAGACGTTCGGGTACTACTAAAACATATTTTTATGAATGGTTGAGTGTCAAGTTTTCTATTTTTTGCCTTTGAATATGAAGACCCATCTAAAAGGTCGGAAACTGGACGTGGTCGCCAAACTGGCGTACCTACCCTACTTTATCGACGGCGGTTAATAATCTACAAGGTTTTTGTGTGTTGGTGGTAAACGTGCGCCTGCCGCCGGTTCCCCGATTTTAGCTGACAAACTGCCTTGTAGCTGTACTACGTTTTTTTTATACTTGTCCTATTTGGTAAGCAAAGATGGCGTCCAGCGGGGCGATTGCGTAACTTTTTTGTCAATGTTTCAATTGGTTTTGTTCATCCTGTGTCAATTATATACGAAACCATTGACAAAAAAGTTAACGCAATTGCCCCGCTGGGCGCCATCTTTGCTTACGAAATAGGACAAGTCTAGAAAAACGTACTATAGAGGGTTTCAGGCCTGCCTACTGAGTCGGTTCCCGAGGCTGCTAGCTGCTAGCAGGGAAGGGGTGACGAACGATGACACAGCTCTGACCCGCTGTACATTTTGATTGTTAATATTAAGTTCAAAAGATCGCGACACCATCATACCCTTCCCGCACCGCGTAGGTTTCTCAGAAACCAACTCAGCTGAAAAGGAATTGAACGGGTCCTAGCCTATAGCTCCCACATTACGTTTCCAGATAAACACCTTCATATTCTATTAATACCTATGTTAAGGTTTGTTTCTGGTTACCATTTGTCCACAACATTATTGTGCCCTCTAGACTGAGGGGGGACGACGCAAAAAGTTAAGCACACTGGATTGAATCTTGATTTACTCTGTACTTACTTCGCTTCTTCTTACTTTGCTTCGTGACGTAAATGACTTGCGAATGCCAACAGAAGACAATATTTGTCTTAAGTGTGCCATGAAATTCCTCTCTAGCGTGGGGTCAAATAAGTTTTAACAGCAAAACCATATTCGATATCTAATCTATCTTCCGTATACTTACGTCAGCGCTCGTAGAAAAAACTACTAGAATGGGGCTACTCCGAAATACGAAACGAAATGTTTCGGCTGACGGACGGTTCGTTTTCCTACACTCCGAAAGTGTTAAGGATTCTAAGTTCGTGATTTGACGTTTCCTCTTTCGTGGACCCTACTCCGAAAGAATCTCGTACACTTTCGGAATAGGAAAATGTACCGTCAGCCGAAAGTTTCGTTTCGCATTTCGGAGTAGCCCAGACCTCAAGTCCGTGAGTTCTAGGGCAATATCACACTAGGACGCCATGGCGACGTCGCTGGCCACCGTATCTAACTAATTCGTATCAAAATGTATGAGTACCACACCTGGCTACGGACTGGCGACGTCGTCATCAATACAAATTGTTTCGATACTTATCCGGCGACGTCGCCATGACGTCCTAGTTTGTTATGGCTCCTAATACGAAAACCACACAGCCTGCCAAAGTGCCACCGCCGACAGGTCTCCGGGAGTACGCGATCACGAGCGCGCTGAAGGACTCGCGGTTCACGCCGATCACGCGCGAGGAGGTGCCGCGGCTGTCCGTGTCGGTGTCCATCCTGCAGCACTTCGAGGAGGCCGCGCACTACCTCGACTGGAAGCTCGGCAAGCACGGCATCCGCATCGAGTTCGTCAGCGAGCGCGGCAGCAAGCGCACCGCCACTTACTTACCGCAAGTCGCTACTGAGCAGGGTGAGGATTTCTGCACCAACATTTTGAATAGTAATATGATGGACGTGAAAGTCGCTTGCGAGTCATGAAAGGTAGCTTAGGGGCCATCATTTAATTACGTCACACGAATTTAATGATTTTTAGACCCCTCCCCCCCTTGTCACAGCTAGTCACATTTGCGAGGACATGTGTGACGTCACATATTTTTTATAATTTTCAGAAATTTTTCGTAAATAATTCTAATTTCGGTTTTAATACTTAGATATATTCGATTTTTAAATGAGACGTCACAAAACTTAGGACCCCTCCCACCCCCTTGTCACACAATGACACATTTCGTCGACCCCCTCCCCCCCCCTTTACGTGTGACGTAATTAATGGATGGGGGGGGATCCCCAATAAATGTGAAAGTTTAGATGGATGGATGGATGGATAGATGGAAGTTTGTTACTCAATCACGCCAGAACGGCTGAACGGATCTGGATAAGATTTGGCCCAGAGATAGATTATAGTCTGGAATAGTACATAGGCTACTTTTTATCCCGGTAAAATGTCAGGCTCCTGTGGGATTTTAAAGTTAACGCGGACGAAGTCTCGGGCAGAAGCTAGTATAGAATATAATTATTTAATTCAATATCAATTTATTACAGGTTGGGACCAAATCCAAACGATTGATTCCCTGTTAAGAAAGGGCGGCTACAAGGCGGCCATAACAGGAGACATGCGGAGAAGCATCAAGCTCACCAGATACCAATCCGAGGAGATCTCCGCCACCTACAACGAGTACATCAACCAGCGATGCTAGCAAATGGTATACGCGCCCGCCCACGCGTACCAACTTTACAACAATACGAGACTCGTGTACCAAACTATACCTTACACACATTACTATAAGCAAATATATAGGAGTTATACGAGTGGGCAAAGTGGATACAGATATTGTGTTAGTAGTAATCTAGGTTCTAAGTGTACGTCTAGTGTCCATTATCAGTTTGCGAGTGGGAGTACAATGTCGAGTCAGAATTATGCTCAAAGTGAATTGACGAACATCGGCGAGCGGTGCCACACGTGCTTGGTTAACATCATTTAATATTAAGATAAACACTGCCAGAGACATTCCTCAGTGGAGAAGATCAAAGGTGCCATCTTGAGAGAAAAGAAAAGGTAATATTGATTCTTATGAATTTATTCTTAAATATTGCAGTGAGAAGGTTTACAGTTTTAATAGTGTTTGTGTGACTTTTGCATATGCGTGAGGCAATTTCGTAATCCCTTTTGAATAGCAATGCACTTTGATCAAAATTTTGACTTAGGACAATTTTTATATTTTGTTGTATGTTATATCCATGGGTCTTAAAATTTTAAAATTAACAGGTTAGTGAATTGTATAGCGCGGCTCATGGTCGGCTTGTGCGGGTTGCCCGTGCTTCCATATTTGCTGAATCTTAAGTAAGCTTTTGAATCTTAACATTTCATGACATTGTTACAATTTCTTTATACCACGTAAGAAAAGTTCATATCGAGGAAATAAATACAAGGTTGTTAAATTCGAAACTGTGTGGTGAAGTACTGTTTCCACAATTTAAGTTATATTGATCTTATCATATCACATTTACAACCTGAGTGGTTGAATATTTTTGAAATTGTAACTACAAAGTATTTGAAATGTAATTGAAATCTCAAGCCGCATCAGTAGTGACGACTAGGGGATTAGTTAATTTAGTCAAAGTACTTACTAATAATACGCTACGCTTGCGGTAAGCCCTAGCACGCCCCTAATCCTACATTGTAAGGAACGTTGATTGTAGTTCGGAACGGTATAATGTTCTAAAAAAAATATGGATAAAGCGAAAAATTCTAAAAAAAAACATATAAGAATTTAAAGTGAACAAAAAAACTATTTACTTTTAAGAATTCATTTGTTATAGACACGGATGTATACCGCACGTCTATGGTCCTAGTTATAGAGTAAGCGCCCTTGAACAAAGTAACAAAATGGACTCGCAACACGCATAATTCAACGAACAAAATGTTCTGTCAATTCTTGGGGGAGGGGAGGTAACCACTACATTAAAATTGACGCACACTTACTCAAAACCTTTTGTGTCATTATAAACGCACACGTAAAGAAATGTGCAACACTAGTATATTTTACGCACACTAAAAGATTTAATACGTCAACATACAAAATTTTACTACCGTAGGACCATCGGTGTAATAGGGTGAATACCACTATCGATATTTCTAATTAGCTATATCGATAGTTTCATATACTCATTATTACATTTATAGCTGTCATTATAATCTACTGAATTATACTGAATTATCTCTACTGAAACAGCTGAACAAGAAATAATGAGTAACTCACGAGGCGTAAATATTCAACGGAAACAAGATGATTCCGGGTACATCCCAATTCAGTTCCTTGAAAATGAGATTATCTAAAAAATAAGTACCTAATGTTCCCAAATAAGCTGTTTCATCCCCCCCCCCACTCCCACTCGACCAGCGCCATCTGCTGCCACTGGCCTGGCTGATATCTTTTGTTAGGTAGGTACGTATAAACGTAATAGGTATTATTATACAAATGTCATCATCATCATCATTTCAGCCAAAAGACGTCCACTGTTGGACATAGGCCTCTCCCAAGGTTTATTATACACTATATATATTATATTTTTATCGATACCGGTCTGCGATCATAAATAAACACTACTACAACACTGTTCAAATCAAAAAGTATATATGTCGAGATTAATTCTTGCAACACTGACTAATACGACTGAATAATTTTGATACTTGATTTATTATTTTCCATATTATTTATTATTCATAATGCAAGCGCAAGCACTTTTAAGTTTTCTTTGATGTTGGTCAATAAGATAATATTTGTTATACATATATTTATGCCATATGTGATTCATCGCCTCAGTAGCAGACGCTGCCTGCTTCTGGGTCATATGGACCCGGAGCAGTGTCAGGTTCGATTCCGTTTATCAAGATCAAGAATTTATCGAGATCGTATTTATCTGAATTGTTTCGATAGTGGGTGTTTTTGTTTCAACATGAGTTAGTTATTTTTTTTTGTATTTTAGGAAAATAATACAAACATATCATAGCTACTGCGTTTTTTAATTATTTTTTTATTTTAATCTTGGTCTAAATATTCCACTCCTGATAAATCCATATATTGGCGTGGGCCTGCCGCTGCCTCATCAACTCATCATCATCAGTCTCCACAGCATTGCTGTCATCTTGAAGATTTATTATTAATCGATTAATGTCATCGTAAAGAGCAATTTTCGACTATTCTTCTAACGGTACCTGAAAAATAAAATAATTCAATAAAAGATAATTTCTTTAATGCTTTAAGATTATTTGTTTATTTAGTAATTAAGTAACGATGTTAACTGACAAGCAAACATAGAAAAATAAAGCAACCTTAGTTTATGTATTGGTCGAGATGAAAGCAACACATAAAAATAATACCAAGTATCAAGTGTGTTCAATCGAATGTACCTCTAAGCGATCAATGTATATTTACTGAAAAACCTGTAAACTGAAGCTTTGAGCCTGCCTTTGTATACAATAAACACATTATTTAACTTAAAAACTGTAAAATAAACTGCTTATATACCTATAATATCAGCGGTTCTTTGGTAAACATGGTCGAGTTCTGACAAAATATTTTGCACCTCAAATTCCGCGAGACACCGCCTGTAAACTTTGTGAATCACCTCTCTTGTTGAATTACTAATGATTTATTCATTGTAAATCGTTTTTAACGTCCTGCGACTGGTTTATCACCGCGTAATTCAGTATTTATCCGTTTGTTTACAAAGTTCAAATACTTGACAATTATTTGACAAATAAAAAATACAGTTGCCAGGGTAGAAAAGATTCGTCTATGGTCACAGTAGACTATTCGATTAATTCGTACTCGATTAATTGTATCGATAATGTTTTCGATTCTTATGACATTTAATATTTTAATGAATTTAATAGAAAAATTGCATTAATTACATCAAAAATACTTACATATGAAATGTTACCCCATCTTTTTGTATATTACTATTTTTTGTAATTTCTTTGCACATGTTTAATGGGACAATTCGGCATTTTTCACGGAGCACCTTACACCGCGAAAACGATACTTACTCTGATCAAATCGATTTCGAAAACAGTTTTTATATACGTGTCAGAGATTTTTGGTCTAGTACCTATAAAAAAAAGCTAGAGGGGAAGATCATGCGATGCGCATCCTGAGTTAATACATCCATGTAAGCGCCAGTCTTACTTTAATATTAGAATTGTGGAATTTAAACATAATTTCCAATTGAATGAATCAGCATTGGTTGTTGAGGCACGGGGAGTGTAATTAAATTGTCGTTATCTTGGTGTACTTCTTAAGGGATCAAAACTTGATATCAATATGTTTTAGAATTTTGAATGTGATCATGAAAACTTCATGTTTGGACTATGGCGGGGCATGTAGGTGGGCAGGTAGGTGCGCCTTTTCCCAGATATAATACAAAATCGGTATTTTCTTTTACTAGTCTTGTTTAAGGCTCGGCGCAAACGGGCCACCGACCACAGCTACCGGTGGCCAACGACAAGCAGTTCACACGCTTTTTCGTGTATTTTGGAGAATCTCGCCGCACACGTGTGGCCGTTGGCGGCCACTCACTAAGCAGTGTCCGCGACTGTGAACTGCTTGTCGCCTGGCCACCAGTGGCTGGCCGGTGGCCCGTTTGCGCCGAGCCTAAGGCCGCACTCACTTTGGATGCGTTTTCGTCCGAATTTTACTCGTGCATGTGCGAGTTACGTACACGTACGACCAACTCTTACCCAGTGTGCGCACTCCCGTAGTACTTGGAAGGTCGGGATCATTCGTGTTGTTCGTACGTGTATGCACGAGTAAAATTCGGACGAAAACGCATCCCAAGTGAGCGCGGCCTAAGACTGCAGCATAAACGTACAATTTGTGTTTTTCAATACAACGAAAAGAAACAAGTTCTATGAACCATATCGCCCATTACCAAGCATATTAAATGATTATGTTATGGTAGTTAGCTTAAACTAAATATTGAAAAAATCTGGGTTAAGTATTATATTGAAGAACGTGAATCTAGTGGTACTTATGTCAATGATTGTCGTTTGAAGAATGTAAGAACTTGGTCTGGCGCAGTCGTGTGCCTAGTTTGACCTTAAGGCTGCGCCTTTGGTGTGAAAGGGTCACCACACCCGCATCGATAAATAAATCACTACTTCTGCAGTAAATTCTAGGTAAAATCCTGTTTGACAGATTCTCTAAAGAATACAGTCATATTCATAAATCTGTCAAAACGAGATTGTGAGACGGGTATTTGCTTAGAATTTACTTAAGAACAAGTAATCACTTGTCTATACATACGGGGGTTAGACAGACCGCAGCCTACACAACAATTTTGATGACACTCAACAATTAACTTTAAAGCAACTTTTATACAGTACTAACATGAACGAACTTCAATATAATAAATGGCTGTTAACGAAACCGCGTTCACGCTATTTTAGAGCGCGGCTCCACTAGTGCGCTGCGCTGCTTCGTCGCAACGGCTCAAAGGGTCGACGGGCGAGGGACGAAGCGGGGGAAGGTGATGCGCCAGTACAAAATCTTGCGACGACGCAACGCAACGCGCTAATGGAGCCCGGCCCTTACTATAAAACTATTTTTATAAAATTATTTATTTGTCTTCATCAATTTTAAGTGAATATTCACCACAGTGATAGCGTTTGCTTTTTCGGCCGCTACCAAAGGCGCAGTCTGGCTAAAGCGATTTAGCTATAGTTTATAATAAAGTGGAATGCTATAAATAGTACATACTTCATTTGTTGTGTGGCATTCACCGTCCAAGCATAAAATTGTTATCTCTACAAGTAGTAAAGAGCTATGTCACCCATTGTAAAACGGCCCTAAAATTAATATACGCGGAGAATCAAATGTTTCAGTCTGTGCTCGTATCGGGGGCTTTATATCCATAACTTCATAGTTAATTTCCGTATGTGGTTAGTTGAGCAATAACTTTCAATGTATAGGTAGAGGAATAGTATGACAAAGTAAATTACATATTTTTATTATAAGAAATTGTTTTAATTTAATATACTCGGAATTCCCCAAAATTATAATTTTAATGTATTGTTTTCTGTATAAATATGGGTGTGTCTAAATAACTCATGATGTAATATCGAATTGAAGTACATTGTTATAATATTCTTGATGATAATGCCCATAGTCTTAACTAAATATCCTCTTTACGATTCATACATAAACTTCAGTAGGTACATACCTATAGCTATAGTCATTATAGGTATACCGCAAGCGCTGTGCCGCGCCTTGGGTATGCGCGGGGAAGTGGGAGGGTGGGACGGCGAGAGCGATGAGCCACCCGTCTCGCCGCTCGCGTACCTAAGGCGCGGTACGGCTCCTGCGGTATAGCTATAACGCCTCAGTAATTATATTGACCACCAGCGGTGGCGAATGTTAGTGATCAACGGGAATAATCCATAGTCAGGTACAGATTTTCTTAGCAGTAAGGAAGGGCGTTTGTGTAAAACTTGATTCGTTTAGAGCCGAATAGTTGTATCGATGGAAATATTAAAATGTTTATCTTAAGTAAGATTCACATCGAGCAGAGCGGAGCGTAGCGCAGCGCGCCCGCCATTAAAGTTCATATTTCTATAGAACATCTCCATCTTGAAAAGCGAGCGAGTTGCCGTCTTCCAAGATACATAAGTTCCATGGAATTAGGAACTTTAATAGCTGCACATCAATTTACTTCAACGCATTGTAAAAGCGCTGCGCTGCGCTCCGCTCGATGTGAATCGTACTTTATCTCGTGAAGTCGTTACGGGACGACGGGACCTCTGGCGAAAGATATCTAAAATGTTTTACGTATCGCTAGGGAGTGCTTTAGAAATAGTATTTTTGTCTTGTTTGTTTTGTGGATATCTTTCTTCTGGTCCTGGACGGTGAAAGTGCTTAGCCAGGAATGGTTTTGCATGTGTTCAAATATAGAATGTACTATCTGGTAACAGTACAAGTGTAATTTTTCTCGTAAGCTAACTTTACAGCAAGTATATCTGACGAGAAAAATTAGTACACTGTTGTATGCATAGATTGTTGTCCGTTTTTTGTAATTCTTAAAATATGATTAACTAATATAGATTACTATGAAAGATTAGTACTTCTTTTAATTGCTATCCACAGTCCTCAATGAAAATGATGAGAAATTATAAACTAAAACAAAACAAGTGTCCTCATAAATATCTATTTACTAACTAAATACATGTACAACTATCCATAATCATTTCAACTTGCATCTATTTTTCCATCAGCAATGAGTTTCGATTCTATATCCATGATTTTTTGTTTAATCGTTATATTGCTTTTCATTTCGTAATACGTGACCACCGACGACGCGACCAGCTGGCCCAGTACCATGAATGTTAGGGTACCACTGAATGGCTTGGTAACTTTCTTTAGGAATCGATATATCGCTTTAGGACCTTCGTTTAATTGGGGCAGTCTGTATGTAGAATACCGGTTGGCAAGCTGAAAAAAAAATTGATTCACATGAAACTACAATAATTTAGTTTACCAGCAATGGGCCGGAATGAAATGAAATGTAACGTCACGTCTTTTATCCCCATTCGGGGGTAGTCAGAGGCTTGAGTGGCCATACACTACCACATTGTGGAGGTATTAACCAACTCAAATGGGCCGGAATATTAGGAGAAAAACTCACCATCATAGATGAAGCAGATGCCATCACCAGTGGATAAGCCGTTCCTAAGAGGAACTGTATTGCTGCTGACCTGGTCTCGTAGCATATTGGGCACCCGTCATATTTCATTAAAAGCACTTCTGTTGACACCATCTGGGAAGGAATGGAGGAGAATATGGCAGTTCCTAGTAGATCCAACTTCTTCATCAAGTCTATTATTACTACTGTAAGTCTAATATTTAAAACTGAAGAAACCAAACAGATTAAAGTTGTAACATTCTTTATTATTCAGGGCCCTTTTTTGTAAAGTTATGTACAGAATAAAAATCTGATCAACATTCTATTAACCTTCTGAAAGAAACATGAAAATTAGCTAAGTTCAAATTGGAAATTTGATCAGAAACAATCATACATCATACTAGTATTATAAATATGTGTTTATAAGTTTGACTGAGCGTCACAAGAAAATGCTAAAAAGATTTGAAGTTACACGCTACAATAAAATATAGGCCACTGAATATTAATGACTCACCGCGCAATGTACAGCCGAAACAATGGATTGGCTGTACGTTGCGCGCTGCCAGATTAAACTTATCTACAAAGAACACATGGGCAGAACCGCGGGTATACGCTAATACTGAATACTTACATGTCTATGAAAAAGTAGTGTCAAGAAAGCAGGCATAGCAGTGATGGGAAGTACCGAAGAGAAGTACCCAACTGAACCGAGTTTTAGCTTGAGTCTGAAGTGCCTGTTTATCATAAGACCTGTGACTGCATTGATACCCCCGAGAACCACAGGACCGTAGCGGAGCGCCCAGCTGCAAAAAAACTTTCCACTATATTTAATAGGCACTTGACTCAATAATTTTGTAAATAAAATATTTTGCCGAGCTAATATTAGTGAAATGTGGATGAAAGTATCATGACAGACCACATCTTCCCATCCTTGGGGAAATAAAAACGTAATAGTTCAGAAAAGAAGGTTAACGTCGTGAGTTACTGTTCATATTTTTATTTCTATTGTTTTTATATTATAGTTATGAACTTACGTATCTATAGATGGTTCCCAGTTAGTAACTACGTCCCATGCATATGATATGGCTTCTAATTCATCAAGAACGACCGCATCTTTCGGCACATTACTTGATTTCATGAGTGCCATGGTTTTGGTGGTAGCAGTGTCTGTTGTATGCAAGAAAAATCCCAATGGGAATAGTCCCAAGGGTGGTGACGTGAGGATTGTTGTCGCGTATCTAATTTATCATATATTTTTCCGAATTTTAATAGATAATTTCAAATCTTTACAAAACAACCTCTTATCGTATTTTTGACATTTGAATAGTAAGGGAGCGGGGGCGGAGGGAACTTGTCAAAAACAGCTGAGAGGCGCGTTCCAGATTCGTATTCTAATATTTATAGCATGAAAAAGGTTGAAAGGCTGAAAGTTAAAAATAAAAAATAAAATAAAATTTATTTGGAACAAAACATTGGTACAATAATAAAAATCGTTGACTAATGCCATGGATGTATTAACTCAGGATGCGCATCGCATGATCTTCCCCTCTAGCTTTTTTTTATAGGTACTAGACCAAAAATCTCTGACACGTATATAAAAACTGTTTTCGAAATCGATTTGATCAGAGTAAGTATCGTTTTCGCGGTGTAAGGTGCTCCGTGAAAAATGCCGAATTGTCCCATTAAACATGTGCAAAGAAATTACAAAAAATAGTAATATACAAAAAGATGGGGTAACATTTCATATGTAAGTATTTTTGATGTAATTAATGCAATTTTTCTATTAAATTCATTAAAATATTAAATGTCATAAGAATCGAAAACATTATCGATACAATTAATCGAGTACGAATTAATCGAATAGTCTACTGTGACCATAGACGAATCATTTCTACCCTGGCAACTGTATTTTTTATTTGTCAAATAATTGTCAAGTATTTGAACTTTGTAAACAAACGGATAAATACTGAATTACGCGGTGATAAACCAGTCGCAGGACGTTAAAAACGATTTACAATGAATAAATCATTAGTAATTCAACAAGAGAGGTGATTCACAAAGTTTACAGGCGGTGTCTCGCGGAATTTGAGGTGCAAAATATTTTGTCAGAACTCGACCATGTTTACCAAAGAACCGCTGATATTATAGGTATATAAGCAGTTTATTTTACAGTTTTTAAGTTAAATAATGTGTTTATTGTATACAAAGGCAGGCTCAAAGCTTCAGTTTACAGGTTTTTCAGTAAATATACATTGATCGCTTAGAGGTACATTCGATTGAACACACTTGATACTTGGTATTATTTTTATGTGTTGCTTTCATCTCGACCAATACATAAACTAAGGTTGCTTTATTTTTCTATGTTTGCTTGTCAGTTAACATCGTTACTTAATTACTAAATAAACAAATAATCTTAAAGCATTAAAGAAATTATCTTTTATTGAATTATTTTATTTTTCAGGTACCGTTAGAAGAATAGTCGAAAATTGCTCTTTACGATGACATTAATCGATTAATAATAAATCTTCAAGATGACAGCAATGCTGTGGAGACTGATGATGATGAGTTGATGAGGCAGCGGCAGGCCCACGCCAATATATGGATTTATCAGGAGTGGAATATTTAGACCAAGATTAAAATAAAAAAATAATTAAAAAACGCAGTAGCTATGATATGTTTGTTTTATTTTCCTAAAATACAAAAAAAAATAACTAACTCATGTTGAAACAAAAACACCCACTATCGAAACAATTCAGATAAATACGATCTCGATAAATTCTTGATCTTGATAAACGGAATCGAACCTGACACTGCTCCGGGTCCATATGACCCAGAAGCAGGCAGCGTCTGCTACTGAGGCGATGAATCACATATGGCATAAATATATGTATAACAAATATTATCTTATTGACCAACATCAAAGAAAACTTAAAAGTGCTTGCGCTTGCATTATGAATAATAAATAATATGGAAAATAATAAATCAAGTATCAAAATTATTCAGTCGTATTAGTCAGTGTTGCAAGAATTAATCTCGACATATATACTTTTTGATTTGAACAGTGTTGTAGTAGTGTTTATTTATGATTGCAGACCGGTATCGATAAAAATATAATATATATAGTGTATAATAAACCTTGGGAGAGGCCTATGTCCAACAGTGGACGTCTTTTGGCTGAAATGATGATGATGATGACATTTGTATAATAATACCTATTACGTTTATACGTACCTACCTAACAAAAGATATCAGCCAGGCCAGTGGCAGCAGATGGCGCTGGTCGAGTGGGAGTGGGGGGGGGATGAAACAGCTTATTTGGGAACATTAGGTACTTATTTTTTAGATAATCTCATTTTCAAGGAACTGAATTGGGATGTACCCGGAATCATCTTGTTTCCGTTGAATATTTACGCCTCGTGAGTTACTCATTATTTCTTGTTCAGCTGTTTCAGTAGAGATAATTCAGTATAATTCAGTAGATTATAATGACAGCTATAAATGTAATAATGAGTATATGAAACTATCGATATAGCTAATTAGAAATATCGATAGTGGTATTCACCCTATTACACCGATGGTCCTACGGTAGTAAAATTTTGTATGTTGACGTATTAAATCTTTTAGTGTGCGTAAAATATACTAGTGTTGCACATTTCTTTACGTGTGCGTTTATAATGACACAAAATGTTTTGAGTAAGTGTGCGTCAATTTTAATGTAGTGGTTACCTCCCCTCCCCCAAGAATTGACAGAACATTTTGTTCGTTGAATTATGCGTGTTGCGAGTCCATTTTGTTACTTTGTTCAAGACTAATGCAGAAGTTTTAGAAAACTGTGTCGCAAAGCCAACGCCCACCTCTCCAGAAGAATGTTCCAACATTTATAGGATCTGGACTATTAACTTAAGAATAAGAATTTAAAAATGAAAGTAACTTAAATGAAGATTATAAAATAATAAAAATTAAAAAAATAATAATAATTAAAAATCTTGCTCATTTATGAGTGTAATAGGGTGTGTGTTTGTGTGGGTGTGAGTGTGATGTGAGGTGAATGAGGTGTGGAGTGTAAATGTGTGTATGGTAATGTGAGAGATCAATGTCCAGGTTAGTCAAATATTTTTAAAAGCTCTTCAGTGTCATCGTAGGATAGAGTTAAAAGCCAATTGAGACATTTTAATTTACATATTTTTAATGGGAGAGAGTAAATGTTCAATGTTTTATTAATCTTATTGTAAAGTGTACAACTTAGGTAGTAAAAATGACGGCTCGCAGCAGCAGTTCGACGTTGTTCAATTTGACATACCCTATTTGCACGGCGTGAAGTGAGATTAGGATCAAAGGGGAGCTGAGAGTGTTTGCGTTGAATTGTTGCTAAGATAAAGAGTTGCCTAACTGTTAAGACTTCGCAAAGCGAATACAGCGAACTTGTAGGAAATCGAATTGGTTTGAATGTCATAACTTTAAGAACTGCTCGTTGTGCTCTTTCGACTCTTAGCATCTGAGTTTGGATGGCGCCACCCCACGAACAAATGCAATAGGAAAGAATTGACTGTGCAAGTGCGTAATATATCATTTTGAGGCACGGAAAATCGGCACAGTTTCTTAAACTTTTGAATGTAAATATTAGCTTCCTAACCCTGGAGACTGTACAATCAATATGGGGTTTCCATGACAGGGTGCTGTCTAGCCAGATGCCGAGATATTTTAAATTAAGGGTACGCTCTAAATGTGGGCACTGACAAGAGTTAGTGTTGTGGCATGTATGTGCGCGAAGGGTTAAGGTAGAGGAAGGAATATCTTGGATACGGTTGGAAAATGCAATAAATTGTGTTTTAGAAAAATTTAAAGTAAGTAGATTTTTTGAAAGCCAATTTAAAACCATAGTTAAAGCAGCCTCGGCAGACATAAAAGTATCATTCCAATTTTGGCCTGTGTTAAGAAGGACTGTATCATCTGCGTACATTATAGTTTTACACATTGGTATTGGAAGGTTGCACAGTTCATTAATATAGATAAGAAAAAGGGTAGGTCCAAGGACACTACCTTGGGGCACTCCAAAACTAATCTCATCCTCTTTACTGATATAATCATTAATTTTTACAACTTGACGGCGTCCAGAAAGGTAGTCTTTAAACATTTTAAGAGCAACACCCCTAATTCCTATGCCTGCAAGTTTTTCAACTAAGATGGGGACAGAGACAGTATCGAAAGCTTTGGTCAAATCAAGAAATATAGCAATGGTATTTAACTTACGATCTAGATTTTTAACAATTGATGTTGTGAGTTCAAGTACGGCGTCATCGGTTGATCTATGTCTTCTAAAACCATACTGTTGTTCAGATAGAATATTATATTTGTTTAAAAATTTAATTAGTCTAGAATTAAGAATTTTTTCAAGAATTTTGGATAGAATACTCAGGACCGAAATAGGTCTATAATTGCTAATATTGTCTTTGTCTCCACTTTTATAAATAGGGTGAACTAAGGCCTTTTTAAAAACTGTTGGGAATACACCGGATGAAATGCATAGATTAAAAATATATTTTAGTATAGGTATGAGAGTATGTCTAGCAGCCTTAAGATGAGGGTTCGAAATTTGGTTGATTTTCTATTCTACTTTTTCTTTAAGTAAGTATGTGGACTAGGAATCTTATATTTAGATGTATGATTTTTGACTATATTATCTTGAGTATCTTTAAATCCAAATCACGATTTGACGAAATTTTCTCGATAAAAAAAATTTATGAAATGAGCTCTAATTATTTACAATTTTCCTTGCTACCACGATGTTTTTACGATTTAGATCACGAAATTATTTCTAAAACATAGCAAATAATGATATCTAAACTACCCTTCAACCATATTTTAATTCATGAAGTAGTTTTTTTTTAATTCAAGAAAATGTGGTTTGGCGCTTACGTTGTTTATTTCCGAGCGCGCGCACAATATCGCCATCTCACATTTTAAGTACTTGAACTAACCATGTCTCTCTCTAACTTTGTATTGTCAGTGTCCGCTCGGACTTGTTCGACGTCGGACCTGTGAAGGATTTTTTAAAAAATATTACGAAAAAATATTACGGTCGTGCCACATTACAGGTACAGTACAGTATTTACAGTCCGCCGACGCCTATGATAAATAAATAAATATCCTTGGAAATTCTTTTACACATGACTACCTGATCCCAAACTAAGCAGAGCTTGTACTATGGAAACCAGATAACTGATATTACTACATATACTACTTTTTGTTTGTAAATACAAACGAAATATACACTTAATTACACCTAGACTCGGGACATGCGGACATGTTCATGCACACAACTGCATGTCCTGGGCAGGAATCGAACCTATGACCTGCACTGCAGCGTGATTTTCGTTTGCTTTTCCTTGTCTTGTGTAATTTCTTTTCATCTCTTGTCATTTTGTGTCATCTCTTGTCATTTTGTGTCATCTCTTGTCATTTCATAGTTATTCGTGTCATTTCTGTAAAAACTCCCTATTTCGCTTACTGTTATATACTTGCAGCATGGTCTTGGGCCGACAGTGGGAATACATTGCTTGTCAAAACAATGGAGTCGCTTTATTGCGTTTGTTGTAGGTATGGATGGGCAAGTAATAAATATATCATACATCAATAAATTATCGTAAAAAATAACATTACAGATATGGATAGGAAAATGTTTGTCCGTCCTATTCAATCTATTATATTATAAACGAAAGTAACTCTGTCTGTTACCTTTTCACGGCTAAACCGCTGAACCAATGTTGATGAATTTTGGTATGGAGATAGACTGGGTCTTGGCGGAGAACATAGGCTACTTTTTAGGGTTCCAAAGGGTGCTAACGGGACCCTATTACTAGGCCTACGCTGTCCGTCTGTCTGTCTGTCCGTCTGTCAGCGCGGGCTGTATCTCACGAACCGTAACAGGTAGAGAGTTGAAATTTTCACTGAATGTGTATTTCTGTTGCCGGTGCAGAACAAATACTAAAAATATAATAACATTTAAAAATAAATATCAAGTCTCAAACTTGATATTTTTGATGTGTTTATTCTACGGTGGTACGGAACCCTTTATGTGCGAGTCCGACGCCTTCAGATCTTATGAATGTTTTCTTGAAATAAATATAGTGTATTTTAAGTAATTAACTGGCCAACCCTCAGGTCCTACCTACCATGTTAGGATCTTTTTCGTTCTAGCGGGTGTAAACCGTGATTTAACGAGTTAATGTGATAATTTTTGTATTTAAATTATTCAATTCAATGTATTTGTTTCAGACATAGTCCAATATTGATTATTAAAATTATTATAATTTCACAATAAATATAAAACAATAAATAAAAGTAAAATTAAATTTAAAAAAAAAAATATATTTATTTTTATTTTTCATGTTTTATCATTAAAATACAATATAATATAACATAAATTAAAATAAAATACAATAAAATAAAAACCTACCCCTAATTAAACAAATACCGTCCGCGTGGGATACTGGCTGCATGTCCTCCCTGTATTCAAGCTGTTCCTGTTGTCAAGCGAATTTTTTGAGCAAGGAAAGAGCCAGCCCTCTTGTCACCTGTGGCGGTAACCAGTCTAAGGGTGATTATGATAGATAAAAAAATAAAGATAAAAAGATAAACAAAAAATAAATGCATGGTTAAATCAATAAAATTAATAAAAACTGAAAATTAAATTAAAAAATAAATTAAATATGGTAAAAAAAAATATTATGACACCGCTGATGACTTCATGATCGGCATCGAAGTTAAGTACCAAAGTATTCCTTTGCCTACGAAACATGAAAAAGATACTCATATCCGGCAGTCAGTCACTGACACAGAGTATGTACATTTTTACCCGACTACGGTGGGCGGAGGGTTATGATTTTGACCGATATGTATGTATGTTCATCTGCTCCCGTATAACGTCCAAACTATTTTTATATCATAATAATTTGACTAATGAGATATCGTTGGACGCGTCTGGATCGTCCGCTGGTTATAGGCTATTATACGATCGAAATATTGTTATACGTATCTATCAGCATATTGTAGGTATCGTTTGTCTTCTTTTGACTTACTTTGTCTTCAGCAATAAAAACAACATAGAAATTAATTTTTTTTTTTCAAATACACTCGACATAAAAATCCCATATAAAACGAAAAAAAAATATTTGAATATTTTCATCCATTTCATCTATTTTAAAAGGTGCACTGGGACATATTATTTTAATTGTACGAATTAAACAATATTGTTCCTTCAAAAAATAACTATACTATAGTCTACTCCATAGCTGTTCTGTCCTAGCTAAGCGAGAGGGATATATCCTTCGGCAGCTCACGCGACGCTAGCCACACCCCGAAACTAAAATTCATTTTTTTCTTGTATCGTCTTAACTATTGAAGTCGGAATGCCATCCCAGCCAACAGCACACTTATCTTTAAGATTCAAGATTATCTGTTCAATTTCATCGTCATCTGTAAGAAATAATGCCATAGTTGAAGAAGGATTAGTGGTAGAAGATACAATAGATGCGGAGGGCGAAGCGGTACTGGTTATACTTGGATCATAATTGGTATTTGTTATTTTAGATGCTAGATCTTTTCCAACGTTGGCAAAAAAGTTGTTTACTGTGTCTACGGATGTTAAAGGATTTTGAGACAAGCTTAATAACTCATCGGATGATTTTTCTTTTGATTTTAGGTTGGTTATATTTTTAATAAGTTTCCATGTAGCCGACGGATCTCCCTTGGCCTTCTGGAATTCCCCACGTTCATATTCACGCTTAATTTTCTTTATTAAATTATTGCAAAAATTGCGGTATCTAGTGAAAATGATTTTAAGGATTTGGTTATTAATGTCTTTTTTAAAATTCTTATAAAGTTTATCTCTATGGCGTATGCATCTCAGAAGCCCAGGGGTGATCCAAGGTTTTATAATACGTTTTCGGCTAGGGATTTGTGATTTGTCGCTGTGCTGTTGAACAATGGTCGAGAGGTTTTCGACTAATATAGAGGCGGCAAGGTTAGCATCAGCAGCTGAAAGCACTTTTGAAAAATCTGTATTTTTAACTTTATCAGCAATAGCTATTATGTCTAGTTTTATAATACTGTGTTTATGGAGTGTTACTTCAGATTTTGTGGCAGAGCAGAAAAATACAGGGGCGTGATCTGTAATACAAGAATCAAGAATTAAGGCGACAGCCGTGTGAGGAGATTTAAGCATAACATGATCTAAACAGTTCAACTGACGAGTAGGTAGAACATGAGTAGGAATCATACCATGGGAAGCAATAAGATTTAAATAATCTTCTGAATTGGAATCAGTAGTATTAGGGGCTATATTTATATTAATATCTCCAACTAAAATGATGGTAGGGAAACTATTTAATTGATTCAATGTGTCGTCAAGGCTGTTAAGGAAAGATTGAGTGTTTCTATATGATGGGGAGCGGTAAAGAGCAACGACCGCAGTTTTATTTGTAAATTTCAAAAGAAGGCAACTTGCTTCAACAAATTGAGGTAATATAACTTTACAAGTTAAATCATCACGAACATAGGCAACTACACCATCATTTTGGGATATATAATTAGATGCATAGGCTTTAAAACCAGTCAATGAGGGAATACTTGAACATTTACTAAGCCAACACTCTGAGAGAATTATTATATCAGTTTGTACTTGAATTCTGCTTAGTAACACTAAAAGACCGTCAAAATTACAGTTCAAACTTCGAATATTTAAATGTAATAATCTTAAGGAATCATTTCCATACCGTATATGTTGGCCTATGTGTTCAGGAGAGCATATAAAGGAATCGGTGAGGGAAGATTCCTCGATGTCATTTGCAACATTAGCTAAATTATCCATAGTTAAATTTGTAAATAAACAGAAGAACATTAACAACTGATCCTGGATTATTAGTATATTGACGGTTAATTGATAAGAGACTCGGTAGAGTAGGTAAAATGAGAAACTTGGACATGATAACGTAATGTAGAGTGTAAGTGTGAAGTGTATAAATGTGTGTGAATTTGTGTGATGTGTTTGTGAATATAAATGAGTGAAAAAATGAGCACCCGTGTGGGATTAAGTTTGAGAAACAGTATTTAAAATAATAAAATAAATCAATGTTATAACTAATTACAATATTCAAAAAATATTTTTTCATATTCTGTGGTAAACCAAAATTACAACATTTCAAACAATAATAAACAATCAGTTTGTTTTCCAAATCGCTAGCGGTATTGTGAAACTGGGATACTAGTCACTTGGTTTCCGAGAGTTTAGTTAGGTCAGATTCATTATTAATTCTTATAAGTGTTCCACCTTCTCTGTTGCGCAAGAATATTTTACCGTTGGAAACCCAGCAAAATTGATAATCATTTATTTTTGCATATTCACGAGCCAGAAAAAATAGTTTTTTCATTTTTGCGGTAAGGTTCTCGGAAATGAAAATAGGTTTTGCTGGTCCAGGCATTTTTAGTTTTTCTGTAGTAAGTCTATTATTCTCCTTGTTGGTTCTTTTATAGGCGCTGATAATTTTTTCTTTTTGATGAACTGTAGTGAAATCCACAATTGCCGTCTTGCAGGCTGGGTCTTTAGTTTTGATCCTGAAAGCGTCTTTAATTTCAAAAGGCTCTATGTGAACTTTTAGCACTTTAGCTGTATTTATAACGGTATCTATGAGACCTGTCTTGGTCTCCGATTGTGGAGTAGGTAAATTTCTAATTTCCAGGCAAGTAGATCTAGAACATCGTTCAAAGTTTTCCAGCTTTTCTTCAAGATTTGTGATATATAGCAATTGTTCTGATTTATCTCTTTCAAGTTTATTAACTTGGGTCTGTAGTGACTCAAGGTTCAGAGCCAAAAAATCCACAGATGTTCGAATGTCCTCAACCACAGCGAAAATCTTATCATATTTTAAGTTTTGTTGTTCTTGAAAGTCCTGCAACATCTGCTTAATGTCGGACATGAAATTTATTAACTTCCCATCATCATTTTCTAGACGTTGTTTGTTTTTATTACGGTTCGGCACATTTGATGAGACGTCAGCGGTATTCGTAGGTGTATTTGATGAAGCATTTTGAGGCTTAGATACAGGCGGGGTGTGTTTAAGAGGCATATTTGTTAGTCCAAAAAAATATTAATGCAAAAAAAGTTATCAAAAAGCCGTTCAATTGCCAAGGTTCGAACCCGCGTACTGTCCACCCGGACTTTTCACCGCTACGCTATATGATTAGCTGAGCGGTCAAGCGAAATTGCTTATCTCTTTGTTAGTGGAGTGAAAGAGACAAAAATATAGTTTTGATGTTGAAGGTCGCATTCGAAGGACGCACACACAAAACAAAAGCACTAGATTGTTAATATCAAAATGGCGATGCGTAATTGGAGCAAGCTTAATAAAATGGTTGTTAATTGGTTATTGCAAGCAGAATTTAACACTGTATTTACACTGATAAATTGTTTATGGTGTTAGTTATGTTATTATGCAAAAATATAACTGGTTACGGCAAAATAAACCACTTTAAAACAATAAAATGTTGGGAGCGCACAAAAACACTTCTACTCGCGTTGGCGTTTCGGGGGGGGGGGGTAGTTTTATCCCGTATCGCTAATAAATGGTCATATGAATTCTGGGCTCGCAGTTTGATCTTTGTATCTCACGCAATTGCTCTGCCTAGAGTTTAGGCAAGTCTACAACAGCGTCACGGCTAGTATTCAATAGGTAAGTGCTTACGTATTTATTAAGTCTCTAAACATACCAAGATTTGGTCACCCTACTTATAGAGAGATGTATTCCTCGGGTTGGGCATTCTTATCGGCTCGGCTTTTTTTGCATAGTGCGCGGCAGCTTTTTCATTGACCAATGACAACTGGTCACTGACCAATGAAAATTCCGCAAATAGCTGACACTGCCGGTGCCGTGCCGGCCAGTGGAAAATCGCACAATCAAAACTTATAGAACATACCTACCTACGGGAACAATAAGGGAAACAAGCATACGGGAAATTCAAAACAAAGATGAAGAGTTTTAAAATATATTTACATAATTACTAAAGTAGTTCATTTAAATAAATTATGCATATATCTACAACTAAAAGCTTAATATACTTAAGTACTTAAATAAATATGTAGAGCATAGACAGATAATAAATCTATCTAGTAGTTTATGCAGCAGTTGCTGGTCAACGATTTCATTATTTGAAACAAAATGAGATCTTATTTTTATGAAATAATTAACACTTCTTTGAGGCCAATACAATTGGAATAAACCATAAACGAATAAAGTCTATGGAATGAACGTATTTGCGCACGGATTTAAATAAAAAATACCCACTTTTAGTTCAATACCACAGAGTACTTTGTAGTTCAATACTGTACAACCCACAGGGAAATAAGTACTCTAATTCACTATACTGATAAATTGTACTATACAATTATTAAATTGACTAGTGAATATTTATTTATAGAAGAATTTTTTTTAGGAATAAAAATATAAGGATAGAGATACTATCATATTGTTGAATTTAAATTACATAGCTACATCACTTACAACAAGCTAATTACATGTCTAGATAACGAAGAAGGTATATTTGACTAAATTTATAACAGCCTCTAACATAATATTTTTTTCTTAAATTCACATGTTAATAGTTACTGACAAGTTAAAAACTAAACAGTTTTCTAACCGACTTCAAAAAAGAGGTTCTTCATTCGAACCGTATTCTTATTTTAAATTACCATATCGTAACTTACACCCTGTATTTATCACAATCATTGCTTCACAGTGTCCGGTTTCGCCATGTTTCACTTGTCGTCACGCTCGCATTAATAAATGCATCTCAAAGTTGAGATCGATCTTAAGATGCCATTTTTGACAGATGTTCCATACATTAAACGTCAAAACAGCATCAGATCGATCTCAACTTTGAGATGCATTTATTAATACGGGCCTCAGAGTCTAGTGGCGAAGACTTGGGGTCGAGTGGGTCGAGTGGGTCCCCCGTGGAGGTGTCGGCGGCCCCACTTGTCGGCCACGAGGCGCACGCAGTAGTCGGGCGCGAGGCTGGCGACCGCCACCAGCACGTTCAGGAACCAGAACGATGGCGACGCGCACAGCCGCGTGTACGTGCCGAGCACGTCGCCGTCTATTTGGCTGGAAATTAAGAAAAAAATACAGGGTAGTTACAAAAGTGCGAAATATTATTGAAATTCAAACATTTTTTTCCGCTGTTAAAAAAAATATATCTCATAAACCTTCACAAACTATTTTTTTAAATGTTAGTGATTGCTACTCCTAAATGCATTTACATTGGATTCTAAGCGATTTGATGTGATCGAAGGTCACAACACGAAAGTTGTCACCAATATTCAAAGGCCCATAACTCAGAAACTATTATAGTTACGCATAGTATGGCTTCACTAAGCATAACAGCTACCGTAGGTATATGTAGTTTAATTATTATTTCGTACTGTTGACACACTATAAGATATGAGAAAAAATTAAATGTAAATACTCATAAATACCCACAAGGTGAACCGACAACCTCGTGAAGGTCGCGGGAAACCGCCGGACGCAAGTGGCACAGGACCGGTCGTTGTGGAATACCTTTGGGGGAGGCCTATGTCCAACAGTGGACGTCTTTTGGCTGAAATGATGATGATGATGATGACTCACAAATAGAACGCGGAGTAGAGCGCGTTGAAGGCGACGTAGAGCAGCACGGAGCCGAGCAGCGAGCCCACGAACACGAGCGTGTGGTAGCGCGTCTGCAGCCACAGCTTCAGGCTCACCGTCACCAGCAGCAGGTGGAACAGCACCGCGCCGAAACTCCTGCGCACCACACACACACACACCATCAACACGGACCAATATGACACGACACCACTTATACTACCACTTATTGTAAAAAAATGCATGAAGAGAAGATGGCGCGATTTGATTGGTTTTTGACGCAGTTTTTCTTATTTTTAGGGTTCCGTAACTCAACAGGAAAAACGAAACACATATAGGATCACATTGTTGTCCGTCTATCGGTCTGTCCGTCTGTCTGTCAAGACGTGCACAGCCAAAACCGCTGCTGTTAGTGATTTGACATTTTAACAGGTACCTTTTATAGCGTAGAAGAAGACCATAGGAAGGATTTTGGAAAATTCCACCCCTCAGGGGGTAATAAGGGGTGAAAGTTTGTCCCATATTTCTGAAGCTAGAAACTTGAAAATTAGTATTTGGGCTAGTCATTACAAATGACAAATATTAATTTCAGCGTTTTTGAAATTTCACTGCTCTGCCCTACTCGCACTTGTCCGGTTTTTCTTGTTAATACTTTATTATAGAGTTGTTTGAGTACTGACCACAGGTCCACGGTCTTCCCGTCGGGGTTGATGACGGAGGCGGCGATGGTGAGGTCCGCGAACAGGTACACGACGGCGGTGTGGTAGCAGGCGGCCGCGCACCACGCCGCAAAGTGAGACCACGACATCAGCTTGTTCTTGCGAATGTCGCGGTACAGCGTCGGGTTCCTGGCCACATACAACATTCACTTCATTAGGAACAATAAACTAATATTATAAATGCGAAAGTAACTGTCTGTCTGTTACGTTTTCACAACTAAACCACTTTTGATGAATTTTGATATACAGAAATACAGGTCCTATGATATGGACATAGGTAGGCTACTTTGTATCCCGGAAAGTTTTTATGTTCCTGTGGGATTATCAAAAAACTAAAAACAGGATGTTCTAAGGTCAACCCGGACGAAGTCGCGGGCAGAAGATAGTTTTGACGGGCCCGTTAGCGTGGTTGTATTTGTTCACGATTGACGAACAAATCAAAATTAATTGTTAATTGTGACACCACATGCAATTAGCAATTAATTAATCGCAATTAAATTTTGCCCAACTCTGGGTGAAAATTTGTAGGGGAGTCCCATTTTTCTGAAGCATGAGACGAGAGACATGAAAATAACTATTTCTTGGAATTCCCATTACAAATAAAAAATATTATTTTCAGCGTTATTGCAAATTCAACTTCTTATAAGTTTGTGCGGAGTAACTGAGATCTACTTGAATTTTAAAAAATGTTTCAACGTAGGTTAATCATCTCCTTAGTATGTCAAAAACATAAACTTTGCAACCAAAGACCTTCTGTAATGTTGAAATGTTTTGTCACAATCCTTTACAAGTCACTTGTTAGAACTGAGTTGGTACCGTTTACATGACACAATACTAACCTAAGCAGCAGTTCGGAGGGCCACCTCTGCTCGGTGACGGAGAGCACGAGACACGGCAGCGACGTGAACACCAGGTTGAACAGCGTCAGGTACATAGAGTCGAATATCGACTGCGTCGAGAACGCCGAGTGGATTTGGAATATGAACTGAAAATTAATATACAGGGTGAAATCGAAATCGTGGGCAATATTTTAAAATATGACTCAACACATGATTCAGAATATTTTGGGAAAGAAATAAAACAATTTATTGATAAAAAAATATTGCTCGGGTAAGCAAATAAGCAAACCATTTAACTGCTATATCTTACCTGGGTAATAAATTTTTATCAATTGATTTGTTGATTAATATTCCCCAATATTCTGAATCATGCGTAAAATCACCGATTAAAATATTGCCCACGATTTCGATTTCACCCAGTATACTATAGAATTATGGCCTTAGGGGTTTTATTGTTTTTGATGACCGCTTGGCGCAGTGGTTCAAGCGTAGGCCGCTCGGCTCACTGCATCGGGTGGTTGCGGGTTCGATTCCCGCCAGAGGCAAATTGCGGAAACGGGCTTTTCGTAATTTGCTCTGGTCTGGGTGCCACTGAGATCGACCCCAACCCATTGTACGGTAGCCATAGTACGGTCAGCAACGAAAGTCGCTGAACATTCTCAGTTTTTCAAATAGCTTGTACACTTTCGTTTTGCATCAAATCCATAATTTTTCTTTATCGGAACAAAATGTTGACATCTTGCTAATGTTTGGTTTTATAAACGTTTGTAGAATAAAGAGTATAATCGATTTGAAAAATTCAGAATGTTCAGCAACTTTCGTTGCTGACTGTACAAGCTTTGCTTAGTTTGGGACCATACAGTTGGCGTGTAAATCTGGCGATATTTATTTAGTATATTTATTTTAAAATTAGAGATGTTTTTTACTCACCATAATATTCCCGAGGACTAGATTCTTGTAGAAAAAGTAATGTATTAAAGTTGCTAATCTTTGGTAGTACCAGTGTCCCATCACTAGTAACACTTTTTTGATCATTGAGAATTTGGTGAAGGCGAAATCTGCCGACCTAAAAGTACAAGTTACAGAAAAATTCAACATGTACAATGCGATTAAAATAAGAATAGGACGGGCTCTCGGCTAACTTCACTCATATAAAGTACTGTAGGTACTTAAGAATGAAGTTAGCCGATAGCCGTAAAGCGCTGGTTTCCCCCGAAAGCGGTGCCGTCAAATAACGGCCGCACTAGAACATTGGGTATGTAAACAACGGTGTCCAATACCGCTCTCTAGGACACCGCGCCATTTTGGTTACATAGCCAACGTTCTAGTGACGTCATTCACCGCCTATATTATGGCCGTATATGACGGTACCGCTTTCGGAGGAAACCAGCGCTTAACATTTCCAGTTGTGACGTCACAACATGGCGCTAGGCTTGTCCTATTCTTATTTTAATCGTGTAGTATGTAATGCAGGTTGCCAGGCGATATTGGATGTTGAGGATAAAAAGTCAAATTTAGATTCGGCGATTCAGGCCATAGCCCACCGATCACCACCATGGCAGTTTAACAATGGTTTAATTGACTGTTAAAGTATTGTTTACCTGGCGGCCTGGTGGCCCTCTTTCCCGAAGATGCCGAAGCCGACGTGCGCCTCCTGTATCATGGAGATGTCGTTGGCGCCGTCGCCGATCGCGGCAGTGATTGGACGCTCCGGACTGCACTTTATTAGCTTCACTATCTGATACATTGAAACCACAGTCTAGTCAATCAAACAGTCATCCGACGGAAACGTGATGGGGTAGATGTGCACGCCACATTATTGAGTAACTTTGCGCCTGTGACGACTTTTACGTAAACATCTAACGTGATGATTGACTGCATAATTTACTAAAAATTTGTTATGGCTTTGGGAATAAAATATTACAGTGGTTCTAGTAAGACCAAATGATCAGTAAGAAATTACAAGTACTACTGGGTATTTCCTTCCCAATAAACTTACCCATAGTGAGAACACACTGGTTCCGAAATTCATAGAAACCAGTAATCAATTTACAATGCCTAGGTTTTTAGAAGTTCTTATTTATTTCAATCATATTGTTCAATTTAACAACGCTTACAAGCATTATAATCCTACTTATAAATGCGGTGTGTGTCAATGACCACGTATCTTCATAACTACTAAACCGATTTTAATGAAATTTGAAACATAGATAATGTAGCCTCTGGAATAAGACATAGCCTAATCTTACACATCAATTTCCACGCGGGCGAAGCCGCGGGGCACAGCTAATGCGATACTAAAATCCACTGACCTTAGCCTTCTGTATCGGCGACAATCGGCAGCACAGGACCGCATCGCACTTCAAAGATATATCGACGAACACCGGCGCTGACGGCGTGTCCAAAATAATACTCATACTGGTCCCGTCCACGATCAAATTCAGGTCTCTGTAGCTTGGTTCATTGATTATCCTCTTGCACTCTTCTAAATGTGCTTGCAATGCTTCGTCGTCTTCGACACCTATTAAAAACATTCGCCTGTCGTTTTCCGATATATGTGCGCAGGATTGCGCAACGTTGATCGCCGTTTCTACCTGCAAATGAGTTAACATTAAGTTGGTTTTTAAAGTAAGCAAAGTAAGGTCGGGTAATAAATCAATGTTGAGTCTTAGAGTGAACTCGGATGAGTCCTTCCAATAATAATGATGGTCACACCAACTGTATGGTCCCATACTAAGATAGACTTGTACTATGGGTACCGTATAATGGACTGGGGGCGATTCCAGTGACACCCGGCTAATAACGAAAAGAGCGTTTCCGAAATTTGCGCGACCACAGGCGGTGCTTGAACTACTGCGCCAAGCAGTTGTCAAATATACAGGATGTCCCAGAAATCAAGGTCAAGCTAGAAGCGGGTGATAGGCCAAGTCATAAAAGTTCTCAGAAAAATATAAAAAAAAAAATTAAGTCAAGTATTCTAAAATTATAGGCATTTAAAAAAATCTAGAAAATCTACACCCTGTGACGGTGTTTTAACTCCTGTTACTACAAATCTTCATTTTTTCTAAATTTTATTTTTATTATGTTTACCTGAATAATGTTTCTTTAAATTGCTGCCTAAAATTTAAGGCCAACTGACCGCTTCACACACCGTTGTTCTAGCGTCAGCTGCCGCTGCAGCAGGGTGTACTGCTGCTGCAGCTGCTGCAGTGGTGTAGTGTACCTTGTCCCCGGTGAGCAGCCAGGTCCTGACGCCGGCGCGGCGCAGCGCGGCGAGCGTGTCGGCCACGCCGTCCTGCAGGCAGTCCTCCACGCCGGTACTGCTGCGTCAGCTGCCGCTCCAGCAGGGTGTACTGCTGCTGCAGCTGCTGCAGTGGTGTAGTGTACCTTGTCCCCGGTGAGCAGCCAGGTCCTGACGCCGGCGCGGCGCAGCGCGGCGAGCGTGTCGGCCACGCCGTCCTGCAGGCAGTCCTCCACGCCGGTACTGCTGCGTCAGCTGCCGCTCCAGCAGGGTGTACTGCTGCTGCAGCTGCTGCAGTGGTGTAGTGTACCTTGTCCCCGGTGAGCAGCCAGGTCCTGACGCCGGCGCGGCGCAGCGCGGCGAGCGTGTCGGCCACGCCGTCCTGCAGGCAGTCCTCCACGCCGGTACTGCTGCGTCAGCTGCCGCTCCAGCAGGGTGTACTGCTGCTGCAGCTGCTGCAGTGGTGTAGTGTACCTTGTCCCCGGTGAGCAGCCAGGTCCTGACGCCGGCGCGGCGCAGCGCGGCGAGCGTGTCGGCCACGCCGTCCTGCAGGCAGTCCTCCACGCCGGTACTGCTGCGTCAGCTGCCGCTCCAGCAGGGTGTACTGCTGCTGCAGCTGCTGCAGTGGTGTAGTGTACCTTGTCCCCGGTGAGCAGCCAGGTCCTGACGCCGGCGCGGCGCAGCGCGGCGAGCGTGTCGGCCACGCCGTCCTGCAGGCAGTCCTCCACGCCGGTACTGCTGCGTCAGCTGCCGCTCCAGCAGGGTGTACTGCTGCTGCAGCTGCTGCAGTGGTGTAGTGTACCTTGTCCCCGGTGAGCAGCCAGGTCCTGACGCCGGCGCGGCGCAGCGCGGCGAGCGTGTCGGCCACGCCGTCCTGCAGGCAGTCCTCCACGCCGGTACTGCTGCGTCAGCTGCCGCTCCAGCAGGGTGTACTGCTGCTGCAGCTGCTGCAGTGGTGTAGTGTACCTTGTCCCCGGTGAGCAGCCAGGTCCTGACGCCGGCGCGGCGCAGCGCGGCGAGCGTGTCGGCCACGCCGTCCTGCAGGCAGTCCTCCACGCCGGTACTGCTGCGTCAGCTGCCGCTCCAGCAGGGTGTACTGCTGCTGCAGCTGCTGCAGTGGTGTAGTGTACCTTGTCCCCGGTGAGCAGCCAGGTCCTGACGCCGGCGCGGCGCAGCGCGGCGAGCGTGTCGGCCACGCCGTCCTGCAGGCAGTCCTCCACGCCGGTACTGCTGCGTCAGCTGCCGCTCCAGCAGGGTGTACTGCTGCTGCAGCTGCTGCAGTGGTGTAGTGTACCTTGTCCCCGGTGAGCAGCCAGGTCCTGACGCCGGCGCGGCGCAGCGCGGCGAGCGTGTCGGCCACGCCGTCCTGCAGGCAGTCCTCCACGCCGGTACTGCTGCGTCAGCTGCCGCTCCAGCAGGGTGTACTGCTGCTGCAGCTGCTGCAGTGGTGTAGTGTACCTTGTCCCCGGTGAGCAGCCAGGTCCTGACGCCGGCGCGGCGCAGCGCGGCGAGCGTGTCGGCCACGCCGTCCTGCAGGCAGTCCTCCACGCCGGTACTGCTGCGTCAGCTGCCGCTCCAGCAGGGTGTACTGCTGCTGCAGCTGCTGCAGTGGTGTAGTGTACCTTGTCCCCGGTGAGCAGCCAGGTCCTGACGCCGGCGCGGCGCAGCGCGGCGAGCGTGTCGGCCACGCCGTCCTGCAGGCAGTCCTCCACGCCGGTACTGCTGCGTCAGCTGCCGCTCCAGCAGGGTGTACTGCTGCTGCAGCTGCTGCAGTGGTGTAGTGTACCTTGTCCCCGGTGAGCAGCCAGGTCCTGACGCCGGCGCGGCGCAGCGCGGCGAGCGTGTCGGCCACGCCGTCCTGCAGGCAGTCCTCCACGCCGGTACTGCTGCGTCAGCTGCCGCTCCAGCAGGGTGTACTGCTGCTGCAGCTGCTGCAGTGGTGTAGTGTACCTTGTCCCCGGTGAGCAGCCAGGTCCTGACGCCGGCGCGGCGCAGCGCGGCGAGCGTGTCGGCCACGCCGTCCTGCAGGCAGTCCTCCACGCCGGTACTGCTGCGTCAGCTGCCGCTCCAGCAGGGTGTACTGCTGCTGCAGCTGCTGCAGTGGTGTAGTGTACCTTGTCCCCGGTGAGCAGCCAGGTCCTGACGCCGGCGCGGCGCAGCGCGGCGAGCGTGTCGGCCACGCCGTCCTGCAGGCAGTCCTCCACGCCGGTACTGCTGCGTCAGCTGCCGCTCCAGCAGGGTGTACTGCTGCTGCAGCTGCTGCAGTGGTGTAGTGTACCTTGTCCCCGGTGAGCAGCCAGGTCCTGACGCCGGCGCGGCGCAGCGCGGCGAGCGTGTCGGCCACGCCGTCCTGCAGGCAGTCCTCCACGCCGGTACTGCTGCGTCAGCTGCCGCTCCAGCAGGGTGTACTGCTGCTGCAGCTGCTGCAGTGGTGTAGTGTACCTTGTCCCCGGTGAGCAGCCAGGTCCTGACGCCGGCGCGGCGCAGCGCGGCGAGCGTGTCGGCCACGCCGTCCTGCAGGCAGTCCTCCACGCCGGTACTGCTGCGTCAGCTGCCGCTCCAGCAGGGTGTACTGCTGCTGCAGCTGCTGCAGTGGTGTAGTGTACCTTGTCCCCGGTGAGCAGCCAGGTCCTGACGCCGGCGCGGCGCAGCGCGGCGAGCGTGTCGGCCACGCCGTCCTGCAGGCAGTCCTCCACGCCGGTACTGCTGCGTCAGCTGCCGCTCCAGCAGGGTGTACTGCTGCTGCAGCTGCTGCAGTGGTGTAGTGTACCTTGTCCCCGGTGAGCAGCCAGGTCCTGACGCCGGCGCGGCGCAGCGCGGCGAGCGTGTCGGCCACGCCGTCCTGCAGGCAGTCCTCCACGCCGGTACTGCTGCGTCAGCTGCCGCTCCAGCAGGGTGTACTGCTGCTGCAGCTGCTGCAGTGGTGTAGTGTACCTTGTCCCCGGTGAGCAGCCAGGTCCTGACGCCGGCGCGGCGCAGCGCGGCGAGCGTGTCGGCCACGCCGTCCTGCAGGCAGTCCTCCACGCCGGTACTGCTGCGTCAGCTGCCGCTCCAGCAGGGTGTACTGCTGCTGCAGCTGCTGCAGTGGTGTAGTGTACCTTGTCCCCGGTGAGCAGCCAGGTCCTGACGCCGGCGCGGCGCAGCGCGGCGAGCGTGTCGGCCACGCCGTCCTGCAGGCAGTCCTCCACGCCGGTACTGCTGCGTCAGCTGCCGCTCCAGCAGGGTGTACTGCTGCTGCAGCTGCTGCAGTGGTGTAGTGTACCTTGTCCCCGGTGAGCAGCCAGGTCCTGACGCCGGCGCGGCGCAGCGCGGCGAGCGTGTCGGCCACGCCGTCCTGCAGGCAGTCCTCCACGCCGGTACTGCTGCGTCAGCTGCCGCTCCAGCAGGGTGTACTGCTGCTGCAGCTGCTGCAGTGGTGTAGTGTACCTTGTCCCCGGTGAGCAGCCAGGTCCTGACGCCGGCGCGGCGCAGCGCGGCGAGCGTGTCGGCCACGCCGTCCTGCAGGCAGTCCTCCACGCCGGTACTGCTGCGTCAGCTGCCGCTCCAGCAGGGTGTACTGCTGCTGCAGCTGCTGCAGTGGTGTAGTGTACCTTGTCCCCGGTGAGCAGCCAGGTCCTGACGCCGGCGCGGCGCAGCGCGGCGAGCGTGTCGGCCACGCCGTCCTGCAGGCAGTCCTCCACGCCGGTACTGCTGCGTCAGCTGCCGCTCCAGCAGGGTGTACTGCTGCTGCAGCTGCTGCAGTGGTGTAGTGTACCTTGTCCCCGGTGAGCAGCCAGGTCCTGACGCCGGCGCGGCGCAGCGCGGCGAGCGTGTCGGCCACGCCGTCCTGCAGGCAGTCCTCCACGCCGGTACTGCTGCGTCAGCTGCCGCTCCAGCAGGGTGTACTGCTGCTGCAGCTGCTGCAGTGGTGTAGTGTACCTTGTCCCCGGTGAGCAGCCAGGTCCTGACGCCGGCGCGGCGCAGCGCGGCGAGCGTGTCGGCCACGCCGTCCTGCAGGCAGTCCTCCACGCCGGTACTGCTGCGTCAGCTGCCGCTCCAGCAGGGTGTACTGCTGCTGCAGCTGCTGCAGTGGTGTAGTGTACCTTGTCCCCGGTGAGCAGCCAGGTCCTGACGCCGGCGCGGCGCAGCGCGGCGAGCGTGTCGGCCACGCCGTCCTGCAGGCAGTCCTCCACGCCGGTACTGCTGCGTCAGCTGCCGCTCCAGCAGGGTGTACTGCTGCTGCAGCTGCTGCAGTGGTGTAGTGTACCTTGTCCCCGGTGAGCAGCCAGGTCCTGACGCCGGCGCGGCGCAGCGCGGCGAGCGTGTCGGCCACGCCGTCCTGCAGGCAGTCCTCCACGCCGGTACTGCTGCGTCAGCTGCCGCTCCAGCAGGGTGTACTGCTGCTGCAGCTGCTGCAGTGGTGTAGTGTACCTTGTCCCCGGTGAGCAGCCAGGTCCTGACGCCGGCGCGGCGCAGCGCGGCGAGCGTGTCGGCCACGCCGTCCTGCAGGCAGTCCTCCACGCCGGTACTGCTGCGTCAGCTGCCGCTCCAGCAGGGTGTACTGCTGCTGCAGCTGCTGCAGTGGTGTAGTGTACCTTGTCCCCGGTGAGCAGCCAGGTCCTGACGCCGGCGCGGCGCAGCGCGGCGAGCGTGTCGGCCACGCCGTCCTGCAGGCAGTCCTCCACGCCGGTACTGCTGCGTCAGCTGCCGCTCCAGCAGGGTGTACTGCTGCTGCAGCTGCTGCAGTGGTGTAGTGTACCTTGTCCCCGGTGAGCAGCCAGGTCCTGACGCCGGCGCGGCGCAGCGCGGCGAGCGTGTCGGCCACGCCGTCCTGCAGGCAGTCCTCCACGCCGGTACTGCTGCGTCAGCTGCCGCTCCAGCAGGGTGTACTGCTGCTGCAGCTGCTGCAGTGGTGTAGTGTACCTTGTCCCCGGTGAGCAGCCAGGTCCTGACGCCGGCGCGGCGCAGCGCGGCGAGCGTGTCGGCCACGCCGTCCTGCAGGCAGTCCTCCACGCCGGTACTGCTGCGTCAGCTGCCGCTCCAGCAGGGTGTACTGCTGCTGCAGCTGCTGCAGTGGTGTAGTGTACCTTGTCCCCGGTGAGCAGCCAGGTCCTGACGCCGGCGCGGCGCAGCGCGGCGAGCGTGTCGGCCACGCCGTCCTGCAGGCAGTCCTCCACGCCGGTACTGCTGCGTCAGCTGCCGCTCCAGCAGGGTGTACTGCTGCTGCAGCTGCTGCAGTGGTGTAGTGTACCTTGTCCCCGGTGAGCAGCCAGGTCCTGACGCCGGCGCGGCGCAGCGCGGCGAGCGTGTCGGCCACGCCGTCCTGCAGGCAGTCCTCCACGCCGGTACTGCTGCGTCAGCTGCCGCTCCAGCAGGGTGTACTGCTGCTGCAGCTGCTGCAGTGGTGTAGTGTACCTTGTCCCCGGTGAGCAGCCAGGTCCTGACGCCGGCGCGGCGCAGCGCGGCGAGCGTGTCGGCCACGCCGTCCTGCAGGCAGTCCTCCACGCCGGTACTGCTGCGTCAGCTGCCGCTCCAGCAGGGTGTACTGCTGCTGCAGCTGCTGCAGTGGTGTAGTGTACCTTGTCCCCGGTGAGCAGCCAGGTCCTGACGCCGGCGCGGCGCAGCGCGGCGAGCGTGTCGGCCACGCCGTCCTGCAGGCAGTCCTCCACGCCGGTACTGCTGCGTCAGCTGCCGCTCCAGCAGGGTGTACTGCTGCTGCAGCTGCTGCAGTGGTGTAGTGTACCTTGTCCCCGGTGAGCAGCCAGGTCCTGACGCCGGCGCGGCGCAGCGCGGCGAGCGTGTCGGCCACGCCGTCCTGCAGGCAGTCCTCCACGCCGGTACTGCTGCGTCAGCTGCCGCTCCAGCAGGGTGTACTGCTGCTGCAGCTGCTGCAGTGGTGTAGTGTACCTTGTCCCCGGTGAGCAGCCAGGTCCTGACGCCGGCGCGGCGCAGCGCGGCGAGCGTGTCGGCCACGCCGTCCTGCAGGCAGTCCTCCACGCCGGTACTGCTGCGTCAGCTGCCGCTCCAGCAGGGTGTACTGCTGCTGCAGCTGCTGCAGTGGTGTAGTGTACCTTGTCCCCGGTGAGCAGCCAGGTCCTGACGCCGGCGCGGCGCAGCGCGGCGAGCGTGTCGGCCACGCCGTCCTGCAGGCAGTCCTCCACGCCGGTACTGCTGCGTCAGCTGCCGCTCCAGCAGGGTGTACTGCTGCTGCAGCTGCTGCAGTGGTGTAGTGTACCTTGTCCCCGGTGAGCAGCCAGGTCCTGACGCCGGCGCGGCGCAGCGCGGCGAGCGTGTCGGCCACGCCGTCCTGCAGGCAGTCCTCCACGCCGGTACTGCTGCGTCAGCTGCCGCTCCAGCAGGGTGTACTGCTGCTGCAGCTGCTGCAGTGGTGTAGTGTACCTTGTCCCCGGTGAGCAGCCAGGTCCTGACGCCGGCGCGGCGCAGCGCGGCGAGCGTGTCGGCCACGCCGTCCTGCAGGCAGTCCTCCACGCCGGTACTGCTGCGTCAGCTGCCGCTCCAGCAGGGTGTACTGCTGCTGCAGCTGCTGCAGTGGTGTAGTGTACCTTGTCCCCGGTGAGCAGCCAGGTCCTGACGCCGGCGCGGCGCAGCGCGGCGAGCGTGTCGGCCACGCCGTCCTGCAGGCAGTCCTCCACGCCGGTACTGCTGCGTCAGCTGCCGCTCCAGCAGGGTGTACTGCTGCTGCAGCTGCTGCAGTGGTGTAGTGTACCTTGTCCCCGGTGAGCAGCCAGGTCCTGACGCCGGCGCGGCGCAGCGCGGCGAGCGTGTCGGCCACGCCGTCCTGCAGGCAGTCCTCCACGCCGGTACTGCTGCGTCAGCTGCCGCTCCAGCAGGGTGTACTGCTGCTGCAGCTGCTGCAGTGGTGTAGTGTACCTTGTCCCCGGTGAGCAGCCAGGTCCTGACGCCGGCGCGGCGCAGCGCGGCGAGCGTGTCGGCCACGCCGTCCTGCAGGCAGTCCTCCACGCCGGTACTGCTGCGTCAGCTGCCGCTCCAGCAGGGTGTACTGCTGCTGCAGCTGCTGCAGTGGTGTAGTGTACCTTGTCCCCGGTGAGCAGCCAGGTCCTGACGCCGGCGCGGCGCAGCGCGGCGAGCGTGTCGGCCACGCCGTCCTGCAGGCAGTCCTCCACGCCGGTACTGCTGCGTCAGCTGCCGCTCCAGCAGGGTGTACTGCTGCTGCAGCTGCTGCAGTGGTGTAGTGTACCTTGTCCCCGGTGAGCAGCCAGGTCCTGACGCCGGCGCGGCGCAGCGCGGCGAGCGTGTCGGCCACGCCGTCCTGCAGGCAGTCCTCCACGCCGGTGGCGCCCGCCAGCGTCAGCTGCCGCTCCAGCAGCCGGTACTGCTGCGTCACTTGCTGCAGCGCCTCCGCTGTTTTGCCCTCCAAACGTTTTATTGCTGCAAAAACACAATATTGTGGTGTTAAGACGACCGCTTGGTCCAGTGGTCCGAGTGATTTCGGCCCTTTCCAGGTCTGGGAGCGCTCCTAGTGCATTTTACTTAGTTTGGTATACAGGGTGTAAGTGACAGCCCTCCACATACTGACAGGGTGAATTCAGGACCTTATTATGAATCATATTCCACTTGAAATTTTTTTTAATCGTTTTTAGTTTTAGTTACAATTCCTTTATTTCTATGTACAATTACATTATCTGTACGCGGCATTCCATTTTTGTAAATAAAAAAACCAGCAATGGACTCCTCTTAAGAACGACGCGTGAATCACGTGGTGCGAGTGCGTTCGACGGCAAGCATTGACCCTGAGGCGGGGAGGGCGGCCGTAGGCTACGTGCGTTTTGCCACAGTAACGATACATTTCGTATACACTAATAAAACAAACCGAGTTTATTGGGGCACCATAAAGTTCCTGAACTCATTTTATGTACCGATCATCTTAGCATGATATACTGAAGTCATCCCATCAGTATGTGGAGGGCTGTCAATTACACCCTGTATAGCTGGTGTATGGTGGTGGTATTAATCTTGAGATATGGGTGAAGATAGTCATCCAACCGACGCCGAATCAAGCATAAAAACACTAGAGTAATCTGACATAAGAATTAACATGAAGGCCATAAGTTGGGTTACGGAACATTTCGCTACAACAGTTTCGTATTTGAAACTTACATTCTGTTATCCTATCGTACTCCTCGACTGGTATTTCTCTATACGCCACCGCCAATGTCCTGAGGCCTCTGTTCGCGAACGCGTTAATATCTGTGTTGGTTTCCTCTATTAAAGCTGTGTTCTTGCATAACGGGAACACTGAGCTCTCTGCGCCTTTACAAAATAGCCATATCTGTGAAGAATATTATTGATGAAGTAAACATGGACTGGATTCACAAAGGTAGACATTACCTGGACGCCGAACAACGGTCGCAGACATCGCGATATCAAGACGAAGATACGAGAAATTATTTTGATACATTTAAAGGAAAAACGTCGCCGCAAATAGCTCAGGACAGACAACTCTTAGGAAGAGAGAAGGTACGAAAGAAGATTTTATCCAGCATTAAGACAGTTAACGACCACAAAAGAAAGCACAATGATACCGACTGCAAAAGATTTCGAACTAAATTCTACAAAAATCACTCACCTTCCCATCCTTATCCCTCAGAATAACCGACATTCTTTTCCTCTCAGAGGTGAACTCAATCAGCTGCAGCCGCTCATACATTTCCGTGTGCTCACCAACTTTTAGCAGCAAGTTATTACCCTCCTCACCTAGAAACGTCACTCCTACCCTATCGGCAGCTTCCACTAACGCCTTCTCATCAGGACTGCTGCCCTGGTAGTCCATTTTACTGCCGTTCCCGTTAATAATCGTGTTCCAAGTGACGTCATCAATGACTCCACTGCCGTTTACCGTCGGTTTGATCTTCTTTCGACGGAAGAAGTTCATTAGTTGCATGTTGCCGGTGCCAGAGAGACGCGCGCTCAGTTTCTTCATGTCCTCACTGGATATTTGTACGGAATGGCACAGAGCGAGTATCGTGAAGAAGAATTTGATGTCTGTCTGGATTAGAAAAGAAATTGTGTTTTAATTTGTTAATGGAATCAAGGGCCGGCCCCTGCCGCTTCATATAGCGATAGAGAGTGTTATATTACTATAACCACTGCGCAAGATGGCACGTTACACGCGCAGATTCTAGCGTGTGATTGGACAGATCGCTGACCAATGGAGGCCCAACTATCGCACTGTATACCGCAAGCGCTGTACCACGCCTAAGGTATGCGCGGGAAGGTAGGAGGGTGGGACGGCGAGAGCCGGGTGGGGGAGTGGGACAGCGAGAGCGATGAGCCCCCACGTCTCGCCGCTCGCGTACCTAAGGCGCGGTACCGCGCTTGCGGTATACCTATAACAAACACCGTATTTGAGAGGGGGAGAGTGGCTATTCTGAGCGGTTGAACTATTTGGTATTATGTTTGGGTTACTTTGGGACAATACACAAAAAATATTATGTAGGATTCAGCCCTGAATGTGTTTTTCTGTGGTACATTGGTTTGGTTTCCTGACACTCGTGATGGACTCCTACGGTCCAAATAGCTAGACTCTAGGCTCTTATGAATCATGAATAATAACACCTAAAAATGGTCTACGAACGATAAGCTAGATAAGTACCTACCACTGTACTTAAAAATAATTGCAGTCATATTAACTACGCGATTATAAATCAATAAATCGATTGTGATAAATATTTATGTCCACGTCAGTAATACTCTATTTGTATAGAAAAATGCTAACAGCGTTATTTTATTAGGGTGACCAGGGTCATGAAGTCCTGGATACGTTTCCAGGGCCGAGCAAAGTCTAATTTTAATCTCTCCAAACTCAGCTTTTACTCTAATCCAGACCGAAACCGCCTAGTTTCTTCTAGATTCTAGATAGTGCTTATGAAATGGCAATAATATTGCCCGCTATACATTAAGAAAACATAAATAAATGCATAAATTCGGCTACTGTGAAACTAGTTTTTGCAATACGGTATCAGAATATAAACAACCGACCAATAATCTAATCTATCTCGTTTATAACCGTAATGTATTTAAGTTTTCCCAAACAACCAAATATTATATCCGCTGTGATAACGACTAAAAAGTAATGTCTTCGTGATAACAATATCTTCGATGTTTAGTACCAGAGGGCCTACTCTGTTTCAAACGAAAACGAAATTTCGGACGAAATACGCGTATTTCCTACTACGTTTCTCATTGATTCCGACATTTCTTACGAACGAAAATAGTTTGACGTTTAGATTCGACGACGACGAAGACGTCAAACTATTTTCGTTCGTAAGAAATGTCGGAATCAATTTGAAACGTAGTAAGAAATAAGCGAATTTCGTCCGGAATTTCGTTTTCCTTTGAAACAGAGTAGGCCCTCTGTTTCCTTGAAACATTTCTATATATAAATAGTGCGTCACAGAGGAACAAACCCCTTAGGAATCATCAAACGGAAGCTTGCGGGAAGGGTCGCAGGACGGCTTGCAGGCTAGCACAGGGCAATCATGCAGGGCATCATGCGATCCCAGTAACACTCAAATAAATTATAAGCCGAGAGTGCATCTCTTTCAATCATGTAGGTCTGTCTCTTTCAGCTGTGCATCTCACGCTCTATGACGCTCCATATTGTCTAGGTATAAATTTGCACTCAAGTACCAGGAAATCATAAAGCTAAAGAACTGACCTGAAGAACGTCCACAGGATCACTGAACTTCTCGATATGGTACAGCTTCGAGTCCCTTTCCTCGTACACGAGGCCTTTTATTGAACAGGCTTTGAACACCATGAGGTTCTTGGTCAGCGTGCCCGTTTTATCCGAGAACAGGACCTCGACCTGTCCGAGTTCCTCGTTCAGGTCGGAGGTGTTGGCCATGGCGGGCCTGCCAGTCTCCTCGCACCGAAGATCCTCGTCCCAGCCGATAAAGAGGGCACCTATGACATGATGAACAGTAGAATGGTGATTGCGGAAAATTCGGAAACTATTAGCTCGAAACGGTTTCCCCGTATTGGGGACAGTGAGTTATTACCATGGTCTATCGCTCGGCTTTTAATAAGACTCGATTAATACGTCGTATTTCCATCACTATTTTTTCTCCTTTAACCCAGGATCCACAGCACTCAGATTGGACAATAATGGCCTGCGCACATTGGCGGACGTCCTGGCAGAGCATTTTAATTTTATCAATCGAATTTAATACTTATCTAATCGAAATAAGGTGCTCCAGCGTGCTCTTCGGTGCACCGAGAAAACTGCGCCGCGATGTTCCGGGGTCGATCACCGAGCGTAGAAATATGTATCTTATTTCGATTGGATAAGTATTAAATTCAAATGATAAAATTAAAATGCTCTGCCATGCCGTCCGCCGATGTGCGCAGGCCATAATTTGGCACAAAGATCCCCAGCGGTTCATACCTCATAACACTTACCTACTTTAAATCGAGTACTTACAAATCTCAAATATCATAGGGATCTACACTGAGAGCACCCCTAAAGGAAGCAATTTGTGGAATTTGGCATTGAGCGATACTAGAAAAATATTTACGCCAAGCAATGAGAACCTGAATCAACGTTGCGGAGTCGCGTCCTTCCAGACTTAACTTTTCACGTCGCACAATATTATGGAGAGCCTAACGACTTAACCACTTAGCTTATAGCAACTTACCAATAAACTTATACAGCTCAATAGTGACATACAGTGACATTGGTATAATATAGTAGTACAGCAGCAGGAATGAGAACAGGTCTTGCAGGATATAGCTGATAGGCGCGGGGTACGGGGTCCCAGGGCCAAGGTACAGGTCGCGTTCAGGGTTCCGCCTCTCGATCACCATCTTAGCGGCTAGCGAGACGATCATCTCCGCGAAGAGAAGTAGAATGAAGAAGAGAAGGAACCCGTTGATGGCCAGCTCGCATGATGAGAACTTGTTGCCCGAGTACTTGGAGTTGAGGGCTAATTTTGTTTCCTCCCCTAGAAAAATGATCATCTAGAAATATTTGACGAGCGTTTGGCGAAATGATGCTCACTGCATCGGGTTGCGCGATCGATTCCCGCCAGAGGCAAATTTCGGAAAGGGGGCGTCCATAAATTACGTGAGGCATTTAGGGGAGGTGGGGGTCGAGCAAAATTTTACGTAATCTCACGTGGGGGTGACAGGGAGTCTCGGAAAATCTCACGTAATTTTTTTTAACGCAAGAAACTGTAAAATTGCTAGAAAACTGGGTTAAATTAAGCAAAACATGTTTCTCCTCCAGAATATGGCTTATGAATATGGCCCCAGTCCATTATACGGCCATAGTACAAGCGTTGCTTAGTTTGGGATCATACAGTTGGTGTAACATTCAAAAGACTAATAAGGACATATAGGTATGTACAGGGGCTCTGACTCCGTGGGTGCTCCGAAAGCCAAATAGTGGGTGCAGAAAACCCATGACCCCAGACATCAAAATTAATCAGTAATCGGGTTTCAGCAATATTTCGACAACCTCACCGGCTCGCACGTTTCAATAGATTTATTTAGATTAAACAATATTAACTGTAACTTCAAATTACATAGCTGGATTTTAAGTAAGTATATTTTCGAGGTTTGTTGGTATTCAAAGTCGTCATCAAATGCACGAGCACCCACGGGATTTTCTAAAACCCGGCTCCCCTGGGTATGTATAGAAAAATGAAAAATATTTATTCAGCACAGCAGTACACACATTATAAGAAAAGAACAGTACGTATAAAAGAAGTAAAATACATGGACATAAAGTTTAAGAAAGCTATATTCCCTGCAGTGTGTGCTGTGCTGAAAGGCATTTGGCTCAGCATGTGCTGGAGGGGAACGAGGTCTCAGCCAATAAAATGTAACGTCACGACTTTTATCCCCATTCGGGGGTAGTCAGAGGCTTGAGTGTAGTGATGGGATGTTCTCGAGAACATTCTCACCCTCGGAAACTTACCCGTGAGATTTTTTTATTTTGGGTGACTTTATCCTAACTTTAATCTTAAAAACCATTAAAACCACCATACTTGCATGTTTAATGAGGTTTATGCCAAGTTTAACATGCTTCAAAAGATAAATTCTCGAAAATTCCCACGAGAAAGTTTCCGTAAGTTTCCGAGGGTGAGAATGTTCTCGAGAACATCCCATCACTACTTGAGTGGCCATACACCACCACATTGAGGAGGTATTAACCAACTCAAAGCCCACATTTCACCAGATAGTCAGAACCCAACGTGACAGGTGGTGAACCTTGTCGCCGTGTATACAGGAACTGACTATTACCTAATCCCGAGGGATAGGTAGGTTTCCTCACGATGTTTTCCCTCACCTATATTGGCTTTTCAGCCAATATAGCGAGCGATATAGCTCACCAGTGTAGACGGCGCATCCGATAGCCCACTCGGTGTTCTTGACCCTGGAGCCGCGCAGCATGAGGTTGTCGGTGGTGAGCGGCAGGCTGTCCAGGCCGGGCATGTCCAGCCGCCCGTAGAACGTGTACAGGTCCGCCACAGGGTTGGGCACGTCGATACGCATGCCATGGGGCAGGATGTCTGATCGAAGAACAAATTAAGGCCCGTATTAGGGGGCGTCCATAAATTACGTGAGGCATTTATAGGAGGGAGGGGGTCGAACAAAATCTCACCAAATCTCACGTGGGGGAGAGGGGGGGTCACGCCAAATCTCAGGTTTTTTTTTTACCGCAAGAAACAGTGTAAAATTGCAAGAAAACTGGGTTAAATTAAGTAAAACACGTTTCTCCTCTAGAATATAGCTTCTGAAAAATCTCACGTGAGATTAGAGGGGGAGGGAGGGGGTCGAGCAAAATCTCACAAAATCTCACCAAGGGGGGAGGGGGGGGGGGTCGAAAAATCTCAAAAATCACCTCACATAATTTATGGACGCCCCCTTAATAAATGCATCTCAAAGTGGAGATTGATCTTAACATGCAGTTTTGACGTTTAATGTATGGAACATCTGTCAAAAACAGCATCTTGAGTTCGATCTCAATTTTGAGATGCATTTATTAATACGAGCCCTACAATTTTCATAATAGGTAGTTCCTATTCCCTAGGATCGCCTCCAGCCCATTGTATGGTAGCTTTAGTCTTCTTCTTCTTATCGTGTGGTTAGTGGCCAACCTGGTGTCAGAGTTGTTCAAGCCGCCCGAAGGCCTCTGACAAGGCTTAACGACTGCTGCCTAGGTGACAACAACCGGGACCGACTTTTAACGTACCCTCCGAAGCACGGAGACGCTCAGTTCAAATGCCACTAAATGGTCACCCATCTCTGACTGACCTTGCCGAGCATTGCTTAACCTTAGATTAGCTTAGCTTTAGTACAGGCGTTGCTTAGTTTAGGACTACACAGTTGGTGTGTAAGACTGGCGATATTTATTTATTTAATGCAGTTCTATAAGAATGTATACAAAACATCCGGAAAACTGGGTATTGTGTACCTTGATTAGGAAGCCGTCAATCTTAGAATATTTTCGTAGTATATCACACCAAAAAAGAAGTATATCTTTCAACTTATACTAGCCTTGAATTATCTTAATCTAGACAAACAGTACAGTAACGAGGACTATGGGAAGTGCCCGCACATCCCACAAATAAAAGCACATCACAGTTCAAACACTTTATTGCCACAACCACAACTACACAGTTTAATCTAAAACAGATAGATAAGATATACAGATGAGGTACTTTAGGTCAATTGCCCATTAAAACCTATGCTGTATAGGTTCTCTAAATAGTAGCTTTCGCCTTGTTAAGAGCCTGTGTCAGAATCGTCGGATAACTTTACCCACCAATTAAATTTGACGTTTTGAAAGTTTTCACATGGAATATCTGTCAAAACTCCAAAGTTATTTAGTGGATAAAGTTATCCGACCATTCTAAATCCGGCCCTTAATCTATCACACAGTTATGAGGAATTATTTAGTACACAGAGTAATATTTCCAGTGTTCGCATTGGTTAGCGCCTATACAGCTATGCTTCAGTGGACATTGAACCTTACAGACAAACACAAACGTCCATTCCCACGTGTAGACAGATTATGAAGTTAGGATAATTTGCCCCTATGTGGTATTTTTGATATTCAGTAAATATCAACTAGAAATACCTACTTGTTATTATATAAAATCTTAAGTAATAATAATATACTCTTTAATAAATAAAGATAACCAACTAAATTATTATTAGATAGGTAGGTATTGATCGATAGTTGAACAATAAATAAACATTATCTGTGGGCTGGACTGTTTTTCTTATGGTTTGGGAACATAACATCCCATTCGCATAAAGTCCTACTGTCGCAAAATGCCCCATTCTCCAGAATAAGGAAGGTTTCATATATGCCGCAAAAAGTTCATAAGTTTTGTGAATTAGACCATATTGCGGATTAGGCCTTTAGTCCTTTTGCCAATACGACATTATGTGAACTGAACTTTATATGCGAAAATAATTAATGACATTTTGCGCCAAGACCGTGAGGAATTAATAGCCTTCTCTATTTTATTGCAATCACGCCACACTCAGAGACATTAATAGTTACATAAACAGCTCTTGAGTAAAATGTTCTAACTGCATCAGTAAGATTATCACAACCAATTAATGGCAACAAACACGAATGTAAATGAACACAACACAATACACATGTACAGTCGACAAAGTTGACGGTTGACCACCTTAAGGTACCCTATCATTACCTGGCGTGTACCCTACCAAGGGCGGCGGCACCCGCAGCGTCTTCAGGTTGGTCTCGCCGTCCAGGTTGGCGGTGGTGACGTAGCACTTGCCGCGCTCGCCGGCCGAGCACAGCAGCACCAGGTCGGCGGGCACCTCCCGCCCGCGGCGCACGCGCACCAGCGTGCCCGGCGCGATCGTACAGTTGCGCACCTCCTTGATCACGCTGTTGTGGACTACCTCCACTGGTAGGGGTGAATGGAACGTTGAAAATTGTTGCCAATACAAAATACCAGTAGGTAAGCCGATTATATGGCCGATGGCCATAAGACAAGTGTTGCTTCGTTTGAGTCTTAACGATTGGTGCGTAAAGTGACTAAAATTCTTTAATTTTTGAATAAAGAATTAATGAATGAAATAACATTCGTTGTCGCCAAAGACAAAGCTGTGTATAATTTTGTTTTACGTAGGAAGCTACTCCGGTGAAATTACAGACAATCCAGTCAGTTACATAAGCAGTTTAAATTATGATTAGGTACATATGAAAGCAAGAGTGATTGTATACTTCTTATACACCCGAGGAAAACCTATAGACATAATTCGGTATTATCGTAAAATTTCACCTCTAACCGTGTCGAGGTTACGAGAAAGCTTCCGTCAAATTCCTAAATTTATCTAAAAAAATATCTACTATTTACAGATAGACAGGCCTTGATCATTGAAATCGTGAGCACTGCACTATCTCGATACCGACATACCATACATGTGATTCCACAAACAGATAATATCGTGATAACTTGGCTACAACCGCCTTCCTGTCGATAGGTAATTCCCAACCTTATAGATCGTTTCATAAATGTACTTTAATTTAAAACGGTTGCTGTAAATAACGTTGGTCTCCCAGTAAATAATATGTAAAAGAAATTCGACCTTAGAGTATCACATTCGCTACGCAAAGTTACTCTAAATGGCCAACGCGAATAGAACTCTAGATGGAAAAACTTTTATGTCGAGGTGTACAACATTGCACCCCTTGCGGTATTCGTATTGGTCAATGTGGGACGACCTTTATGCGTGTTTAATACGACACATATTGATCCAATCATAACAATTAATAAGTAGTATGTCTGCGGTCATACGAATTACGTGCGATTGATTGAAGCTCGCTTATTAAATTATGCATATCACCGCCGTCGCTAATAAAGATAATACGATGCCGTAATATCTACACCCATTAAGTACAATAGATCCCTATAAATGTTTAATCATTTCATACATATAGGTTTTTATCCCACGAGGCTATTCACAAGCTACGCGACTGCAATGCGACCCACACGACCCGTTGCCGACCCCCGTCCGTACACGACGCTACCCAAACTCGATTATATTCGTCTCTAGTCCCATTCAATAATAAAGCGAAATAAGGTTTTATCTATGATGTTATTATATCGCCATATGTAACTTGTGTGGAATGTTGGTGCTATATTAGGTAGGGCATTACTGAAAAGGGTGTAACTAACTGACTCACTTTAGACTGTATTTTTGTAGTGATTATGTCATCATGCCAAAAGACTCACGACTTCCCAGTAACAAGTTATGCATAGTTGTTTCCAAGAAAATTCGTTATTAAAAGTAGGACAACTTATTTTTATTGTTACTGTTTTTTTTTTCTAGTGTAATTTATAATTTCTTCTTCGAATGCGCGAATAATTTGAATTGTTGTTATTATTATTTTGTTATTATTTTATTGTTTTTATTAGGGTTCCGTACCCAAAGGGTGCCAACGGGACCCTATTACTAAGCCTACGCTGTCCGTCTGTCTGTCTGTCTGTCTGTCTGTCTGTCTGTCTGTCTGTCTGTCCGTCTGTCTGTCCGTCTGTCTGTCAGCGGGCTGTATCTAACAAACGGTAATAGCTAGAGACATGAAATTTTCACAGAATGTGTATTTCTGTTGCCGCTACAACAACAAATACTAAAAATAAAATAAAACTTAAAAATAAAGGGGGTCCCCATACAATAAACTCGATATTTTTGGCGTTTTTATTGATAACTCATAAATTAAACAATATATAAAGAGAAAACTAACATTTTAACCATGAGTGATCATTATGACATATTTTAGATAAATTGTTGACAAAAAAAAAAATGTAAAACTACATTTTTGACCCATAAATAAGTTTTAAATTAATAGTACCAGTCAAAGTAGCGCCATCTAACATTGTTATGATATCATTGGCATTACAGTGTCATAAGTAGTATAATAATTCGAGTATAATACTAGAGATCATCTTAGCCGTATGGTTAAGGCGTTAGTCCACGTGTATGTGGGTATTAGGTTCGAATCTTACTATGAGTTGTTTTTTTTTTGAGTAATTCGCATTTTTTTTGTCGCCCACAGCTTAAATTAAAATAATGTTAACACTAAACTGATTTGTGCAAATACATTGTTTACGTACGTAAACATATTTGTAAATCAAGTTTCAAATGCATTCGGAGTTTCAAGCACAGAGTATTAGAACTATAGATGGCGTTGTAATAGTTTTACACAGAATGTGTATTTATTTATTTGTGTACTTTATGTACCTATTATTGCAGGTGTGTACTAACAATTATGGGACTGAGGTGGCAAAAAAGCGTACAGCCCGCCTGATGTTGAGCAGTTTTTTTTTATGGGAGTGAGGTGGCAAAGAGTAAATAATTGTTGCTATAACAAAGATAATATAAAATAAGAACCTCATAATATATAAAATAATAGTACCGCTACGCACCACTAGATGACGCTAGATGAGCTCCTAGATCGCGCTATGGTTTCGTTTTTCAGATCGCAATATAGTCACGACCAAAATTCGCCTGCTATTGACAAGTTTTGCGTTATCTCTAGGTTTCGATCGATTGGAAATTGTTGTATTGCTTTCATAGTGTCATATTTGATGGCAGAATACTCCCGTTGCCTCCGACTATAGTGTGCGGGGATTTTAATGTAGACTTACTGGAAACTAATGAGAATGCACCTTTAAAAAAATATTTTGACCATATTGGTTTAAATTCAAAACTTCCTCGTGTTGTTACCACAACGGGTTATACTCAAATAGATAATGTGTTTATCAATATTGACTTGAATGCTGGCACATACTGTGCACTCTTTAGTTACCATAGCCCTTTATGGATACAATTTCGAATTGAGCAATAGATTTTATCAAAACTATCCGAAAAGTCAGAATAAAATACGTATTTCTGTTACCGCTGTAACAACAAATACTAAAACAGAATAAAAAAATATTTAAGTGGGGTTCCCATACAACAGACATGATTGCCGTTTTTATAGAATGGTACGGAATCCTTCGTGCGCGAGTCCGACTCGCACTTGGCCGGTTTTTATTTTATATCTACTAACACCATTTAAGGCAACATTACTAACACATTATGGATGTAATGCATATCTGAAATAAATTGAATTGAATTCTATTAACTTCAAGATACGAATATTTAAAACGTTTGTAAAAAAAAACATAGTGTTTGAGATAATAAATTTTTTCAAATATTTAAGGAAACGTGTACGAATTTCAATAAAATTATTATAATTAATTCTAATGTCGATACTCATCCAAACCCAGAGTACAAACGTCCAGAATTTTCTCTGGAATTTTATTTTTTTATCTACTAACCTCAGCTACGGCCTATCTTAAAGGTCAAAACATTCACAGATAAAGCGTGTGTAGTGTGTTATCAGTGTGTCTGTGTCAGTGTCTCACCTATCTGATTGTTGACCTTATTGTCGGCGCGGTGGCGCAGCCAGTCCTCGTAGCCCTGCTTCAGCGCCGTCACCAGCACCATGAACGACAGCGGAGCTATGCTCGTGAACGGCGACACCGGACTGTCTGTGGGAACAAGCAACATTAAGACTGGATCGGCACCTTACGAGGCATGTTTGAATGCTATCTCCTCTTAGACGAGTGGAGTAATTTTTTTTTTTAAATATCACCGTATTTATTGAAGCCTCATCTTTAAAAAATAAGCAGGAAAATAGTGCTACATGCTCTTTTACTATGTGAAAAAAAAATCTAAGTGAAGCTGTTTTCGTCTTAAAATTTATATCTCCTTCTAAACGGCTTGGAATTTTTAATTATATTTTTCACCAAAATATGGAGAAAGATAATACCTAAAAAAAATAAGTTAGATTAGTTAGGTGATGCAATAGTTTTTCACGTCACAATGAATGATTTTCGATATTTTCGCAACAAAAGTGGGCGGGGTTTGTGCGCTCTCGACCAATCAAGACGGCCGGGAAGCGGGCAGTGCGGCCAGATGCCTCGCATGCCTCGTCCGAGCACTCATGTTATGACATTATATGTGCTCCGACGTCAAAACCGAGTGCTCGGGCGCATGCAAGGACCTTTTCCTGGAACCACTCTTGTTGCCATTTGTCAGTTTGTACGGAACCCTCAGGGAGCAAGTCCTAGTCGCGCTTGTCCGGGTTTTTATGAGGTACATTACAGTCAGGTTTCATAAATGCAGTAGCGCACTAAAGATTGTATCACAGGAGTATTGTATGCTGTGAAAATACGGCACAGTACTGATTGAGATATCTACTGGACTTATGAAAACCACTGTATGCATGTACCTACACTATTGTACCTATCTAATGAATGCCCAATTGAAAGCAACTGAAGGTCTTATGGCCACTTATTAATAAATCGATCTCAAGATTGAGATCGAACTTGAGATGCTGTTTTTGACAGATGTTCCATACATTAAACGTCAAAACTACATCTTAAGATCGATGTCAACTTTGAGATCTAATTATTAAAACAGGCCTATGACTACTGAATAAGTGATTAACACAGGCAGTTTGCCATCCTAATTTAGATAGATACCCAAAATGTGGCTACCGCGACTTTAGCTATAGTACGTTTTTATAATTGGTTTCGTTCATCCTGTGTCAATTATATACGAAACAAATTGAAACATTGACAAAAAGTTACGCGATCGCCCCGCTGGACGCCATCTTTGCTTACCAAATATGACAAGTATAAAAAAACGAACGGTTTACTAGCATTTTGGCACTTTTCTGCACAATAAACAATTTTTTGCATCCAAAAGAAAAGGAGGATAAGTTTCAATAATGGTATACATTCTGAAGATTTATCAACATCACGTGTTCAGATAAACGAGATTTGCGTTTGCGGACATGTTAGATACAATATCTTTATATGTATCGCTATCAAGAAGATAATTTTATAAAGATTTTGATACATGAGTCATATTATCATAATGAAGAGAGAATAACCCGCCCATCCTATTTGAAGTTCAGAATATAATATTTAAGGTGTCTAGCACTGGGGATCCCGCATACGTACTAAAACTTGGAAATTGTGTCAAGAATAATGGTTTCTTGTCTTTTTATTCCACCACAGGGAGGGTCTATAACGTCATTCTGTCATGTTTCAGACACTCCCATTATATGAAATATAACTAGCTATATTACATTACGGCTTTTAACACGTGGATTTAATAATTTAAACGTTGTCGAAATTTGTCGAATGGTTAATTAGGGAGAATTTATAATTTGATAATTGTACATTTGGTTCGTGGCTATTAAAGTTCAGATCGACAACCTGGCATAAATGATCGGGGTTTTACCACCTTGCTTGAACTTCAGTAATTTACGTGACTTGACATGTCATGATGTTAATATCCCCAACTATAATTTATTGGATAATAAAGGCGTTTACGCAGTAATAGACATCGCATTTAAATCTCCTATCGGGGGGCTCCTATGGTCAAACTCGACGGTGGCACGCCCCCTCGAGGGCACTAGACTCAGTCGGGTTTGCATCTTATAGATGCGTGGGGAGAGTAGTTTTATAGCGAGCAAGTGATAAGCTAGTACCTATCGCGCTATGAATTTCATTATCAGTTTGGCCAACTTACCAATAACGATGGCTATAACGGTGACGATGAGGAAGTAGAAGTTGGCGACCCTGCGGAACTGCTCGGCGAGATTCTTGGGCACGAACATGAGCAGGGTGTACTTGGAGGTCTTGATCTTGTTGTGCTTGCGCTTGTCCGACGCGTCCGCCGCGCCCACCTCGATCTGCCGCGTCTCGGTACTCGCGGACACTTTGTTTCCCTAGACAGACGACCATGTTCAATGTTCATGTTCCATCTCTCTCTTTGGATCTAGTGTAAAATCAGTCTTGGCCTTGCAGTCTTTGTCGTGCATTTTCCCAAGACCAATGAATTTAATAGTTTTTGACTAAAACAGCTTACTTAAGAGAATGAGCTCCGATTGCCTTATGGGCAACACTAATTGTGGCGTATGTCAATGCTGAAGGCTTGCCTGGATTTATGGTAGTCTCTGCACTACAAATTGGGTATTGGTAAATCCTAACAGGGGTTATTGCTAGGGTTGTTTAAAATACGTCCACAATTTTATTATACATACGTTACGAAAATGTTTGTGATGCATCATCATGCATGGCAGTTATGAAATATTAAGATCACGTCAATAAATGTTTACTGCAAAATAAGATTCCTAAAATAAATTATACTTTGAAACCTAATTACTACTTTGCTATTAGAAGCTAAAAATATACTGATTCCTAAAATTTCAAACTGTTACCTATCATTTGGTGGTACTTTTTATGGTTTATTTTACTTATAGCTTTGAAGCGAAAGTATTTTACGTATGATGGGATTGATATTTAAAGATTCATGGAGACACCAGCGCAGCGGCGTGGGACATAACATGATGTGGAGTTGAAGTGTGAACCCAAGGACTCTAGTTTATCCACTAGTGGCCAATCGATATAGTGATGGCATCTAGTTAGTAGTATTTACAGTATTTTCCACATTCAATAACAAAATATCTGTCTCTACTTTATCGAAAGGGTTTCGATTTATATTTGAGAAATCAACAGATAGTATTTTGCAGCATCACGCGTTCCATCTTGCGTTTTGTACGTCTGATCTGTATTTAAAGATCATATTGGAAAAATTAATTACTATCACCGTACTTTACGGCAACAGTTGATTATTTAAAAATATCTTCACAGTTCCGTATTGTGCAATTTGAGTCACTCCCTTATCTGATTAATTAAAGAATTAATAGAATGGACATTATCATCGCTTGCAAAGCAATTACCAAAATTGAAATTACAGGTAAGCACCGAGTACTTAGTAAGTACCTAATTTCTTATATTAATGATCAAACTTTCAACAAGCTTTCCCTAGGAATATTTCATCCAAATTAAGAAATTTAATTCACTTTCAGTGATGGGAACATAAATAGATGGATTGAACTTCAAATTCGCATCCATTGGATTTGTCTGATCAAGAAATTCTCTCAAAAAGGACCTCATCAAAAACTCAAAACAAATTACCTTCATCCGCCCCACGGGTTGCTTAGCCGACATTTTTATATGAGGACGTCATATTCGCCACTGCGAAGTGATGAGCCACTAGGCAATGTCAAGCTTGCTTGATTGCGAGCAGCGGAGGGAAATCGTGAGAAGCCAAGCATCTGACATTGGCGAGGGAACCGACATACAGCTGGCGATATAGTATCAGGGCTGCCGAGAAAGTGCCGTACTTTTCCGGATTGTAGATGACTTTTTAGGTCTTTGCTGTTCAGAAATAGCATTCACTTTGTGAGTCAGCAATGACCGTGTAAAGTATAGTACATTGAAGGATGATAAGGTTACTGAGATTGCTGAAGAAGTACTATACTGTGATGGTTTGTGTTTGGGACGGTAACAAAAGAGCATGATGGCAGTTTTTTAGTCTGCTTCGAAAATATCAAGTCCGTAGAGAAGAAATGACATGACAAGAATATAAGTATAAGTGCGGATGAGATATGTGGAATCGATAACGTCCATCAAAAAGAGAACAAGTAGGAATAAAAAAAAACAAAAAATTTCACGACGTTAAAAGCAGCCCTGTTTTAAATAAAAAAAAGCATACATGAGTGAGGAGGCCATAAACATATAATTTTACGGGACTAGCTACTAATAAATTCGAATTCAATGTTTAAAGTCATCGAGAAAAATAAAAGTTTGACGATAAACGCGAATCATATAATTTAGCTATTTGTATTTTGACTAAAATAAAATAAATAAATATAACGTCACGACTTTTATCCCCATTCGGGGGTAGTCAGAGGCTTGAATGGCCATACACCACCACATTGTGGAGGTGTTAAGTCAACTCAAAGCCCACGTTTCACCAGATAGTCAGAACCCAACGTGACAGGTGGTGAACCTTGTCGCCGTGTATACAGGAACTGACTATTACCTAATCCCGAGGGATAGGTAGGTTTCCTCACGATGTTACCCTCACCGTAAGCGAACTATAAATGACTAGTTATGACTAGTTAACATCTATTACCTACTTAATTAATTATTAACTGACAGCGATAGAGATAACTTTTATGAAAGTTTCGTGGCCTAAGCTTTTCATAGTAGCTGGTCAATTGACGACCTCTTGACAGAGTGGTACGAGCGTAGGCTGCTCAGCTAACTGCATTGGGTGAGGCAAATCTCGGAACCGGCCTTCTCCTAATTTGCCCTGGTCTGGGTGTCACCGGGATCGCTCCAGTCCATCGTATGGTAGCTATAGTACAAGAATTGCTTAGTTTGGGACCGTACAGTTGGTGTGTAGTCTGGCGATATTTTTATTCGCTATATTTTTATTTATTTATTTAAGTTTTTAGAAATTATTTCAACTAGTATTTAATGGTAATAGTCAGTCTCGGGATTAGGTAATAGTCAGTTCCTGTATACACAGCGACACGGTTCACCACCTGTCACGTTGGGTTCTGACTATCTAGTGAAACGTGGGCTTTGAGTTGGTTAATACCTCCACAATGTGGTGGTGTATGGCCACTCAAGCCTCTGACTACCCCCGAACGGGGATAAAAGTCGTGACGTTACATTACATTTTTACATTACATTTAATGGTAACATGTTGGACAAAATATAATAGCCAGTCTATTAAATAATTAACTGCTTAGTGCTTTATAGGTATACCTATTACATAAGGCTCTATCTATGTATGTACGAACATTTATTTTGAAAAACATCTGCTAAGGCCGCGCCGTAGATAAGAGAAATATCAGAAACCCAAGATACATACGAATTTTGTGAGATAACCCTTGTGAGGCTTATAAAAAACGTGTTATCTACAATGCTAATCGTGAAACAGATCACAACGATAAGTCTGATCGTTATCAAATGCCATTAGCGTCGTCCGAGTATACCGGACGAATCCTATGCAATTTGTCACATAATCAAGATTTCTAAGCAAGTACGCGGTACCTATCTACGCAAATGGGCAATGTGTTGTACAAGTACCTATATTGTATCTATGTTATAGTATAGAGTGCAAAATTGTTATGAATTTTGGTATTCACGTAGTCTAAATTAACCCCTAGCAAAAACAGGGACACTTTAGCATGTTTACCAATACCAATGTCTACTTCAATCTCTAGCATATACATCAGACGGAATCTAAATAAATGTAGGTCTTTACAAATTGAATTCTAATTCAATCAAACAATGTTTATACACGTAGGTACGATAACATTTGGGATTAAAAGCTCATCGTTATCGGACAATAAAATCGTTATAAAGATACTTTCCTTCTTATGCAAAAATATAATGAAAACAACTAAGGGGAGTCACTCTGTTGATGGGGAGCAGTAATAAGTGAGACCTCAGGTATTTAAGTACGATATTAGTTGGACCCTTATCTAACTTTCTTAATACAGAATTAAGTAGTTCTTTATTGGTAAAACAAGATCTGTATAACCCTTAAATTTCTAAAATATCAAAAGTGTTTTATGATCTACAAGTGAACGTATCTACATTATAAAGTGCACGTACATATCTACAGCATGATCCAATCATAAAATATTTTCTGTTATTTATTGATTGAAATAAGTATAGAGTAGAATAATGTGGAGTAATTAGTATCTACCTAAATATAATTCGAATACGAAACTATTTATTTACACGTGTTTATCAGTAGCAGATATAATACACATTAACGTAAGTACATAATTAGGTTCTGCTATTATTGTAATTTTAGAATTGACTGATAAGGTATCAGAGGAAATATTGGCAAACATTTCCTTCTAATTACATTGTTCCTTAAATAAAGTTATTGTTGTTTACACCCTTATTCGCGAGGGTTGCAGGAAACAGCCACATCATGATTGGCCGTTTCTAAATAAAAACGCTTTCCTATTGGTCAATTGACTTCAGCGAGCCAGGAAACGCATAACGTCGCAAATGCATCATTTCAAAAAACTTACATAGCAGCAGCAGAATAGGAACACAAAACAGGCCTTCACACACTCGCACAGTCGTTCCGTACAGTTGTATATAACAGCACCGCACAGTCTCATTGTAAATCAGATTCGTCGTACATTTTAAACACGCGTACCCGTGTGTAGTTGAACACAAATACAATGGATGTATGATGTATGGACGGCGGTGTGCTGATAGCGAAAACTATCTTATCGCCGCTCAATACGGTATCAATAAAAAGTTGATGACTGTCGCTGTGACGTCGAGACTCGAGCCTAGACCTTACGAGTTTTTACTATCTTCTATAAATATTATCGTATGTGCTGCGGAAATACCTTTGTAGGTACCTAATATTTTCTTTGTTGATTCTGATCACTGACCCCAAATAATTGACCGTTGTAAATGTCAAATTAATTATGTTGTACCTATTCTAATCTAAAGAATTAAATTGTACAAATTACTGTTCAAACTCGGGTCATGCAGGCGCAGCGAATCGCTTGCTCGCCTCAGTTGGCCGAATCCTTTATTACCCGACTACGGCGGAGGGTTATGATTTTGACCGGTATGTATGTATGTATGTATGTATGTATGTATGTATGTATGTGCATCTGTTCCCACCTAACTTCCAAACGACTTGTCGTAATTTGACAAATGAGGTATCGTTAGAAGCGGCTTAATGGCGCGCTGGTTATAGGCTATGTGACCTCACATAAAATTGCATATGGCGCCCTCTAGAGGACATAATGCCATGAACTAAAAAAAAATATTTTTTTATAAAACCGTGTGGGGTATCAAATGAAAGACCTTGATGAGCACATTTCAAAAATATATATATTGTTACCTATAACACCAAAATAATTAAATAAAAAGTAAGTTTAAAAACTAAAACCCGACTACTGAAAAATCGCGCTCTAAAAAGTATGAAACAAGAAAATATTCTCATCTAGAGGATAGCCGTGGTCCGTGTTCATATGCCATTTGGCCCTAAAGGACCTACACGGACCACGGCTATCCTCTAGATGAGAATATTTTCTTGTTTCATACTTTTTAGAGCGCGATTTTTCAGTAGTCGGGTTTTATTTTGTTATAGTTGTAGTGACACAGTAGATAGAGGTTATTTAGGCTATTTTAATCACTCTTAGAGGCTTTGCACACGGAGCAACTTTAGTTGCCGACACTAGCAACTTAGTTGCCGAAATTATCAACGTTTTAATAGTTTTTTGGCAGTTGCAAACAATTGCCAGTTGCAGCAACAGTTGCCGCTATTGCCGCAACTAATTCGCAATTATTTTATATGAAAACAGCTAGTTGCCAGTTGCCACAAAAGTTGCCTGTGTGCATAGCCTATTGCTTAGGGCTTGTTTTTCCATACAATCTCTGTCAAAACGCCAAATTTATTTGGTGGATAAGTTGTCTGACGATCAAAAAAAACATCGTGAGGAAACCTATTTACCTATCCCTCGGGATTAGGTAATAGTCAGTTCCTGTATACACGGCGACACGGTTCACTACCTGTCACGTTGGGTTCTGACTATCTAGTGAAACGTGGGCTTTGAGTTGGTTAATACCTCCACAATGTGGTGGTGTATAGCCACTCAAACCTCTGACTACCCCCGAACGGGGAAAAAAGTCGTGACGTTACATTACATTACATAAGTTGTCTGACGATTGTGAGACAGGCCTTTAAGACAAGGAAACAAAACATGGTACTTAATCAAATCAAATCACAGCGTTTATTTTGTTTAGGCCTACGGGGGCACTTACAAATTGGAATTTTTCATTTTTTCCTTAAATTCTACTGCCGCATAATACTTAATATGAAGCCACAGTTATCCATCAACATTTCGGTTCAATAGCAAGATTTACTAAAATCCTAAAAGCATTACATTGTAAGATAATGGAAATTAATATCAGAAAAATCATTTTAATGATAGTTATGATAACTTAAGTTAGGGCAGTCTGAAACATGTCTTATTACAGCAGTACAAGGTTTAAATTAGAATAATCTATGGACTTACCAGTTTTTATTTTTTTAACTCCGTATCTGCTGGGGCTTGCGGCTGTATTTTATACTCCTTATATCCTGTTCTGTTTATGAATGCTGGCTGGATGCTTATATTAAAATAGCTTCAATATGTTGTTCTAGTTTCAAAAAGACCTTTTTTCTATTCAAGTATGATCATTTCTAATTGACTTCATTCCTCTCTTATGACAATGCAGTGATAGATACAGGGGTATGAATATCTCTAAATTCTGTACTGGAGTGGCCTTTTGTACCCTCACCCTTTAACCCTAGAACCCCCCCCCCCCCCTCCCCATCCACTTGTCCCATTTGCTTTCAGGATAATTGCCCCCATATCTGAGCAATCATAAGCCATATTCAAATGGTAAATCAATTTTGACCAATGGTGTGATGAGGCCAAGAAATGTCACTATAATGTTCTTTGATTTGTCCTTGAACATTGACAGGAGGTCTTCTGTGTGGCAGGGGTGCATTATGAAGTATGGCCGCTGGAACACTGGGTGCTCCTGCTGAGTTACCACCGAGTAGAAGTCCTTTTCATTTATACTAAAACAAGATATGTGGTTATTTTTATTTATTAAGTACCTACCATCCCACCTACCTACATACCCCATAGGGCTCGGCACAGACCACTGATTGCCATATGTTAAGCTCCTGCCTGACATTTCTTACTTATTCATAGAATTTAAAAATGAAGTAGGTATGGTCAACAACATAAGTCACAGACTATTCTCACATTTTTTAATAGCATGCACATTTCTTTTTTGCATCATATCCATTATTTTTCTTGTTTTAAATAATATTTATATTTGGTTTTGTAAAGTATCGCCTAAGTTTGTAAAACAAAGAGTATTACAGAATTAAAAATAATTAAAATATGTTCAACAACTTACGTTGCTGACTGTGCCAACACATATTTGGTGCGTTCCATTAATTGTTAATTTTGTTATGTTCGTCCACAAAAACTGTTAAAAACGATAATAATGATCATTTTCAGTACAAATTGGTTCGAGTGGAACGACATTTATGAACGTTAATAACGAAAATTACAAAATTAACAGTGAATGGAACGCACCAATTGTATTTATTCCTACTCTCTGCACTATTCATTAGGTACTTACTGCACAAAAGACATTCCTCTTATGTCTTCCAGTGATAGCAAAGCACCACAAGAGTTCCACACATTAAAGCTGAACGAGGGCACTCCATAACTCAAGTTATAAAATATCACGTACTCAGCTTTCAACAAAACTCTTGTATTGTCCGTCTCAAATTCGATGTAGCTTTCTTTCCTAACGTAAGACCTGTTTATTTCGTTTCGGTTTTCATATAATTTCCATCCGTCATACAATTCGATTGATTTTTCTACAAATTGTTTTGCGGCTTGAAGAAATTCCTCACAGCTTACGACTGCACCATTCATATTAATTTGAATATATTTTGCAAACAAATCTATTATTTTAGGTAAGTGTTTCGAATGCGAATATAAAGGAAAGATATTGTTTTATTTGTATTTTTAGGTTAAGTGTGAATTCAATAACAATATTCATCATAATCATAATAATTTCTTTACGAAAATCTAAAACCGACCTTAATCAGTGGGGGGACAGTTCGAAGGCCAGCAATTTTGTACTGCGACAAATGCATTTCGCTACCAATACACAGAGTGTTGCCAGTATATTTAGTATTGGCTAGGTAGGCGAAATTAGATAATTTTAAAACACGTGATTTTGTATTGAATCTTTTTTTCTTTGAAAGTTTTTTTACTGTAATACTCAATTTTTGAGTAATTATGAGTTTAAAATTACTTTTTCAGTAGTTTTTGTCATGTAACTAAATATTACAGTAGTTTTTAATAATATATATGGTCACACTGATGCGACGTTGGATTTCGAAGTTTTGTTGGTTTCGGCATGTTGATTTTAAAAATTTCAATGTGTTGTGAATTAGTGCTTTTTATTATGTATTTCTTTGTTACTGGCGTCGAAGTTGAGTATTTACTCCTCCGCTGAGTGTATTTGTGAGACAGGACTCCTATTCCATCTAGAGAAAGAGACTCCCATATACTGTGTAACTGTGTACATAATTTTGAGACAGGACTCGTTATTTAGGAGAAAGTGACTCTGTTACCTTAGTTTTGTGTGTTATTTAAGAACTTAGGAGATATAACATATCCACAAAAGTGCAAGATGCCAAACAAAAAAACTCGTAGACTCGAACAAATTTGAAATGTTGACCGATACTCTATTTGAAAACTGGCAGACATTATAATTTATTTGTTGGATAAATTTTATTCGCCGATTCTGAAACAGGCCCTTACAAATGTAAGTACTTAAAGATATTACACATAACTAAATTGGTTTGTCTTTATTTCAGTTGTAAAAAATGGGTTCAAGTTACTGGTAAAGAAGATCTTCTTTATTTGCCTATAGAAAAATTGAATACTATCAAACATATATGTGGTAAACATTTCAAAAATAAACACATGAACATGAAAGGGAATAAGCTGAAGAAGTGTGCGGTGCCCAGCCTAAATCTGATGCAGTCTCCTTTGAGTGATGCCCAGATGTTGCAATTTCCTCTACATATATTAAAAAATCCTCAAGGTATTTTAACTACTTATGTACTAAAAAAATAATGTATTGCAAACCCACTGTTATAATGATTTTATTTTTATACCTATTTACTTATTATAAAATATTGTACCGATTAAATTTATCATAATGATTTCAGTTTCCGAACCTGAGAATATTGTTCCATCGACCAGCATAGCATGCCAAGGACACAAGCCCACAAGTCACTCAAGAAATGAGGCAGTTGCGTTTGTTTCTACAGGTATGAGAGAGTGATTATTTATTTTAAATGTATGTGTTTATATGTAGAATAAAACTTTAACTTTTTATCTATCTTTGAAACTAACAACTAGTTAGTTTAAAAAAAAATATGTATTTTTCTAACCCGTAATAAATGCTGAAATATTATCATAATGATTTCAGTTTCCGTACCTGACAATATTGTTCCATCGACCAGTAAAGCGGGTCAAGGACACGAGCCCACAAGTCACTCCAGAAATGAGGCAGTTGCGTCTGTTTCTACAGGTATGAGAGAGTGATTACTTATTTTAAATGTATAGATATACAGTTGTGTTCAGCTAATTAGGGACACTACTAAAGAAGGCAAATTTTTCTTCAAGACCTTGTAGCATGTATAATCATAGGAGTCTTATGCTTGTGTTAATGTAGTCAATTGACTGCAGCTCATATATGGGCTGGCTCAACCGGGTTATTACCACCCTCTCAAAGAAGATCGTCGTAAAGTAGCTATTACAGCTGCGTTTCGTACGTTGAGAGAGACAGCCAGAAGCCCATCATTAATTAATTCACCTCGAAATCTATAAAACTAACACCTATTTAGTTGTCAACTCTGGTGTGGTATAATACTCATTGGACTCATACTGTATAGCATTGTTACTCAGGCGATATAAATTATTATTACACAACAGCCCAAAATATGAATGTATGTATGTATGGGAGATCCTCTAACATACTATAACTTATAAATGCATGTACAGGGGGATGTAAGGGGTATCGTTAGAATCCTTACATTATGCCGAGTAACATTGGCTTCTATTAATATATCTTTTATTTATTTCAGAGTTACCTGAAATGATACAAGTCAGAGCCAAAGGTGTTAAGAGAAGGATAATAGAAAATGAAGAAGGTAAAAAAAATCCCCCTTAAATTTATAGAAATTTATGAAATACAAATCGCATTTTGTTCCTATAAATGCTTTGTGTACTGCGGCTGTAGCCTAGGGGCGAACAGGTTGGGCTAGTAATCAGAAGGTCCCAGGTTCGATACCCGGTGGGCATGCACCAACGGTTGAATTTTCATCTATGTGCATAATTTAGAGTTTGCTTACAGTGAGGGAAAACATTGTGAGGAAACCTACCTATCCCTTGGGATTAGGTCCTGTATACACGGCGACAAGGTTCACCACCTGTCACGTTGGGTTCTGACTATTTGGTTAAAAGTGGGCTTTGAGTTGGCTTAATACCTCCACAATGTGGTGGTGTTGGCCACTCAAGCCTCCGACTACCCCCGAATGGGGATAAAAGTCGTGATGAATATTTAATTTTTATTTCATTTCAAATGCTTTTGTAAAAGTTGCGTTGGTTAGTTTTCAGTTACAGAGGGTGTTTTAAAAGTCCGAAATAATATTAAAAATGCCTACCTGGAAACCTAGTGTGAAAGAGTGTTATATTTTATACTATGTTGTGTTTCAGAATCTTTAACGCCAAGAAAGAAAAAATTAGTGGAAAGGCTGGCGAGAACTAAGTGCACATTCAATTCTTTGAGAAAAAGTGCTGTCATTTTTGTCAAAATTCAATCACCGGTGCTGAAAGTGTATAAGAAATTAGTTTAATACAAATACCGTACAAATTAGGACACCCATACAAACTTCCACCCCTTATTTTATCCCCTTAGGGGTGGAATTTTCCAAAATCCTTCCTATGCTCTTCTACGATGTAAAAGGTACCTACCTACCTACTGTTTAAATTTCATGTTTGTAGGTATCACCAGCGGTTGTCCATTGTGAGGATTAACACAACATATATTATGTATTAACATTAAGCTACAATTTAAACGAACCTTTACGGATAGATTCTCTTATATTAAAATAAATGACTCGTTTAATAAATATTAAATGATTTTTAACCCTTGTCTTTTATTATAATATACATACCTATGTATTGAATACGGATCACTACTATTCATCGATATCGGTAATATTTCAGTATGCGCAGCACTATTTTATCGATATCGATATTATATTTCTACCATAAGGCTCCGCACTATTCGATATGTCATTTTGACAGCTGATATTTTTTTGTGTGTCTAAATAATGCATCGGTTAGCTCGAAAAGCGTTGTATGGAGGTTCCGTCTCTTTCTTTACCTCCTCTTTGACCTTAATATACTTGAGATAGGGCTCAAAATAAGTGAATGCAAACCAAATATCACTATTTTAGAGAAGCAAAATTGACAAACAAAAATGTCAAATTGATAGAATAACTTTCGTTTAGAAATCCACCATCAACACAGTCAGTCAGTGATTTGATTAACATTTTACGCTTATGTCAATGTCAATGATAGACATTGACATAACCGGTTCGCTGTCTGTTCGTTCTCGTTCATATTCGTCTTTGTTGTTTTCTTACAAAATTTAGTTAAAAAACGTTAAATGTTATCAGCAAAGTGATAAAAACCAAACAACCCATTTAACAGTACATTGAAGAGGACTATCGGTGATTTGTTTAACTTCTATTACTTAGTCACGACCATACTATCGGCGCGGCGCCTTGAACCTGTCGAACGAGACGGTTTCTCATCAACAAGTGGTTTAATCAGTAACTTTAAGCCCTACACGTCCAAGTGTACGTGGACTGTGTCTCCGTCCAGGTTATACATTTGGCTAAAACCAGAAAGTTATTGATTTAGGATTTCATTTCGCAATAAGTAGGTAAGTTCCAGTTTCGAATTTCCCTCTTGAAAACCTAGTTATTTTTGGTGCGTTCCATTCACTGTTAATTTTGTTATTTTCGTTATTTTTGTCCACAAATCACGTTCCACTCGCACCAACTTGTACTGAAAGTGATCATTATTATCGTTTTTAACACTTTTTGTGGACGAAAATAACAAAAATTACGGTGAATGGAACGCAGCATTTATACTGTGTATTTTAAATTTTCCTCGACATATGGAAAGCTATCTCAATTACTAAGTATGGTATAACAGCGACATATTCTTCTTCTACGGGCGGTGTCCACAAATCAACGTCTTTGGGTGCGCCTGTTTTGTGTGTTTATGCTCAAAAACTAACAACACCATAATTTATTTTCTGTTTACAGAACCAATGGACAAACTAAAGAACAACTGGTTCACGGAGTCGTGTGAGATGTGGCCGGGCGGCACATTCTCGTTCCAAGTGAAGGAGGTGCTGCACACGGAGCGGTCGCAGTACCAGGACATCTTGGTGTTGGACACCACCAGCCTCGGCCGAGTACTCGTGCTGGACGGCATCATACAGTGCACCGAGAAGGACGAGTTCTCTTATCAGGTTCCTATAATAGCCTTATTATTATTATTTATTGATACACTAGCAGCTTTGAGCTGATGCGTGTGTATCACTGCACTTGTATTTGTTCATATTTTAAATGTCTGTCTAGTCTATTTTTAAAACTGAAATATAATATTGACTATTACACTACTATTTACTATTTATATTGGCTACTGAATTAAAACCGTAGATGATGCTACTCCACTAACGGGATGGTTAATAATTTATTTGTTTGCTGGATTATTTTTGGTTGATAAACGGTCAGTGGCTTTGCATGTAAAATCTTTAAAAAAAAATGTATATGGTGGTCATAAAAGAATCCTGACCTAAAACCATCTAAGATATTTTGCATGAGATGTGATGTATTTGGTAGAAATATATGTGGAATAAAGGAAAATTTTGAACAGTTTTGTGGAAGAAAACACCTAATTGGCTTAATAATTTTCAGGAAATGATCTCTTTCCTACCACTGTGTTGTCACAAGAATCCGGAGAAAGTACTCATAGTGGGCGGAGGTGACGGCGGTGTCGCCAGAGAAGTTGCTAAGCATCCCAAAGTTAAAGAAATTGTGCAGGTAATTTTTTATCATCATCATCATCATGGACTGGAAAGCGTAGGGTGGGTAGGCCTCCCACAAGGTGGACTGACGACCTGGTGAAGGTCGCGGGATTTTTTTATAGTTGTATAAAATATTAAAAGAGTAAGCAAATTACTAAAAGCCTACTCTCAAACAGTAATAACTTGTATCCCCCACTGCAATAGTTCATAGAAGTACATTATTATCATAATGCTAATGAAATATCGTCTAAAGAGTCACCGTTGGTTGGCAATGACCACATTGTAACCCCTCTTATCAGAAGTAACATACAATTTAATGGAATATGTGGTCACACATTGAGATAAGCGCTTATCAAACATAATGAGGAAGCGGCTAATGACTATGGCAACGGTAATGGCTATTCTTCCAATATTTACAATCAATTTTGACCATATTTGATGAATTGGTTAACTTATCGAGAAGTACTTTGGAAAGAGTTCAAACAACATCAAAATCTGGAATATATTCTAACACGGGTTTTTTTCGGGATTAGGCACGCCATACCACTGTTTCTCCTGTAAGCCAAGGTTGACAGTGGTGTCCAAAAATGACGCCACCGTTTGATCTACGTGAAGTCTGAACCTGCACTTATTTAATCAACAGAAACAACAAGAAGTACACAATTTGTTGAATAATGATGCTATAGCATACCTATCCTCGGTATTTTCAGGTGGAAATCGACGCGAAAGTAATAGAAGTATCGAAAAAATACCTCCCATTCATGGCGGTAGGTTTCGAGAGCAAGAAACTGACCCTCCACGTCGGCGACGGCTTCGAGTTCATGAAGAACCACAGCCAGGAGTTCGACGTCATCATCACCGACAGCAGCGACCCAGTTGGGCCCGCTGTGAGTCTCTTCCAAGAGAATTACTTCGCGCTCATGAAGAGCGCTTTAAAACCAAACGGAATAGTGTGTTCTCAAGCAGGCACAGTGTGGAACGATCTAGAATTAGTCTCAAGCACGTTGAGGTTTTGTAGAAATCAGTTCCCCGCTGCTCAGTACGCTTTCGCGTCCGTCCCCACCTACCCGTCCGGTCAAATAGGCTTCGTCATTGGGTCTCTAGATAAGGACATCAAGTTTGACAGTCCTCAAACAGTTTTCTCCCGCGAGGACGAAAAAGCTATGAATTTAAGGTACTATAACAGTGATGTGCATAGAGCGGCGTTTGTGTTACCGACTTTCGTTAGGGGCCAACTGGCTTGAGTACTTTGTATAAATAACCTTGTACTTAAATGTGCATTTAGTTAAGACTAGTTTGGGAAGAGGACTTACTTTACATGATGAGGGGCCATCCATTAATTACGTCACACGAATTTCATGATTTTGGACCCCTCCCCCCTTGTCACAGCTCGTCACATTTGCGAGACTCCCCCCCCTCCTTGTGTGACGTCACATATTTTTAATAATTTTCAGAAATTTTCAAAATTTTTCGTTAAAAATTCAAATTTCGGTTAGAATACTTATTAGATATATTAGACTTTTAAATGCGACGTCACAAAACTTAGGACCCCTCCCACCCCCTTGTCACACAATGTCACATTTCGTCGGCCTCCTCCCCTCCCTTTTACGTGTGACGTAATTAATGGACGGCCCCTGATAGTCTAAATAAAAAAAAACATACGTGCATAGCAGATACAATGCTTACGCTCAAGTAGTTTATTATACCTTGTTAGACCGCTAGTTAAATCAAATGTTCAATTATTTAATACAGGTTGCACAAAAAAACATAATTTATCACGACACAAGTGGCCTTTCCATTAAAGTTGTTGCTCCATATTAGCATTTAAGTGTTACGACAATAATGTTAGATTTATACAATACTCTGTTTAAAACCACATTGAGTCGATATTCCGTTACATTCCTTAGAATTAACAAAAAATATTAAATGAATTTATTTATTTTTTTATCTAGTCTATAATTTTTATGTATCTGAGAAAACAGCTGATGTGATGAAGAAAATAATACATAGCTGAGTAATTATACCTAGAATCTAATAATTAGTTTTAATAATAGCTAGCTGTTGCACTCCCGTAAAACTCATCTATGTGATAAAAGAAATCGTAATAAATATTTTTGTACAATGTTTTTGTATATTTTTTATTAATGTTAATCAGGGACAATAAATGTATATTTTTTATTAAAAACTATTTTATTTCAATAAGAATCAGCGCTGGTGGCGCCACCAGTATTTGGACCCGATATAATGGATAACTGTAGATCCAATAAGTTCTATAATTAGGCTACTATATCTAAAGCCCATCAACTCTGTTTCACCTTAACATCCCCCTTTTTAGAAGACCAACAGCCAACACCAATAACCACCAATATACCAACAAGGACCAATCCAAACGCCTCGAACATGGCAAGTTGAAGGCCGTTAAACCACCGAGCGTGGGATGACATGTCCAGGCCTCGGTACCGCGCAGTCCGCTCGATATAGTACACCGCCGAAGCCATGGGCGAGTGGGGCCTGTCCCACCACTCTTGGCTGAGGGCTTTGGCGCGTGCTCGCATTCTAGGGACAAGATTTCGCTTTTATTAATATTCTGATGATCTCTAGTCAGGTCAAAGGCGTCCAAACGCAGGGGCACATTTATTGAGTGGCCTGAAAAAAACTTCTCAAGCCATAAGCATTCAACGTGACAAAAATATTCAAATGATTCTTATAATTCCGGTTTAATCAGACATTAGGTACTTCTCCACCAAGCCAACTAAAAACCTGTTAAATGTGACGTCACCCGCACAAAAAGGCGGTGGAGGTGTGGCAGGGGGGAAGCCGCAGGCGGTGGCGGGTGTGCGGGCGGGAAAGCCGCATTCCATCAGAGTTCTTAGTTGGCTTGGTGGAGTAGTAGGTATTACATACTTCGGTGTGCTACGCTAAGATGCTTCTGGTTGAAAAATTGTTTTTTTGCCTGTGGCCCGAGAAAAAAGTCCAAGGACTAAGAATTTTCTATAAAGTTCATATTCCAACTTACTCTGGGGTCAATACCCTCATCAGTGCTTTGTACATCATCTCCTCTTCGATGTGATCCAAGGGCAGCACTTCAGCGAACCCTGCCCTTCGCGCATGCGCCGCGTTGCCGGGCTGGTCGCCCAGGACCGGGACCACTAGTGCGGGGACGCCGGCCGCGACGGCCTCGGTCAGGCTCAGCATGCCTCCGTGTGTTATGAACGCTACGCAATTCCGATGACCTAGGATGAGAAATCACCTGTACTACTCCACCAAGCCAACTAGAAACCTGCCAAATGTGACGTCACCCGTACTATCAATGCCTATAAGCAGAGGTTGTACTAACACAGAACTATAGAGTAGTCCTTATTAAATTAGGGGGGGGGATGAGCTGGACACATAGAAGTAGATATAGGTAAAACTGTGGCACATTATATTGATTGAACAACTGTTGATGTCGGCTGTACTTACATAATAGATACGTATTGTATCTTCATACAAACGGTCGGAACGCGAGTCATACCATTACCTACGCGCCTCGATTTCGGTATACACTCGGTACTAGAGATGGGTTGTACTAGGTAAATTTGGGACTAGGTGCACCTATTCCTAGTATTTAAAAATACGTGATCCAAACACCTGTTCCACCTAGTCCACCTAGTCTGAAGTACTTATCGAGTATGGTTCGCGTACATACGTGATCCAAACACCTGTTCCACCTAGTCCACCTAGTCCACCTAGTCCACCTAGTCTGAAGTACTTATCGAGTATGGATCGCGTACTTAGTCCTTAGATCCATAATAGGACTCGATGCATGAGATCAAATGGGGACAAAAAATGACTTTTTCTCACTTCAGTCAGATGTCGCCACGCTACTGCTTACTGATGATGAAGACGATGATGATGATGATGATGATGACGATGATGACGACGATGACGACGATGACGATGATAACGATGACGATGATGATGATAATGATGATGATGATGACGACGATGATGATGATGATGATGATGACGATGATGACGACGATGATGACGATGACGATAATGACGATGATGATGATGATGATGATGATGATGATGATGATGACGATGATGATGACGATGATGATGATGATGATAATGATGATGACGATGATGATGACGATGATGATGATAATGATGATGACGATGATGATGATGATGATGATGACGATGATGACGACGATGATGACGATGATGACGATGATGATGACGATGACGATGATGACGATGACGACGACGATGATGATGATGATGATGATGATGATGATGATGATGATAACGATGACGATGATGGTGACGATGATGATGATGATGATGATGATGATGATGATGATGATGATGATGATGATGATGACGATGATGACTATGATGACGATGACAATGATGATGATGATGACGATTACGATGATGATGATGATGATGATGATGACGGTGATGATGATGATGATGATGGTGATGATGATGATAACTACTTCCCTTTGGAGCCATTGTGTTTGTTATAAAGACAAAAATACGTTATCTCAATATTTTAACACAAAAATATCGTACTACTTGGACTAGAATACTAGTTCGCTACCATACTATGTAGACTAAGCAATCCGTAATACTCATAATAATACGCGATCGCCGGACGCAATCGAGAGAGCAACACGTCCGCTGGGACGTGTTGAGTGAAATACTAGGTGGACTAAGTACTTTCAAAATTGGAATAGGTGCCGCCTAGTCTCGTAAAATACCTGTTCTTCGCACCTGTTCTAGTAAATACGACTCATCTCTACTCGGTACACGACAGTCGCGAATGTGTCGCAGTGACGAACGAACGTGAATATTTGATTGGAATAAGTACAAGTAGGTACTTTATGGTAAAAAGCAATTAGTAGGAAGTAGGTAAGTAGATGAAATTAAAATAGGTACTGTAGGCGGGGAGCCCTATCGCGTCTTTACGTACCGACCGCGCGGCTGTAGTAATTATTTCAAGGACAGGACCGAGACACAACAATAGGATAAATAAAGTTACCGTGACTATGTCGTTACAAAGTTAAATAGCCATGGAGGAAAAATAAATGTTATGCATTAGACGAAACACCACATTAACATCGTCTCATAATACTTACGGAGAAGGTCATATTGCGGTAGCCACTTTACCACCAGTACATTGTTAGGTAAATCCTTGATGTCTTCATTTTCCCATTTCCAGACGACTCGTTGCTTTATGCGCGCGAAAACTTTCAATATGGCATCCAAACGTTTTGGCGGCAAACTCGATCCGCGGATCAGAGAACCAAAACTGAATAGAATTGTGCCGTGTTCAGTTTCATTCATCCACTTATCTAAGTGCTAAACAAAAGAAATAGGTACTTTCTATGAATGTTACGTTGTTCTGAGCATAGGATTCCTACTGGGTTGTATACTTGTGTCAATGGATTACACAATGGTATAGCGGATATGGAACATCACCTTGAAACTTGCAATTTTAATGAAAGAATACTGAGGCGCTCATAGCCAGCTGCAATCACAGATCAGTAAACGACCGGAGGTTAAGCAATACTCGGCAAGGTCAGGCAGAGATGGTCGACAATTAGTTGGATTTGAACGAGCGTCTCCGTGCTTCAGAACTAAATAAGTCAGTCCCGGTTATTGTCATCTAGGTAGCAGTCGTTAAGCCTTGTCTGAGGCCTTCGGGCCGCTTGGCATCTCTGACATGTTGGCCACTAACCATACGATAAGAAGAATGAAAGAATACGTGATAATTTGCAAATGTTCTTGCTATTGGATCAGATGAGCATTCTTCCGTGTTTCTTACCTCTGGCAGAGGCTCCAAACTTTTATTATGAAGGTGAATGCCTCCAACTTCGATAACGGATGGAGGCATCACTCTCACTCCATTCCATGTGTGGTGCGCATTGACTAACACCACACTGCTATTCCTGCCGACATCACCCAACGGCGGCAGCTTACGGCCCAACCTGCCCTCTAGAATCCTTTGTTCATCAACCCTTATTGCATAGTCAAACCATATATTATAAAAATGAGTGTAGAAAGCATTTTCTATTATCTCCCAAATCGTCATCTCATCTGTAATTGGTAACATCAAGTTGGGATAGAAAGCGGGATTGGCTGACGCGCCGACTCTCGCTGGAGACCACGGCATCATCACACAGGACATCAGACCAACTGATGGCAATCCGTAGTTGTGCACTAGACCCAACATGCAGTCACTATTGAAGTGCTCCAGGAGGACCACATCGTAATCCCCTTTCGCTTCGACAAACTCTTCAAATATCTGATGATTTATAAGCGTCTCGCATAATTTAAGGTTGGTTTTGCTAAATTAGAAATCACAGCGAATTGTTTGAAAAATCCTCCTATGTCGAAGTAGGAATATTCGAAATCTTTCAAATCAACGACCTCAACATTGAGCGGCGCAAGCCCGACTAAGCTGACGTCTCTTCTGTTCGGTTGTGGAGTCTTAGAAGGGAAGAATGAGACCACAGTGAGATGATGACCACGTGCTGTTAACTCTTCAAGTAGAGGCTCAAACACCATGTGATGACTTTTCCCTGGATAAGGCAGTAAACAGAGTATCCTGAACCCATCACACACGGTTATAACTATTACGAATATGAGAAGGTTCATGTTTGTACGCGCGTGGATGCTTAGATGCCCGCCGGGTGACTGAGGCAATAATTGCGGTCTCCCTACGGCTAAAATTAGAAACAAATAGCAATGTAAGCAGGAAGGTTATCAGTCCTCGTCTATCGTACGAAATCAAAACTCCCTTTCAGGTCGTCAATGTGCGAGTAATGCCTTTGGTATTGTAAGCATCTATAGGCTACGGTAACTGCTTAACATCAGGAGAGCCGTACGATTTTTTGCCACCGCAGCCCTATAAAAAAAAATTTATGGGAAATGGGAATATGCATGCGAGTGGTATTCTTACATGGAGTCCTGTTTTCTTGTGATCCCATCACATTTTTTCCACTACTGACGAGGCCCTCACTAGGCCTAATGTTTCCCTAAAAGTTCGTGTAATAAGACAATTAAGTATATAAAATAAATTTATTTAATAACTAGTTCATTCGCCCTTTTTGAGTAAGCTCTTCGCGACTGTTTGCCCCTTTTTCTGCGCTTCGCTTATCGCGGAGAACACGGCGCGAGCTTGGACTTTCTTCAATATTCTCTTGTCGTGGAACGGGTGTATGTGCGCCGAAATCCTGGGACAAAATAATCCCTGCATTATATTTAGAGATCGTTGCATAAAGCTTAGCAAAAGGAGACGAGTGTCTATTAGTTTGCTTAGTTCTTCTAAACTACGCAACGGATACGGTTTTCACTATCATTTTTAGGGTTCCGTACCCAAAGGGTGCCAACGGAACACTATTACTGAGACTCCACTGTCCGTCTGTCTGTCCGTCCGTCCGTCTGTCAGCGGGCTGTATCTCACGAACTGTAATAGGTAGTTAAAATGTTCACAGAACGTGTGTTTCCGTTGCCGCTACAACAAATACTACAAATAAAATTAAAATTTAAAATTAAGGGGTCCCCGAAACTTGATATTTTTGACGTTTTTATTCAAAGTCAAAGTCAAAGTCAAAAGGTTTTTATTCATGTAAGCTCATTAGAGCATTTATAAATAGTCAATATAAACAATATTTTAGCGTTACCACCGGTTCGAAATGTTGCTTCCATTGAGAAGAGCCGGCAAGAAACTCAATGGTTACTCTTTTCAAAAGAATAATTGTATACATTTTCAAACAGTAACGCTATGTGAGCAGGCATGCATTAACACAGTGTGAGTAAAAAAAGAAAATAAGGTATTTAAATAAAAATTAATAAAAACTAGCCTAGAAAGCTGTGCATGCCTACTCCCACTTAACTGTCAAACCAAAAGGTGAATATTTAGAACGATTGTTTTGGTGTGATGCCTTCCGTGCTTAGGTCTTGTCTGTAAAAGTTTTGGAACAACGGTGTCAAGTGGAAAATGGGCGGACCAGTCCCCGCAAGCAGCGCCCGGAACCCGAGCATGACTTGAGCAGCGGCATCACCCTCCTCAACCATTTTAGAGGGAAGAGGGTGACCCGCTCCACAGAGCCACCGCAAGCAAGGACATTAGAGGGAGCATGACCGATCCATTACCGCAGCGACATAGTTCAACAAAGCTAAGTAAGCGTACGGCAAGACAACATCCGCTACAATTGATTCTATGGTGTTACGGAACCGGGACGGTTTTTTTTTCGTAACTATCGGAATTATTTTGACGCAAGTTATTCCTCGTAGCCCATAGGGTTCCGTATCGATGTTCTAAGGTAACAAACCTTTGTAGAACTGTGTCGTTCCTAGTGAACACGTGGGCGGGACACTTGGTGTTGTTGAGGTAGTCGACGCACCGCCACTGGCGCACGTTGTTGCGGTTGGCGTGCTTCAAATAATACATATATCGGTTCAATATCATCTGCAGGGAGCCTTGGTTTGATACTGTGTATTGCATTGTGCTCGGACCTGAAACAGGACAAAAAACATGTTGACCAAAAGCATTGACCGATATACGCCAACGCATTGACCAATATACGCCAACGCATTGCCCAATATACGCCAACGTATTGCCCAATATACGCCAACGCATTGTCCAATATACGCCAACGCCTTCACCAATATACGCCAACGTATTGACCAATATAGCCAACGCATTGACCAATATACGCCAACTCATTGCCAACATTGAAAGGAGTACATATATTTGTATGTATGCATTGCTGGGTTGGCCATCCCACATGATGGCGCTATGGTAGCAATATACAGGGTGAATTTGAAATCATGGGCATCCTTTTTAACTCTACACAAAATACAGAATATTTTGGGAAAATAAACAAAAAAATCGTTTGTAAAAAAAATATTGCTTGAATAAGTAAACCAGTAACTGTTATATCTTATTATTACCTGGGTACACACTTATTGCTACTGACATCCCAGACAGATTGTACATAAATGCCACTTACTAGAATTGCTGTCAGTTCCTAAAATAGTTTCTCCACCCTCCTCTACCATTGAGTCTTCGTTGTCATGTTCCTCGTGAGCGTTCATACTTCTACTTACTCGGGAATCCTCATAGCTTTCCCTGAAACATTATCAAATACCATTACGCCTGTATACCCTGATGGGGTAGTCAGGAATAGTACCTTTGTTTCCAATGTAATAGGGGTGGGGGGGTGAGAATATTGATTTTATTAAATTTACTTGGAGGACCGCTTGGCGCAGTTGTTCGAGTTGCGGGTTCGATTCCCGCCAGAGGCAAACTTCGGAAACGGCCTTTTCGTAATTTGCCCTGGTCTGGGTGTCACTGGCATCGCCCCAGTCCGTTGTACGATACCCATAGTACAAGCGTTGCTTAGTTTAGGACCATACAGTTGGTGTATTTGTCGGGCGTTTTTTTTTTTTTTATCATTAAAAAAAAAACTCATAAAAAAACTATTTTGCTTAGGACCGTAAGCTCAATTGTAGCTTAAACACTAGCCCCCTTATTCATAGAAAGTTATGATCGACTTGCAGTGGAATTACAAATCACATTTGTTCCTAAAAATGCTCTTCAAAAGCATTGTTGGCTAAAATCTCTATGAATAAGGGGGTTAGAGTTTAAACTCCGCTCTTCCAAATATAATCGATAGTTTAAACTCTCCACGATCAATCAACTATAATTGATTTTACGGCCCTATGATTATGATTATGGAACACAGCTGTAGGCAATATTTCGTTTACGTATATTTCTATCGCTTACACCCAAACAGGAACAACACCTACTATAGATTATGCAATAAAACCTACTCGGAGTTGTGATTAACTTCGCCCTTGATATTGGAAACCTCGAAGTAACATATATCGTCATCCAAACTCTCCATAGTGCATTCATTGTCATTATCATTATCATTCTGTTCCACATGATGTGTTGACTGTGTTGTCATACTGGTTGTGGGTTTCTGAAAAAAGGGAGAATTATAAAACCCTTGAACACATACCACAACAACAACTCAAGCCCAATTCCCCCTTCTAGGGAGGGGAGGGATCCCTTTGTTCCAGTCCCCTTCAGGTCAGCAACATACGACCAATGCCTTTGGTATTGCAAGCATCTATAGGCTATGGTACTTGCTTAACATCAGGCGGGCCGTAACCTTGTTTGCCACCTCAGTCCCATAAAAAAAAGCTTAGCAATACAAAAAATGCTTAACATTGATAAATCGAGATGTTGTTTGCATCTTGAGTTGCCAATATGTTAAATGGTAATATGGCCCTATTTTCAATGGAGCCAGTAAATTGCTCAGGTATTTTTTTTATGGTTAAGAGATTTGAACGTGATACGTACCATATCCTGTAGTCCCGTTATATGTAACTCTTTGCCGGCCGTTAATAGTTCATTTAAGTGTTCAATTGAGACCACTACTTCACCCGTGTAGATGTACTCCAGTATTGACGATAATGTTGTGTAGGATATTTTCTACAAGATACAAGTTTATATTAATTTCTAATACTATTTTATAAATACAATATAAACATTTTTGGCGGTGAGTACGGCCAAGCTAGGGCCTCCATCTCGTCGACCTTAATCCGTGCCCGCAAATAACAACACAACTAATATGTACTGACTAATGTGTATTTGCACAACTAGGCACGACAGCTTATTACAACTTAAATATTAATAGGTAATAATATAACAGGTAAGTTGGTCGTTCAAAACTCTGCGGGAAGTTAGTGCCTATACTGTATATAACTATACTGGTCCATAATCTTGTTTAATGCTTGTCAAATTGGTTCTTCACTATAAGTATGTTAAAATTAGTATTGTGTATAAAAATTTAGTGCTGTGATGAATCTAAGAGTACAAGATACTAGTCTACGGTTTTCAGCATTTGTAGATGTTACATTAAATATGAGTGAAACATACGTTGAGAAATATCACGGGATGCGGGCATTGGGCCGACGATATCAACTCCTTTAGGTAAGGACTGGCCAGGGCAATGATGACCTGGTGTACCTTCACCAGGTGTCCGTCTGCCGCCAGTGTCATATCCACAAATTCACCATTCTATAAATTAAATAACATTGAGCAAAAAACAATTGATCTCCAATTCTACAATATCAAAAAATAACCTGTTGCAAAGCACTCAATCCACTGCATATGTTGTTTTTGTGGGCGCTCCATAATAGCGAAAACTGTGATAGTGCCATCACCAAAGTTTATTGCTTTTCTTCGTTTCAAGAATAATATTTAGAAGAGAAAATACAACATTGTTTCGACGATTGAGTCCAATATTTTTCTCAAAAAACAAAACACAAACTACTTTCCCCCCATAGACAATGATAACTTAAAAATTAGGCATGGAAAAAATATCGATATTTTTTTCTGAAAATAATTGTTTGATACCTATCGTTGGTATTTATAATCTCAAAAATATCTAGGTATATGCGATAATTATTTCCGAGTATCAAAGTTTTATCAATTTAACTAAATTTAATAACTTAACAATAATTTTATAATTTAACTATATTTAATTTAATTACTGATTTTTTTGTTTTTTTTTTATATATTTTAACCGTTTGATGAGCGCTAGGTAGAAATTCCTGACTTGATTTTGATTTTCACTAATTTTCTTTTTGAAGTAAAAATATCGATATATCGGTATTTTTTACTCTACGTATATCGATATCTTTTAAAAATATCTTTACAATATACATCGATATTTTTTTTCATTTGCTCATCCCTATGGTACCAAACTTTGACCAAACACCGAAAGAGAGAGATATCACGAAACATTTTTGGCATGCAAGACAGACAAGGCAGTTTTTAATGCTCAAAACGTTAGTGTGAAAACTGGAACGAGCTATTTATTTCCAGTTCTAGTAGGATTAGGGCAGCGCTATCTATGGGCAGGGGTAGAGAAAAAGAAAAATATGTTCCTAATCTATGAATCCTCTAGCTGCTGGGTGGTACAGTCAGCGATATAAGTTGCTGAACATTCTCAACTATTTCAAATCAGTTGCTGCTAGACCATACCATCTAAATGAATTTTATAATAATATTCATTCATGCGTATAGAGGAATATTCTGTGAGTTTATCTCTCGGCTCGATTTGTTGGCATTTTGCTTGCTAGTAAACAGCAGGATAGCATCAATCTTCTTTAAAATCATCTTTATCCTACACCTCTTTTTAGTTTTCAAGGTTGATCAAACATTAGCGCCGCCATACACGGACTGCATTTTGCTACCGACCGCACCGACAGCTCGCGAGCCCGCCGACAGCTTGACGCTTGACGCCAAGCAGTTGCGAGCTGTCGCTTCCGACAGCAACATGCAGTCCGCGTATGGCGGTGCTAAATATTTACAGCAAACAACCTAAGTACACAAAAATAAAATACAAATTAAGTTTTTTATTTTATTGCGTGATTAATTAATTCAGTCCGATTCAGTTTGCGGCGGCGGTGGAGTAACCGGCATATTGCGTTCATTTTTCTTTGACTGCGCTTGGTTTTCTGCTTCTTGAATTGCTGAGTATATCATGCCCGAACGGATTTTCTTCAATATTTTGCCGTCATGGAATGGATGAGTGTGATTAGAACTCCTGATAAAAAAAAAAAAAACTTTTAGGTATTGGATGGAGCACAAACTGCAGTTGCATGCACCATAATACAGGATGGATTTTTGAGACGGGACAGTAAGGGCAGGTACCTCAACCGTTATAGTTACAGGAAAACGTTCCTAGGAGACAATAACTTTTTGAGATATTCTGAACTGCATTCATAGATTTGGGAAAAAATGAACAGTCAGCGAAAAAAATGCTAAAACACCAAAATATTGTTTTTTATTCCCATCGATCCCATTTCATGTAGGGACCAACACTCTATCGGACCATTTATAGTTTGAGTACTAGAAATGACAGAAATAGCCAAAAACTTTTCCCATACATTTTGTACTGAAAAACGAATAATCAACCCGAAATATTTTTTGTTGCCAAACAATCCTACTTCTTACTGTGAACAAAAGACTTTGAGGCGAACTGAAGTTTGAGTACAGAAACTACGGTAAGTCAGATGACCGGGTTTACACGCAGGCACCTTGTGCATAGCGGGCAAAACCTAACCGTAAAACTTACAGTAGTTTCTGTACTCAAACCTAGTTCGCCTCAAAGAGTCTTTTGATCACAGTAAGAGCACGTAAGAGGTAGGATCGTTTTGCAACAAAAAATATTTCGAGTTGATTAAACGTTTTTCAGTACAAAATGTATGGGAAAAGTTTTTGTCGATTTCTGTCATTTCTAGTACTCAAACCTTAAATGGTCCGATAGAGTCTTTTGATCCCTATGGGAATAAAAAATAATATTTTAGCATTTCTTTCGCTGACTATAGATTTTTTCCTAAATCTGTGAATGCAGTTCAGTTCATATCTCATTAAGTTATGGATGTTCTCCTACGAACGTTTTCCTGTAACTATAACGGTTCAAGTAGCTGCCCTTACTGCCCCGTCTCAAAAATCCACCCTGTATAATAATAATTAGGCCATGCGTCCACGGCGCTACTCAAAAGAAATTGGTCACTTGCTCAGTGAAAGAAACATCGTGAGAAAACCTGCATGCCTTAGAAAATCGAACCTCGCAAGTCATGTAAAATCCACCAACCTGCACTGGCCCAGCATGGTGGATTATGCCCTGAATAATTACTCTCGCATTGAAGGGAGCCCATGCCAGGAGTGGGGCGGTTAAATTGCTAATATTGTTATAAATGATTTAAGATATGAGTACCTTTTAATCGCCTCATTGTTTTCATTAGTTATTAGTTTTGCGGGACATTTCACTGCTGCTGAGTAGTCGACGCATCGCCACAATCGATTCCGGTTCTTCTGTACATATCGCAAGTGGTATATGAACCTGTTGTATATTATCTGCAGGCCGCCGTGAGTTGACACACTGAACTGGACACTAGAACTTTCTGTAACAAACACAAGATTATCAGAACTATGGAAAATGTTGTCCACTTTAACGTAATTAGAGAATGGGAATACATAGCTCTAGCACCCCACGGACCCCATAGAGCGCCTTGTCGTGTAGGGGAAAATAGAGGGCATCAGGCCACGCGGAAGGTCACCCATGCAATGGACTAACCGGATTAAATCTTGTGTGGTTGGACCCTTGCATGAATGCACCAGAGCCGGCAACAGGGACAAATGGCGAGAGAGCTTGAGGCAAGCAACATCTGCCCATAGTAGCTCCACATGATGACCACGACTGCTCTGCCAAGAGCGTAACGACTAAGAAACACCCCACCGCCACGGCCTGTGCAAGTACTGGGCGCCTACTCCGAAAGTGTTTCGGATTCTTTCAGAGTGAGTCTCTGAAAACGACAAATCAGTACTATCGAATCCGAAACAGAGAGCCTACTCTGTTTCAAACGAAAACGAAATTTCGGACGAAATTCGCGTATTTCCTACTACGTTTCTCATTGATTCCGACATTTCTTACGAACGAAAATTGTTTGACGTTTAGATTCGACAACGACGAAGACGTCAAACAATTTTCGTTCGTAAGAAATGTCGGAATGAATGAGAAACGTAGTAGGAAATACGCGAATTTCGTCCGAAATTTCGTTTTCGTTTGAAACAGAGTAGGCTCTCAGTTTCGGACACTTTAGTAGGAAAACGTATGATCCGTCAGCAGAAGCATTTCGTGTCCAATTTCGGAGTAGGTGCTGTTTATTCGATTATATGCAGTGTTGGCCCTGATAGAAGATACCTACATTTAGGTATTCAGTTTTGATGTAAATATAATTAAGATGTATGAATGTGGACGAAGCAAAAGAGGTGTGTCAGAATCGTAGCACGTGGCAATCAATAGTCTCTGCCTACCCCCTTGGGATACAGGCGTGAGTATATGTATGTATGTATGTATAATTAAGTTGTAAGTATGCTCCATCGTAGACCACATCTTCACCTACCATTCAGGTGAGTTTGTGGTCAAATACTTGCCTATCAAGGACTTTTTTTTTAAGTTCTAAAACAACTTACTGGTGATTTTACTTTTCTCATCATATGTAGATACATCATCCTGTGTGCTGTTGTTAAAGTTGTCTGTTGAATCGTCCATTTCATCCATAGTTACATCTGCATTTTTTTCAGTTTCACCCACGAATATTCTACCAAGAAAATGAATTTTATCTTTATTATGTTTGTAATCACATGACCACCAACATCAAACAAGTATTAAAGCCGGCATCAACAGGTTGGCAGTGGTGGTCAGTAATAAACAGTAACTCTATTACTGGTAGAGCCAAGCTGTAGCCAATTGACTGCAGCAGCTCATGTACGGGCTGGCTCGACCATGGTAGTACCAACCTCGCACAGAAGATCGGTGTAAAGTAGCTATTACAGCTATTCGTTTCGTACGATAAGTCAGAGAGCAGGAAGCCCTACCCCGTGTACAAATGCAAAGAATCAATGGACAAATTACTGTTGTTGTATTATTACAATCATACACATACTTGCAAATCGGCTGGGCACTCTTTGGATCCTCTTTAATATATTTCTTCTTTCCTTTTAATTTGTCTATCAGAAATGAATGATTCGGTTTATCCTCATCTCTACAAACATTCTCTTCCGGTACTGAATGATCTTGTTCATACTGAAAATTATTAAGAAACATTTAATTTTAATTCAAATAATAAAACAGTCAAATATTATACCTATATCAAGGATATGTAAGTGTTTAAATCCTTAGCATGCACCAAATTGTATTTATTGATTAATGTGTAGAATTTCATGCAAGTTTAGTAATATAACATAGTCAGTTATCCTCATAAACCAGTAAATAACAAGTCATCTGAAGTAACCAAGTATGCCTAAAGTTATATTAGTATTAATTAACTACAAATACCATATCTTTCAGCCCCTTAATGTGTAGTGCTCTGCCCGCTGCAATAAGGTCGCTGAGACTCTCCTTGGGCACAAGCACTTCTCCTGTGTATATATACTCCAGTATTTCACATAGCGTTGTATATGAAATGTTCTAAAAACAAGAGCTTACACTTAACATAAAAAATGCTAGACAAAGGTAACAAGTAAGGAGCTCATGAAGTTATAGTTATTAGTAGTTATGCAATTTATGAAATCGAGGTGTTATTATAAGTTTTTTCACATACTTTTGATGTTAACTGTACCAGACTCGTATTTATATTTTTTACTAGAGTATTTCACCTCACTACAGCCAAATGCCAGTGGTAACTGTTGTACCCAACCCCTGACCCGTGGACAGGCACTTCGATCGATTTTGGAGTCCCACAACGCAACAAAAGCAGGTATATAATATCACATTATGTTTAGCTGTTTAGCAACAATTTACTAAATGATAATGGGTAGGTATCTACTTACATTGAGGAATATGACTGGATGGGGACACGGCGCCGAGGCGATGAGGTCTTTGATGTACGGACTGACCAGCGCCAGCACCATTTGGTGCACCTTAACGAGATGCCCGTCGGCGGCGAGCGTCATGTCCACGAATTCACCGCGCTGGACACATAGCTCAGTGAATATAAACTCACAACAACAATACACGAATGTTTGGACAATCAAAACAAACCTGCTGAAGTAAACTGAGTCCACTGCACATATTCTTCTGATGCGCGTCCCATGACAACGATAGCTTTGCTTGAGCCATGATTTAAGTGTTCCACTATTAATTGAACAAAATTGTAACTGAGTCGACCCAGCTGAGGTATTTATTTTAAAACTTGTTACTATTTTGGTTAAAATATCGAAAATACGAGCCGCAACACCAACAAAAAAAGAGACCAAAGCTAAAGAGATGAGCGAGCACAGAATAAAAATATAAAATACTCTAGTGATGTCGCTCGATAGGCCATTATCGATAGCTCGATTTCATTGGTCTGGTGGAAATTGTGGTTTTACATCGAGAAATAGGTTAATTAAAAATTGTATGAAAACTTTTTTATTACATGATAAAACTAGATTTTACTGTGGCTACCATGAACGTAGAATTTATAAGAGGTTTTTAGACCTACTCGTCGAGGGGTTTTAGCTATGATTAATGACGAAAGAAAGAGAATATTCTGTGAGATTATCTTTCAGTTCGATTTGTCGGCATTTTGCCTGCCAAAACACAGCAGAATAGTACCATATACTCTTTAAAATCCCTCTTTATCCTATAACCTTTTTAGTTTTCAAGGTTAACCGAACATTGTTTACATCAAACAAACATGTACTACAGCCATAGACGTCACTGACTACAGCAGTAAAAGACAAATTATTATTTTAAGTAATTATTTTATGTCATATTCATTTTGCGGCGGTGGCGGTATAACCGGCATATTGCGTTCATTTTTCTTTGACTGCGCTTGGTTCTCTGCTTCTTGAATTGCTGAGTATAACATGCCCGAGCGGAGTTTCTTCAAAATTTTGCCGTCATGGAATGGATGAATGTGATTACAACTCCTGAAAAAATAATAAAAAAATGCACTTTTAGATAGGTATTGGATGGAGCACAAACTGCAGTTGCATGCACCATAAAATAACTAGGTACCTATTAGGCCATGCGTCCTCGGTGCTACTTAAAATAAACTGGTTACCAACTTAAATTACTAATTCGTTTCTAGAATGCAAGAGCTAGTTAAAGTATTTCTGTGGAGGCTCGTACACGACGCTACTCAAAAGAAACTGGTTAGTAATAAGAAGCGCGCGATGCTGGTTGCGCGCGACTGGTTTCGAGAAACTTTTCTGCACTGCGTACTTGAGTGATTGTGTTTTGTTTTTTCTTGTATGGAGATTAGGAAGATCTACTGTCTGTGGAAGTTACGAACTAGTCCTGTTCCTTTTGAGTAGCATCATAGAATTCCTGGATACCCACGCGACTAGACTAGCGCTACTAATTAGTTAGTAATTTTAATTACTAACCAGTTCCATTTTTTAAATCTATATGCTACTCATAAATTCCATGTGATTGCCACTTGCTTACAGTGAAAGAAAATATCGTGAAGAAACCTGCATGTCTTAGAAAATCTAACCAATTTTGGAAAGTCATGTTAAATCCATCGAGCCGCACTGGCCCAGCATGGTTATTATGGCCTGAAATACCTTCACATTGAGGGGAGGCCCGTGCTTAGGAGTGGGACATGTAATAATAATAATATCAGCCATTAGTGTCCTTCTGTTGGGCAAAGGCCTCCTTCCATTTCTTCCACTCCTGTCTGTCGTGGGCTATACCAGACCAATCCCTCGCAAAGGTGTCCAGTTCGTCACGCCATCTGCGTCTGGGCCTGCCGCGTGCCCTTCTTACATTTTGTGGGACCCATTCGGTAGCAGATTTGGCCCAAAAGGTGTTAGGCATGCGGCAGACATGACCAGCCCAGTCAAATTTAAGCTTGGCGGCTTTTTGGCCCGCATCGGAATTCGCGTTCGGGAGCGCAGTGTGTCATTTCTTACCCGGTCCGTAAGCTTTATACCTAGCATACTGCGCTCCATAGCCCGCTGGCAGACCGCGAGTCTGACTATATTATTTAAAATATGAGTACCTATTCAATACCACATGGTTTCCATTAGTAATGATTTTTGCGGGACATTTTACTGGTGCCGAGTTGTCGACGCATCGCCACAATCGATTCCGGTTCTTCTGTATATATCGCAAGCGGTATATAAACCTGTTGTATATTATCTGCAGGCCGCCGTGAGTTGACACACTGAACTGGACATTAGGACTTTCTGTAAATGAACACAAGATTATAAGTTCAACTATAGCCATTACTGCCAAAACAACTTAAGGTAATTATTGAATGGCAATACTAACTCTAGCACCTCCCCAATTTGTGCTAGTACTGTTTATTTGATTAATATGCAGTGCTGGCCCTGATAGTACCTACATATCTACACCCACACTTAGGTATTCAGTTTAGATATAAAAATAATTAAAGTGAGCATTACATTATCCAATTTTCAGAGTGCTAGGTAGGCTAATGTGCTAAAGTTGGATGATTTAAAGCAATTAGTGATCTAAATCTAATTTAATCTCGCACTACAGCACTAGTTTAGCGCTCTGCAAATTGGTTAATGTAATAACCGCTTAAGTTTTAAAACCACTTACTTATTCTTTTACTCTTTTCGTCGTATTTAGATACATCATCCTGTGTGCTGTTGTTAAAATTGTCTGTTGAGTCGTCCATCTCGTCCATAGTTACATCTGTATCCTTTTCAGTTTCACCCATGAATATTCTACCAAGAAAATTAATTTCATTTTTATTATCTGTGTAATCACTAGTGTCAACCAACATCAAACAAATATTAAAGCCGGCAACACAGTGAGGCAGGCATCAACAGGTTGGCAGTGGTCAGTAATAAACAGTAACTCTATTAGTGGTAGAGCTAAGCTGTAGTCAATTGACTGCGGCTCATGTATGGGCGGGCTCGACTGTGTACCAACCTCTCACAGAAGATTGGTGTAAAGTAGATATTACAGCTGCGTTTCATAAGAAGAGCCGCAAGCCAAACCCTCAACAATCATTCACATACTTGCAAATCGGCTTGGCAGTCTTTGGATCTTCTTTAATATATTTCTTTGCTTTCAATTTGTCTATCGGAAATGAGTGATTAGGTTTATCTGCATCTTTACAAACATTCTCTCCTAGTACTGAATTATTTTGTTCATGCTGAAAGTTATTGAAAATATATAATTTGAATTCTAATAATAAAACAGTTAAGTATCAGTCATCTTTGCCCTGCGGCGAGATTGAGTTCAAGAGCAAGCCCTATTTTAAATAAAAAATAACAATAACATAGTAGTAGGTAAACCACCTGAAGTCATCAAGTGTGCCTAAAGTTGTTAGTATTAACTAATTACAAATACCATATCCTTCAGGCCCTTAATGTGTAGTGCTCTGCCCGCGGCGATAAGGTCACTGAGACTCTCCTTGGGCACAAGCACTTCTCCTGTGTATATATACTCCAGTATTTCACATAGCGTTGTATATGAAATGTTCTGAAAACAAGAGCTTACACTTAACATAAAAAAATGCTAGACAAAGGTTACAAGTAAGGAGCTCATGAAGTTATAGTTATTAGTAGTTATGCAATTTATGAAATCGAGGTGTTATTATAAGTTTTTTCACATACTTTTGATGTTGACTGTACCAGACTCGTATTTATATTTTTTACTAGAGTATTTCACCTCACTACAGCCAAATGCCAGTGGTAACTGTTGTACCCAGCCCCTGACCCGTGGACAGGCACTTCGATCGATTTTGGAGTCCCACAACGCAACAAAAGCAGGTATATAATATCACATTATGTTTAGCTGTTTAGCAACAATTGACTAAATAATAATGGGTAGGTATCTACTTACATTGAGGAATATGACTGGATGGGGACACGGCGCCGAGGCGATGAGGTCTTTGATGTACGGACTGACCAGCGCCAGCACCATTTGGTGCACCTTAACGAGATGCCCGTCGGCGGCGAGCGTCATGTCCACGAATTCACCGCGCTGGACACATAGCTCGGTGAATATAAACTCACAACAACAATACACGAATGTTTGGACAATCAAAACAAACCTGCTGGAGTAAACTGAGCCCACTGCACATATTCTTCTGATGCGCGTCCCATGACAACGATAGCTTTGCTTGAGCCATGATTTATTTCAGTTTTCCACTATTAATTGAACAAATTTTAACTGAGCTAAGCCAGCTGAGGTATTTGTTTCAAAACTTGTTTCTATTTTGGGTAAAATATCGAAAATACGAGCTGCAACAGCAACAAACAACAAACAAAAAAGAGACCAAAGCTAAAGAGATGAGCGAGCACAGAATAAAAATATGAAATACTCTAGTGATGTCGCTCGATAGGCCATTATCGATAGCTCGGTTTCTTTTATTGGTCCGTGGAAATACCTAGTCTAAATATGGTGCGTTCCATACACTGTTAATTTCGTTATTTTCATTCACAAATCTCGTTCCACTCGCACCAACTTTTTATTACATTATTGAACTAAAGAAAAACTGTGGCTACGAATTCATTTTAGTGATGTGCCGAGTACGCTATTTTTGGTACTCGAGTATTCTGGTACTCGTTAAAAAAAGAATCGAGTAAGTACTCGAGTCAGAGGACTCGGACAGGTACTCGAATACTTGTAATGAGTACTCGAGTACTTAATAGGAATCGAGTACTTTTGTATTATGTATTTTTAACCACTCAAACGTCCGAGCTTCACATTTAATTACTGCGTTGAACTTGCACTCGTGAAAATTTGAGAAAATTGCGAAAATTTTGGCGAGAGCCCCGATTTATAACGTATTTTCTAAAAAACTACAACTGTTAAGTACTCGGAACCCGTATTCGAGTACCGGGTACTCGAGTTCTATAATCTGAGTACTCGAGTACCCGAGTACTTACTAAGTACTCGAGTAAGTACTCGAGTCAGGCTGTTCTCGGCACATCTCTAATTCATTTCACTGAAAATAGTTTTTTAGTTAGGTATGCGTCGGGGGGTTTTATGGGTTTTAGGTGCGTTACGATGCGGTGGTAGTTTTATACCTCCTTTCTCTCTCTAGAGACAGCAGCCAAGCCGAGGCCGAGCCCTATGTGGCGCCCTTGAGCATGCTGTTCCCCTACCCTTCTGGTTGGAGCGCACTTTGCACTCACCACAGTCCGGGCATAGTATAATGAGTATGGTCCGGGTGAAGTTGTAGAGGCGACTTCGGCCAACAACATAGTCCATTTAAAAAAAAGGGTTTTAGGGTATGACGCATTAGCCAAGTGGAATATTCTGTGAGATTAACTCTCGTCGGCATTTTGTCTGCCAAAATCAATGACCTAAGAGAGAAAGGACGAGCCCTATGTGACGTCATCTGTAGCCAAACACGAGCACACGACCGTCCAAAATGGCGCACAGCAAAAAGTGTTGTACTTTTAGTTAGTCGATAGTATCCATATCGATATACCTAACGATCATGTCGCGGGAAAAGTGCTGGGTCCTGATTAGGTAGGTTCAGCTATGCTGGGCTAAATCAAATAAGGCAAAAAAGGGGGGACACAAATCTGTAAGGCTCAGGTCAATGTCAAGCGTGTACATTAACGACACGATGGAGGCGGGTGCATTTCCAGGGTGGTATGGCTGGATCGTCAGGTTCTTCTGCGCAGGCACATCACTAGAGCACTCACTTGGGTTTATCCAGTTCACACAACACAATTACACAAAGGATTGAGTAGATTTCGTGCGATTAAGGTTTTTAGACACAGGAGGCACCGCGACGACGAGTGTACCAAACGAGTCGGTCAGTCAAGTGTCATGAAGGGGGGAAAGAGACCGCAGTACAAATATCACGTTAATCGGGGGTAGGCAGTACAAAATTATGTTTTTATTTATGACTATTATGTTATTTTAGGGCTCCGTGGAGCGAGTCACCCTCTTCCCTCTAAAATGGTTGTGCAGAGTGACGCTGCTGCTCAAGTAAAGTCATTTTCACATGGCAACTCTTCGGGGTTCGCAATTTAACGTTAGAGACCACCAGAATTTCAATGTCTCGGCCTTGTTGGCGCCCCAACTTTACCACGAAAATATGCACTATAGAGCGCCTCATGCATACACGGCCATCATCCCTACCTACCACTGCCCAGTGTAGCAAAAGCGTTAAATTAAAAATCGTCAAATTTATCAGCTAAAAATCTTGCGAAATCGGGAGATTTTGAATAAACTCTATTTTAACTTCTTTAAGCCGCTTTAGCAAATCCCACATTTAATTTTAAAATGTTCACTATCCATAAATCAACTTGTTATCTCTGTCGCGCATCTTTATGTTCGTGAGTAGTGATGACAAATATTATATGTAAAACAAATTTAAGGCGGCGCAGTCACGAACCTTCCAAAACAAAAATAATTTATTTGTGGTCACCCCGGGGTGACGGCGCGGCCCAACGTGTAGGTGAATAGAATTTGTATCGATAACTTTGAAACAAAACTTATAAAAACAGCACTACGTTTTTATGTAAACATAGCAAATATTTGTTAGTTCTATTTTATTTGAAAATATGAATTCGAGAGTACGATTATAGACGGGAACTCAATTAAAAATTAATATAATGTACACGAAAGGTATTTTCACACACTATAAATACACTTAAATATGAAAATAACACAACTAACCTGAAAAATGACAATCCTTCGAAATTCTTTAGAGAATCAGAACTGCATGCCCTAACGCAACACTAAACTATATTGATTTTTCCTCAATAATCCTAAATAATATAATAAAGAGTCACAAAATACACACAGTTCAGCGTAAAATTTAAAATAATTTGTATAAGACGCTGACATGACAGATGAACTACTAACCATAGTAACCCGACCATAGCCGACGACCCAATATGGCGGTCCAAAAAGGCCCTCAGGGAGGCGGCTTTCTGACGGAACTAACCAAAAACTTCCAGAAAAAAGAAATATATGACATATACTGTACTGTTTTACATAGCTAAATTGTCACGAGTAAGAATGAGACAGATATGTTTTCGTTAATGTGGTCCATATTTGCATCAAATATGTATACCATAAACAATAGCTTCGTATCTGCTAATAATAAATCTATGGCCAAAATACAGCAGGAAAGCATCCATCCTCTTTAAAATCCTTTATCTTATAACCCTTTTAGTTTTCAAGGTTAACCGAACATTGTTTGCATCGAACAAATATGTACTAGGTACACAAGAGTAAAAGACAAATTATTATTTTAAGTAATTATTTTATTGGTCAGATTCATTTTGCGGCAGTGGCGGTATAACCGGCATATTGCGTTCATTTTTCTTTGACTGCGCTTGGTTCTCTGCTTCTTGAATTGCTGAGTATAACATGCCCGAGCGGACTTTCTTCAAAATTTTGCCGTCATGGAATGGATGAATGTGATTACAACTCCTGAAAAAAAGAAATAATTGCACATGGTATCGGATGGAGCACAAACTGCAGTTGCATGCACCATAAAATAACTATTAAGCCCGCAACATACCTACATACGGAATTCCGCATCAGAATCCCGTTCAGCGTTTTTGAAAATTTAACCCCTAAGGGTAAATAGGGGGTAAAAGTATGTATCGCGGTACCGATTCCGGCTAATCTCCGAAACGGTTGGACCGATTTTGAAGAGACTTTTACTGGCAAATACGATACGGGATCGGAAATCCGGACTGCAGGATCCGAGATCAGCGATCCGGGATCTGGGATTCGGGACACGGAATGCGGGATCCGGGATTTGGAAATCCGTAAACGGGATCCGGGATACGAGATATCTGGGACACGGGATCCGGCAAACGGGATCCAGGATCCGGTAAAAACGGGAAACGGGATACGTGATACGGAGTCCGGGATCCGGGATCAGAGATCCGATTTCTTTTAATTTAAATTCTACGCGGATGATTTTTGAAACATAGATAGTGTAGGCTCTGAAATAAGACATATGCTAATCCAATTTCCACGCGGGCGAAGCTGCGGGGCACAGCTAGTATAAAATATTATAGTACCTATTCAATACCATATGTTTTCTATTAGTAATGATTTTTGCGGGACATTTTACTGGTGCTGAGTTGTCGACGCATCGCCACAATCGATTGCGGTTCTTCTGTACATATTCCAAGCGGTACATGAACCTGTTGTATATTATCTGCAGCCCGCCGTGAGTTGACACACTGAACTGGACATCCGGACTTTCTGGAAATGAATACAAGATTATAAGTTCAACTATAACCATTGTTGCCTAAACAACTTAAGGTAATTATTGAATGGCAATACTAGCTCCAGCACCCCTCAGTTTGTGCAAGTCATGGACCAGACATAGAAAGGACATGGTCTAAGCAACTCGGCCACATGGCTTTACTAGGCCACTGACGTCATCACAGTAGGCGTGGCTTAAGTCAGTGTGCTGTTGGCGTTCGTCCTGAGCAGACGTCTTGCCAACGTTCGCATCCCAAATATAATTCTATTCGACACTAGATGGCGACCCTCTGTACGTCTCTTTTATCACCCTACACTTAGTGTGAAAAAGTTAAACTACGTACTAACATCGATATAGCGAATAGTTTTGCTATTGACCGGTAGATTGAAATGGCAAAGTAGGCGTTATCTACACCCCTTTACCCGCGCAAATTGTCAAGCGTCGTTTCATAGGGAAATCTAATAAGAACAGCTCTACTGTCTATGTTTTCTGTAGTGCAACTACTGTTTATTTGATTAATATGCAGTGTTGGCCCTGATAGTACCTACATTTCTACACCCACTCTTAGGTATTCAGTTTCGATGTAAATATAATTAAAGCGAGCATTACATTATCCAATTTTCAGAGCGCTTGGTAAGCTAATGTGCTAAAGTTTGATGGTTTAAAGGTAGTCTAAATCTAGCTCAATCTTGCACTACAGCAATAGTTTAGCGCTCTGCAAATTGGATAATGTAATACCCGCTTAAGTTCTAAAACCACTTACTTATACTTTTACTCTTTTCGTCGCATTTAGATACATCATCCTGTGTGCTGTTGTTAAAGTTGTCTGTTGAGTCGTCCATCTCGTCCATAGTTACATCTGTGTCCTTGTCAGTTTCACCCACGAATATTCTACCAAGAAAATGAATTAAATCTTTATTGTGTGTAATTACTAGTGTCAACCAACATCAAACAAATATCAAAGCCGGCAACACAGCGAGGCAGGCATCAACAGGTTGGCAGTGGTGGTCCGTAATAAACAGTAACTCTATTAATGGTAGAGCCAAGCTGTAGCCAATTGACTGCAGCTCATGTACGGGCTGGCTCGACCGTGGTAGTACCAACCTCTCACAGAAGATCAGTGTAAAGTAGCTATTACAGCTGCGTTTCATAAGAAGATCCGGAAGCCCAACCCCCATCAATCATACACATACTTGCAAATCGGCTGGACAGTCTTTGGATCTTCTTTAATATATTTCTTTGCTTTCAATTTGTCTATCGGATATGAGTGATTCGGTTTATCTGCATCTTTACAAACATTCTCTCCTAGTACTGAATTATTTTGTTCATGCTGAAAGTTATTAAAAATATATAATTTGAATTCTAATAATAAAACAGTGAAATATCAGTCATCTTTGCCCTGTGGCGAGATTGAGGTAACGAAAAAGCCGATTTTAAATTTAAAAAAATAACAATAATGTCGTAGTATATGAACCAGTAAATAACAAGGCACCTGGAGTAATCAAGTGTGCCTAAAGTTGTTAGTATTAATTAACTACAAATACCATATCCTTCAGGCCCTTAATGTGTAGTGCTCTGCCCGCGGCGATAAGGTCACTGAGACTCTCTTTGGGCACTAGCACTTCTCCTGTGTATATATACTCCAGTATTCCACATAGTGTTGTATATGAAATGTTCTGAAAAGAAGAGCTTCATCTTTACCTAAGAAAATATTGCTACACAAATGCAACAAGTAAGTACCTTTTTAAATTAGGGTTAGTTATTAGCAGGTATGCAATTTATGAAATCAACAGGTTTTATTATCAGTCATTATATACTTTTGATAAGTAGTTTTAAAGTAACAACTTTTGTTGTATGTGTACAATATTTAGGTACTTGAGTATTCCACCTCACTTCAGCCAATTGCCAGTGGTAACTGTTGTACCTAGCCCCTGACCCGTAGTCAGGCACTTCGATTTTGGAGTCCCAGAACGCAACAAAAGCAGGTATTTATCATATCTTGTTTAGCATTTAGCAATTTGTAACTACTACAATTTACTAAAATAATATTGGGTAGGTATCTGCTTACATTGAGGAATATGACTGGATGGGGACACGGCGCCGAGGCGATGAGGTCTTTGATGTACGGACTGACTAGCGCCAGCACCATTTGGTGCACCTTAACGAGATGCCCGTCGGCGGCGAGCGTCATGTCCACGAATTCACCGCGCTGGACACATAGCTCGGTGAATATAAACTCACAACAACAATACACGAATGTTTGGACAATCATAACAAACCTGCTGGAGTAAACTGAGCCCACTGCACATATTCTTCTGATGCGCGTCCCATGACAACGATAGCTTAGCTTGAGCCATTATTTATTTCAGTTTTTCATTACTGTTATTGAACAAATTTTAATTGAGCCAGCCAGAGGGGTTACTCCGAAATACGTCGCTGACGGATCGTCCGAAGTACGGATTCGATTTACGATCAAACCAATGTCAAATCGTAGAGAAAAACGAAAGAAGAAATGTCAAATCACGACAATCCGTCAGCCGAAACGTTAGGTTCGTATTTCGGAGTAGGCCAGCAGTTATTAAACAAGTAATCTCAAATAAGCAACAAACAAACAACAAAAGAGAATACAGAATAAAAATACTAGAGATGAGTCGTATTTACTAGAACAGGTGCGAAGAACAGGTATTTTACGAGACTAGGCGGCACCTATTCCAATTTGGAGAGTACTTAGTCCACCTAGTATTTCACTCAACACGTCCCAGCGGACGTGATGCTCTCTCGATTGCGTGCGGATATCGCGCATTATTATGAGTATAACGAACTGCTTAGTCTACATAGTATATGGTAGGTAACTAGTCTTCTAGTCCAAGTAGTATTATTATCATATTTTTGTGTTAAATTGTTGATATAACCTATTTTCGTCTGTATAACAAAAATGGCTCTAAAAGGAAGTTGTCATCATTATCATCATCGTCATCATCATCATCATCATCGTCATCATAGTCATCATCATCGTCATCATCGTCATCATCATCATCATCGTCATCATCATCATCATCGTCATCATCATCACCATCACCATCGTCATCATCATAATCATCATCATCTTCATCATCGTCATCATCATCATCATCGTCATCATCATAATCATCGACATCATCATCATCATCATCGTCATCATCGTCATCATCATCACCATCATCTTCACTATCATCATCGTCATTATCATCGCCAACATCATCATCGTCATCATCATCATCACATCATCGTCATCGCATCATCATCATCGCATCATCATCATCGTCGTCGTCGTCTTCTTCATCATCATCATCGTCGTCATCATCAAGTCATCATCATTAGTAAGCAGTAGGCGACATCTAACTGAAGTGAGCAAAAGTCAATTTTTGTCCCCATTTGATCTCATGTATCGAGTCCTATTATGGATCTAAGGACTAAGTACGCGAACCATAGCCGATAAGTACTGAGACTAGGTGGACTAGGTGGACTAGGCGGACTAGGTGGACTAGGTGGAACAGGTGTTTGGATCACGTATTTTTAAATACTAGGAATAGGTGCACCTAGTCCCCAATTTACCTAGTCCAACCCATCTCTAAAAAATACTCCTGACAGTGACAGGAGAAGAGCAAATCAAGCCTTTATGGTCAATGGCCATTTTCACATTACACGGCACGGCAGCGGCGACGGCTGTCACTGAGATATTTTCGGGGTTTTCATTGGTCAGTAACCAATGACAACTGGTCACTGACCAATGAAAACCCCGCAAATATCTCAGTGACAGCCGTCGCCGCTGCCGTGCCGTGTAATGTGAAAACGGCCAATGAATCAAGCAAAGCAAAGAAAAGAAATAGGTACGGACGGAAAGGGATGCTTGGGCAAAAAATATCGACATTTTGTACTATACTTAATATCGATATTTTTTTTCATTTGCCTATCCCTAGGATGTGGCCAGAACCGTTTTAACAAATTCAGTAGATTCGCTTACTTCGAATAAATCAGTACCTAGATTGTACGGAGGAAGGCTGGAAAAATCAGTAGACCATATTTATAAACTACAAAATAAATAAAAATAGTAGGCGCAATTTTTGCGATAGTCGGTCTTTAGCCGGCTATCCCAGAAGGATGGTTATGATGTTATTAAGTTATAACAAAACAATGGAATGACGTAAAATCATACATAAACATAAAATCAGATTACCTGGCAACACTGAATCAACTGAAAAACGAAGAGTGAAATTACCTATAGATGCACATCAGACCACGAATGTATAAAGAAGGATCTATTACTTGAGTTTTTGGTATAGAAGAAATTCAACTTTATTCTCCTGCTCTAAGGTCTATTATACATTGACAATTCTGTAGACAGAAAAACGAGCCGAGCGAGAGGCCCCAGTTGGGACCGTGTCCCTCTCACTCCGAGCTGCCATGCCAAAATAATATCATCGTTGGGTAGTGATTGGTAGTTTTTAAGTCTAGCAAATAAATTAATTTATTATTTATCGTGACTATTGTTTTATCGAAACATATTGGATTTATAATGATTATTTTTAATTTGTATTCATATATTTCATAGCAAGTTATATTGAACATTATTTATATTTTGTTAAAGTTCGGATTTATTTTTCATCTTTAGATGGTAACATTGGTAATAATGTTAAGCTAGGGTTTTTTTTTGGCGGGAAGTGGAAAAATCATGTTGTCATTTTTGTTTTAATTTCCAAAACTTGTGTTTTCGTGTATTATAGTGTGTAATATTGGTGGAATATTAACCATTATATGGTCATAAATGTGCGTGAGTGTGGGCAATTGGAACAAAAGAGATGAAACATGATTTTCGGCTTCTCACAAGAAGTCTAGTAATTTGTCAGTAAAGTATCCGCCACTTTACTGATAGGGTTTGGGGGGGTAGAAATAAGGTAGTTATAAGGTAGATTTAAGGTAGTTATAAGGTAGAATTAAGAAAAAAATGTAATAAAAGTATACTGATGTTAGGCTCCAAAGGGCTAGTTCCCAGGGGCCGTAAAACTAATCTTATAAAAAAAAAAAAAATGTTAAGCTAGGGGACTTTTTGGCGGGCTTTTGAATGTCGAGGCGCGAATTTGAAAGATTTTTTCAAATAATTTGTTAAAAATATTTGTTAATAGTGTATTATTCCTTTATTAGTTGCATTTTAATTAAAAAATAGTGTACATTGTGTAAATATAATGGCGGAGCCCCGCGGGGGCGACGCCTCGTCGAACCAGGTCCCCGGCCGGCCTCCTCCTAATAAGAGACTTCGGGAGAATCGGGACAATGACGATGATGATTATGCAGACTGTGAAGATCCTGCAAAAAAGAATGAGTCCTTTTATAAACAGTATACTAAACCGGGCTATAAACGTATTTTCCCTGAAAATACAACCTGTGGACAATTTTGTGTGTTTGTAGATGGTGAAAGACTAGGAAACAAAAGTCCTCTGGCCACAGCTGAATTATTTAAACGGGACATTAAAGGTGTAACCAATATAAAACGGCTAAATGCTAACAAAATTTGTGTAACTTTTTCACAAGTTATCAATGCAAATAACTTTTTGCAAAATGAAGATTTTTTGGATAAACATAAGTATAAGGCTTACATTCCGGCAAGAGCGGTGGAGAAAATAGGTGTATTGCGGTATGTACCCACAAACATTAGTAACGAAGACCTGTTTAGGAAGCTCTCCTCGGTTTCCGAAATCATTAGTGTGAGGCGTTTCACCAGGAAGGTGAATAATGAAGTGAAACCGTTTGGGACAGTAAGTGTAACTTTTTTGAGTAATTCCTTGCCTGAGGCAGTATATTTGGACATTTTTAGATACAGTGTGTATGAATATGTTGCACCACTCTTACAATGTTATAAATGCTTTAAATTCAATCACGGTGCAAGAATCTGCAAGTCTGAGCAGAAATGCTCAATTTGTGCTGGAGACCACCGTTTCACTGAATGTACTGATACATCTCTGATTAAATGTATTAATTGTAGTGGGCCTCACCTGGCTATTTCAAGGGACTGTCCAGTCAAAATTGCAAAACGCCTAGAAAAAGCCAACAAGTCCAGCTATGCTAAAGCGGTAACTGGAAATCCTTTTTTGATGAATAATTACTCCAATAACTACCCGGTTCTACCCACACCTGCGCCAGTAGCTACACCCACACCCATCAGACCTGTAACACCAAAAGCAAAAGAATTACCTAAGCAAGTTAAAATAACTACTGAACAATTAGTTGAAGAGATCATCCAGAATGAATCAATTATTATGGGCTTGGTTGGGGCACTGGTGGCCTTAGGGAATGAAGGAAGGAAAGTAACGTTCTCAGTAATTAAAGACGTATTAATTAAAAAACTTAAAAATGGATAAACAGTTTATTCGAATATCCACATTTAATGTTCAGAGTGTAAATAACAAAAAAGCTTTACTTATTAATTTCCTTAATGATTGTGATGTAGACGTCTGTCTACTTAATGAGACATGGTTGAAGGAAAGCAGCAGATTTTATATCCCTGGGTATCATTTTGTAAGTCAGCATGGCCTCAACGGTCATGGTGGAGTAGGCATTTTAATCAAAAACAATTTTAAATTCGATCTAGTTTCCACCCCATTTTACAGCTACTTACAGTCAGTAGCTATTACTTTATATACAAAAGCTGGTAATCTATCCATTCTATGTGTTTATTCTCCTCCTAACAGTAGTCCTAATGGACGCTTAAAATGTAAAAAGCTTAAGAATATCTTAAATAATTTACCTCAACCTATACTGCTCTCAGGTGATCTAAATGCTCATCACGTAGCATTTGGATGTCACTCCACCAATTCTCGCGGCACTGAAATATATAACATTTTAGATGAATGTGATTTATGTATATTAAATACTGGAACTCCAACTACAGTAGGCACTGCTCACCATAATCCTTCAGCAATAGATATCAGCTGTGTAAGTCCTGTCATTGCCCCATTGTGTCAATGGCGTGTGCATGATGACCCTATGGGTAGTTATCATTATCCCACAATAATTAATATTCAAACAAGTATGGAAAAGTATGAAGTAGCTGAACCTTGTGAACGATATTTGTATTCAAAAGCTGACTGGAACCAATTTACATCTGAAACAAAAATTGCATTTCAACATTATTCCCTTAATAGTACAGATCCAATAGCTAGTTATAACGAATTTTATGACATCTTGTGTGCAGTAAAAGACAAGTGCATTCCAAAATATAAAAAAGTAGAACAGCACAGGAGAATTAAGCCGATGCCATGGTGGGACAGTGAGTGTACAGAAGCTGTTGTACAGAGTAAAAATGCATTAAAATTCTATCGATCCAATCCTTCTATTGATGCCTATATTGAGTATAAGAAAATAGATGCTCGAAAGAAAAGATTACTTAGTGAAAAAGCGAAAACTGGTTGGAGAACATTATGTGAAACATTCAATAGATACACACCTGTTAGCACTATATGGAATTATATAAGAAGGTTTAAGAATATTTCAATCAATAGAACTTCTAAGAATGATGAATGGATTCCTTCTTTTATGGATAAATATGCACCTACATCACCACCTGAAAAAGACATAGATTACACTGCTTTATCCATAACATTCACTCAAAATGGTAAAACTGATGCTTTCTTTCTCTCAGACTCATTTACAATAAAGGAATTGACTTTAGCAATACAGTCTCGTAAAGACACTACTCCCGGCTTGGATGATATTCCATATAAACTCATTCGCAACATGCATATTGATGTGCAACAAATTTTATTGGATTTATTTAATTTACTCTGGCTAACACAAAACATTCCTAATGCATGGAAAACACAATGTGTGATTCCTATATTAAAGCCAGATAAACCACATGGAGACTGTAACTCTTATCGACCTATTTCTCTATCATCATGTATAGGTAAGATTTTTGAATGCATGATTAAGGTTCGCCTAGAATGGTATATAGAGAAGAATAAAGTATTACCTGATCAACAGTTTGGTTTCCGCAAAGGTAAAAGTGCAGCAGAAAGTTTTGTGTCCTTTATAGCCGATATTAAGAATTCTTTCCATAGCCATTCCACTACCATTGCTGCTTTTCTGGATGTACAAGGTGCTTTTGACAATGTCAGTCCAGCTGTACTTGTTGGCATTTTAGGTGACATTGGAATACCAGGAAAAGTCTGTGAATGGATTTTCAATTTTTTATACAATCGGACTATGTATGTAAAGTTTAATAACATTCTTCATGGACCAAGACAGATTTATAAAGGGACTATGCAAGGGGCTACAATTTCCCCATTGCTTTATAATCTGTACACATGTGAGATAGGTAAATATTTGCAAGACCAAAATGTAAAGTTTCTACAGTTTGCAGATGATTTAGTTGTATATAGTGTACATAAAAATACTGATACTGCTGTAAATAGTTTGAACGGTGCTTTAAATTTAATTAACGATTTGTATTTCCACAAGTTGAGATTAGACATTAGTTCAAGCAAAAGTGGAGCTATGATCTTTTCCAAAAAACATGATGTGTGTACAGAGGCTGTAGTCTATAGTGGAGCTCCCCTTCCATGGTTGCAAGAAAAGAAATTTCTGGGTGTCTGTTTAGATAGGAAGTTAACGTTTACAAATCACATAAATAATTTAATTAGAAATGCCAGTAGGGGATTAAATGTATTAAGATCTTTGGCAGGGGTTCATTGGGGGTCTGACCCAAAAACTTTGTCTATGTTGTATAAAAGTATAGTACGCAGTCACTTTGATTATAGTGCTATTGCTTACATGAATGCAAATGTATCTCTTCTGAGGAAGCTTGATGTAATCCAGAATAAAGCCCTAAGAATAATTACTGGTGGCATGTGCTCCACACCCATTAACAGTATCGACGCTTGAAAGGCAAAAGGTCACAAGCGCCACTTTGGTCAAAAATGAGTTAAGTATGAGGTCATACTCAGTTTTTTTTTCTGCGTCGAATGAACCGGGTTTCATTCCGATAGGAGCATTTTGATGTCACTTATGCCTGATGTGATTTTAGCAAAAAGAGGTATCAAAAGGTATCAAGTGACACATAATTTTCTCACATCAGGGAATTGTTGTTTACGACTACACAAAAAGCAAAAAAGCAATGCACTTCGGCGTTTAGTGCATTCTGCTTTTCAATATTTTCATATGCATGGTCTTTAAGTAGTTTTGCCTGAAGGTCTTCATACCACAAACTGCGTTTACTTCTTTTCTACCTGTTAAACCAGAATACCATTTAACCACTTATTGCGTTTTGCCTTTTCGGAATAAAATCAAAAAAGGAGTTTAGGCTGTTTTGCTTTAACTTAAAAACTAATGCAATGTTGCTTGATCCGTTTTTGCCTGGAAACAAAAAATAATATTTTGGCGTTTATCCCTTTTTGCCTCGTTGTTGAAATAAAATTGATATCGCTTGTGCTGTTTCTACCGAATACGAGAAATGAGAATTTCGTCAAAAAATCCAAGTTGAATGTCATTTATCCTATTTTAAATAACTGCGTGCAATGATAGTGATTACTGCGTTGATGTCTAATATTAGTCTAAATGTCAGTGCCATTTTTGTGAACGACAAATGAATTGAAATGAATGAAAAGTTTATGAAGTTAATGAATAGAGATTTTTCATCATCATCATCTCAGCCGAAAGACGTCAACAGCTGGACATAGGCTTTTGCTAAGTTTCGTCACACCTGTCTTGCGCTGCCCGCATCCAGCGTATTACTGCCACCTTCACCAGATCGTCGGTCCACGTTGCGGGACCCACCCTACGCTTTCCGGTGCGCGGCCGCCACTCGAGAACTTTTCGGCCCCATCGGCCATCCGTTCTACGAGTAATGTGCCCTGCCCACTGCCGCTTAAGTTTGGCAATCCTGCGGGCTATGTCGGCTACCTTGATTCTTCTGCTTCTGCGTATCTACTCATTCCTGAGTTGATCTCGCAAGGAATCTCCGAGCATAGCCCTCTCTATTGCCCTTTGAGTGACTTTGAGCTTTTTATGAGGCCCATTGTGAGCGGCCATGTCTCAGATCCATAGGTCATCACTGGCAACACACACCGGTCGAAGACTTTCGTCTTGAGACACTGCGGTATTTCGGACGGGAAGATATTGCATAGCTTCCCGAACGCTGCCCAACCGAGTCGGATTCGTAGATTGACCTTTTTCTCGAAGTTGGACCTACCTAACTGGATAGTTTGTCCCAGACAACTTTAAGCGTAGTCCCCGATCTTCACGGGAGTGGGTAAAACACGGCAAATCGATATTTGACGAAGGTCAATTCGTCTTGTCCATGTTCATTTTAAGACCAACTCGTTCGGAGGCTCTACTGAGGCCATCGAGCATGGTATTGAGGTCTTCCATAGTCTCAGCCATGACCACTATGTTGTCGGCAAACCGAAGGTGAGTACTCGCTGTTTATGTTGATGCCCAGCCCAGTCCAGAACCTTGAAAACGTTTTTCAGAGCAGCGGTGAACAGTTTCGGAGAGATACCGTCTCCCTGTATCACACATTGCTGCAACCGGATAAGTTTCGAGTTCTGGTCCTGTAATCGGATTCACATAGCGGCATTTTCATACAAACATTTCAAAACTTCGATGTACCGGTAATCGACTTGGCATCGCTGAAGAGACTGCAATACAGCTCATCTAGACCGAATCGAAGGCTTTCTCGTTGTCCCCAAACGCTAAGCAAAGGGGCAGGTTTTACTCCTCGGTCTTCTATAATATCTTGTTACAGCGTATGTAAGTATGTGATCTACGGTACTAAAGCCTTTTTGGAAGTCGGCTTGTTCGGGAGGCTGGAGGTCGTCACTTGCGTGCGAGACGGTTCGTTATGACCCTCGAAAACAACTTGTAGACATGGCTCAGAAGTGAGATGGGTCTATAATTCTTTAGCAGAGCGTTATCGCCCTTTTGAAAGAACCACCACACCTTCGCTCCATGCCTGCGACGTTTTTCCCTCGAGTATCACAGAACCGAACAGCTTCTGAAGGGCTTTTAGCACCGGTTTTACACCCGCTTTCAGGAGCTCAGCCGTTATTCCATCATCACCCGGTGCCTTGTCGTTTTTAAGCAGTTTAAAAGCCATACTAATCTCACGCGCTCAAGCTCACAAGCTGACGTTCGGATGTCTTTGGTATAGTGTCGGGTTGGCCTAGCTAGTTGGTCTAGCTCTTGGGTCGTTCGTCAGGTTTGTAACGGGTGCCCGTATTGACGTGTATAACTGTTTATAGAACTGTGTATGTTCTTCGACCTCCCTCAAAAGCTGTCGTTTGGATGAAACAATTCTGCCGTCATCGATCTTCAGTTTCATTAGCTTACTTTGCCCAATAGACAGATTTCTAGCGTACACTTTGGAGATTTTGTTCCGCTCGATAGCCTCTTTAATACCTTCGGTATTAAATTGGCGGAAGTCACGTGTCAAGGTCTTCGAGATCTGCCTATTGAGCTGCCGGTATTTAAACGCGTCATCTGAAGACTGCAGTATCATTTCACTCCTCTCCTTCCTCAGAGATTTTGTACCACGGGCCTTGCATCCACGAACCCGTCGTTATAATCGTCCACGCTACTCCCTAGGACATCGTATCGGTTTTGAAATTCCAGCTGAAAGCTCTCGGGGTTTTGGATCTGGGTTGGTGCTGTCCGGTGCGTAGACTTCATCAGTCAAGATCTTTCAAGTTTTATATGTGTGTGTGTGTAACGTCACGACTTTTATCCCCATTCGGGGGTAGTCAGAGGCTTGAGTGACCCCACACCACCACATTGTGGAGGTATTAAGCAACTCAAAGCCCACGTTTCACCAGATAGTCAGAACCCAACGTGACAGGTGGTGAACTTTGTCGCCGTGTATACAGGAACTGACTATTACCTAATCCCGAGGGATAGGTAGGTTTCCTCACGATGTTTTCCCTCACCGTCCGTCAAGTTTTATATTGAGATTCAATGTGCATCTTACCAGTCAGTGATCACTACCGGTTTTGACCGCGTTGATCACAGATACATCATTGAATACTTGCTTCTTCGTCGACATGATGGAGTCTATCTCGTTTTATGTTGCACCGTCGGGGCTCATCCAGGTCCACCTCCTGTGCTCACACTTCCTGAAGAAGGAGTTCATCATAAAGAGTCCCTCCTTCTCCGTGAAGCCCGCCAGCTGGTGGCCCCGGTGGTTACGCCGTCCAACTCCAAATTGCCCTACTCGCAGCTCATCACCGTCTCATTTTTCCAGTTTCGCGTTGAAGTCACCCATGACAACGGTAAAGTAAGTTTTGGAACTATGCATGGCTCTAGAGATATCCTCATACATAGTTTTCACTTCGTTGTCTGAATATGCCAATGTTGGAGCGTACACCTGAACTACTTTTAACGAATACAGTTGGGTTATTCGGAGAACAAGATACGCCGCCACCCTAGTTGACACACTCTACGATGACGATAAACCCGAGACCCCCTAGGACTGCTGGTCGCCCTCTCGGAAATAGAGCAGGTTACCAGATTTCAGAATTATCGAGTCCTCCCCCCTCTTCCGACTTCAGATAATCCGATGACGTCCCACCGTACCCTACTCAATTTTTCCTCGAGCTCAATGATCTTCTCGTCGGTCCGCAGTGTGCGCGTGTTAAATGTTGCCAGGTCCAATCATCGGTTTATGTGGTAGCCGTCCTGCCGGAAATTCTTAACACCCTCTCCTCCGCCGTTACCATAGCCGCTACCATGGCCAGGACTAGCTAGCGAGGCTGCCGGGGACTGGGGGTCAGTTCCTGTTTGTCCGTTTCATTGGGGGGTTTTGCCATAATCGCCACGCTGGGCAGATGGGTTGGCGATCGCAGTAGGTAAAATACGTACTCGGAGGACGCTGCTGCCCATCCTCCGGTGAATCCCTTAGTCGCCTCTTACGGCACCCAAGGAATGAGATGGGTTGGTGCTATTCTAAGCACCACACGGCAGATTTTATAAGTTGATATTTCTTGTTATTTTAAATACTGTTTCTCTACAAAGAGCTCTTTCACACGACTGCCAACGATATCCAACAACTGCTGACTACGCCCCTCAGCGATTGTGGTAGTCGTTCGCGTTAAAAGAGCAGTAGGAAATTTCAATAAAAACATTCAAGGTGTACTTATAATAAATAAAATAGATACTTACCTTAAAGTGTAGAACAAACACTAATTTTATAATCAATTTTGCATGATCTAATACCATTACTTTAAAATTTAAGGCTATGTGTATTGAAATTAAAAGCGGCATATCCGTTAGTGTTGTCATGTTTACGGTTTTGCCTCGCTATAATGAATAAAAAAGCGCCGTTTATAACGTTTTGCAATACATTACTTTACTTTTTTGTCTCGTTTAAGATATTTCTGCTCGGAAATTGACAATGATAAACTTTTACTTAAGCTGTTTTGTCTTTTATTAGAAAATCTCAGTGGGTCGTTTGCAACATTTCTACTTGCATTTGTTCTGAGAAAAAAAGTTACTTAACCTGTTTTGTCTAATCGTGGTTATTTTATTATTGTAGTTTATGTCTTTTTGTTTCGATTAAAAAAATTTAGTCCTGTCGCTTGCTCCTTTTCTACCTGCCGCCTTGTCATGTTTTTAGAGCTTATGAGCCACTATCTCAGAAACTAAGGGGCCTATTTATTAAATATTTGTTTGAGAAGATAAAGCATGTTTTTGTAGGTTTTCTGCTTTTGGTTTTATCTAAAAAGGTCTATCGAGTAAAAAGTTATGATTTTTTTTCCGAATTTTAAAACTTTAAACGGCTCTCCTGTAAAGTTGCTATTATGGCGCTTGTTACCTTTTGACTTTCAAGCGTCGGTATGGAGTGTGAATCCTGCATTCTTCCCTTAACTTTAAGACGACTCCAGATTGCGGAAAAATTTTGTTTAAAGTTGTTAGCTTCAAATAATCACATGGTGTTAGACAGAATATTACCAAAACAATCAATTCCATTCACTGAATACGGACCTTATGTCAATGGTGAACAACTTCACTCTTCTCCACAGATACCCGAAATTTTACGCATTGTTGTGCATTTACAAAGCAATGTTGTGAATATGTACATAAGTGATGCATGCAATTCTTGGCCGTTATACAGCGTGCCCTTCAATTGTTTTGTAAATAGACATATTAATGTTGTAAATAGTCATGTTCAAACCCAGAATGACCTGAATTGTTATATGGAAGGCATGGAGTACTATCTATTGTATACTGATGGCTCCAAAACTGGTACAAAAGTAACTGCAGCATTTTATGATCCAGAATTTAAAATTACCAAATGCTTCAAATTGAGTGGTAATTGTAGTATTTTTACTGCTGAATGTTACGCTATTTACCAGGCACTCCTTCATGTAAGATCTGTAAATACTGTAAATATTTTAGTTTTAAGTGATTGTCAGAGTGCGATATCACTACTTAGTAATAATATGCCTAAATATAGTGTAAATTATTTAGTGTATGACATTATTAAAATAATTGAAGAGATGTATGAGTTAGGGAAGACTGTATCATTTATGTGGGTGCCGTCACACCGCGGAATACACGGAAACGAGTTGGCTGATCGGGCTGCTCGCCATACTCATGATGAGGATCACTCTACTCTCGTGAAGATTCCGTTTACGGACTTCAACTGCTTGCTGGCTGATAATTTAAAGCAGTTATGGCAGCATTACTGGCTCGCAGCCAGTACAGAAAAAGGAAGATGGTATGCAGATGTCCAGAAAGCGCCGCCCGCCCAACCCTGGTACCATAAATGCGAGGATATTGACCATCGAAAATTTATAACGATCATAAATAGACTGAGGTTCGGGCACTGTCGTGTTCCGGCCCATCTACACCGACTAAAGATTATAGAGAGCGCAGAATGTACTAAATGTAATGAGGAGGTTGCGGACTTGGACCATATAGTGTTCAAGTGCCCAAGTTACAACATGGATAGACTGGTTTTGGTGGCTAAATTGACTAACATTATGGAGGATACCGAAGGGGTACCGCGACGCCTTGTGGAACTTTTGGGGAAACCTAAGTGCTTTGGGGCGCTGTATCAATACATAACAAACACTGTGGGACATTTGTGAATAAGTGAACTATTTAAATAAATTAATAAAGAGAGGCTCCAAAGGGCTTGCACCCAGAGCCGTGAAACAAACTTTAAAAAAAAAAAAAAAAATGTTAAGCTAGGACTTAAAAAAAAAAAAAAAAAAAATGTTAAGCTAGGGTGACCATAAAACCACATGACTTTGTCATCCGTTTGGCGTAGTCGTTTTACCATAGGCCGCTGGGCTCATTGCACCGATAAATAATAAATTAATCTATTTGCTTGATTTAAAAACTACCAATCACTACCCAACGATAATATTATTTTGGCATGGCAACTCGGAGTGAGAGGGACACGGCCTCAACTGGGGCCTCTCGCTCGGCTCGTTTTTTTTTGCAGTAGTGAAGAGTCCAGTATGTATTTACGTTCGTGATATTGATTGATTGGTATGGGTCTGATGCTCGAACGAATGCCCCAGTTGGGACCGTGTCCCTCTCATTTCGAGTTGCCATTCCAAAATAATATTATCCTTGGGTAGTGATTGTTAGTTTTTAAATCAAGCAAATAAATTAATTTAGTATTTATCGTGACTATTGTTTATATGATACGGATACGGTCCCAACTGGGGTCTCTCGCTCGGCTCGATTTTCTGTCTAAGAATTGTCAAGGTATAATAGACCTTAAGTCAGCAGAATAAAGTTGAATTTCTTCTTAACCAAAAACTCAAGTGATAAATCCTTCATTATACATCCATGATCAATATAGACTAGAATATTTTTTATTGTCTTTGGGGTCTGTCAACTGTCCGTGGTTCTGACGTTCTGCCTTTTTTGGTTGATTGCAAAGAGAATGTAAGAGTAAGAGACCGGAGTTCGAATATTGTTTTTGGTTTGCTTCATATCGGCTTGGGTCCCAAACCATTACCAAACCCAAGAGAATGAAAAAGATCTGTCAACGTTACGGACGTGCAAATACTATATCGATATCGTTTTAAACAATAGTGATGTGACTAGTCGACAATTTGTACGATAAAATCCGAACCAGGACCTCCACTCAAATATATAATTTATAAACTTTTAAATAATACAATAATACGCCGTTTGTGGGAAATTTTTAATAACATTATAAATTAATAGTAACATTGTTGTTATACATAGTTTCACAACCTACAGGGTAAATATTTCCTATAGAATATTTCATAAATTTTGATACGGCTTTATTTGATGGCAAAGCGAAGATCTTCTACTCAGCCAATACAGAATCGCCATCTGAGGAAAATTCATAAATTGCATTAATTAATATTATAATATTCTTCACAATATTATTACTAGCTGTGCCCGCAAGTCCGCTAGCGTAGATTTATTAGGTGTGCCAAATTTCATAAAATCTAACCGCCAAATTTATAGATATTTTAGCTGGTTTACAATGGTATTCAAAATAATTTCTAGGAATAAAAGTGATTGGTAATGCCAGTGCAATTGTAACTTTCTATACAAATCTACAGGTGTTCTGAAATAACTTGTGTAATATACCTGAATAGGTAATAATGTTAATCCCATCGGGAAGCTCTGCACTCAACATTGAGAATTTCTGGTACCAGTGAATGCGGGATCTGAGGAAATTTAATTGATTTCTTTAATAAGTATTATATTATTCCTTACAATATTATAGCTTGTCTAGGGCATCTAAGGCATCTAACAACTAGGTAAGTATGCAATTCTGCCATTCCTACTTTTATTAGGCTTTTTATTGGTATCTAACAAATAATAATCATTGGAGTTTGGTCTTATCCTGGCGAGCTTAAGCTCTGCGGGGTAATCATCATTCTGATATACCTATTCATTATTTATCTAGACAGTTAATAGAGCGGGTAAGTTGCGTGAAAAAGCTAACACAGGGTTATGTATTGTTGATGTTTACAGGTATAGGTTATGTTCAACACTACGTGTGCAAGTACCAGTTTATATTGTATTTAGACAGTGAAAATATGTAAATAAATGGGCAAATCAATAGTACATACCTGTTTGTGATGTGAAAACAATTCAATAATGTGCAAATTACACGATACCCTTTTAGAACTATCACTGATACTTTACAGTCTATTTTTCATACTTTTTACTTACACACACACTTTACACTTAATAACACGTTCATTACTCTTTGTACTTATTAAAATACGGCCGAATTAATACGAAAATAACAAGGATTTTAGTAAAATACAACGGACGTCAAGTAGGCAGACAGCAGACATTTTGTTTTGCTGAGTGTTACCATAGATAAATCATGATTGTTTTTGTTTTTTGTCTATAGGTTGTTAAAATATCTTATCCAAGCCGTACATTTTTATTTTTCTTTATGTTGCGACCCACTGGTTGATTGATTGGTTTGGTTGGTTGTGTTGTGTTCTGTCTTTTTGTTGTTGGGTTATGTTATTTTAGATTTTTTTAAGTTCTAAAAGTATTAGCTATCAGTAGTTGAAAACTGAAATAAATAATGGCTGAAGCTACGCTATCGTTGTCATGGGACGCGCATCAGAAGAATATGTGCAGTGGGCTCAGTTTACTCCAGCAGGTTGGTTTGTTTTGATTGTCCAAATATTCGTTCGTGTATTGTTGTTGTGAGTTTATATTCACCGAGCTATGTGTCCAGCGCGGTGAATTCGTGGACATGACGCTCGCCGCCGACGGGCATCTCGTTAAGGTGCACCAAATGGTGCTGGCGTTGGTCAGTCCGTACATCAAAGACCTCATCGCCTCGGCGCCGTGTCCCCATCCAGTCATATTCCTCAATGTAAGTGGATACCTACCCAATATTATTTAGTAAATTGTAGTAGTTACCTATTGCTAAATGCTAAACAAGATATGATAAATACCTGCTTTTGTTGCGTTCTGGGACTCCAAAATCGATGGCCCTGACTACGGGTAAGGGGCTAGGTACAACAGTTACCACTGGCATTTGGCTGAAGTGAGGTGGAATACTCAAGTACCTAACTTAATATTGTACATGTACAAGTCAGGTACAGTCAACATCAAAAGTATATAATAACTGATAACAAAACCTGTTGATTTCATAAATTGCATACCTGCTAATAAGTAGGTATACCTAATTTTAAAAGGTTCTGACTTGTTACCTTTGTGTAGCAATATTTTCTTAGTTTAAGATTCTCTTCTTTTCAGAACATTTCGTATGCAACACTATGTGGAATACTGGAGTATGTATACACAGGAGAAGTGCTTGTGCGCAAGGAAAGTCTTAGTGACCTTATCGCAGCGGGCAGTGCACTACACATTAAGGGGCTGGAGGATATGGTAATTTTAGTTAAATATTACTAACATAACTTTAGGCACGCTTTGTTACTCCAGATGACTTGTTATTTGCTGGTTTCTGAAGCTAATTTACTACATTATTATTAAACTTGCATGAAATTTACTATAAATCATTGATAAATTGAATTGAACACTATATTATCTTTGATAGAGGTTTAATTATTTTTCTGTTTTATACTTGAATGAAAATGAGTAAGCCTAATTATATTAACAACATAATATTGTCACACCATATCAATGATATTTATATCACCGACTAAAATGTTGGTAAATAACTTTTACAGGGTGAAGAAGACCATTTAGTACTAGAAGAGGAAGTTTTTGAATGCAAGGACGAAGCCAACAACTCAAGTTGGGTAGACAAATTAAAAGACAAAAATAAACATATTAAAGAAGATCCACAGACATCCCAGCCGATTTGCAAGTATTATGATTGTAATGTTTCAAAATATCGCCAGACTTACACACCAACTGTATGGTCCCAAACTAAGCAACGTTTGTACTATAGGTACCATACAATGGACTGGGCGCGATTCTAGTGACACCCAGACGAAGGGGCTTACCACCACCTCTTATAGCAGTTTTGTTTTAACGTTTCAGCTACTTTTTGTGCAATGACGTTTCTTATTGTCATGCCAATAAGGTACGTCATAGCACAAAAAGTCGCTGAAACGTTAGAACGTTCCTGTAATTGAATCCCTATATGAGTTTGTGGTAAGCCCCCAGGGCGAATTACGAAAATGCTACTTGCGCATTTTGCCTCTGGAGGGAATTGAAGTGATTTGAGTAGCCTACGCTTGAACCACTGCGTCAAGTGTTCTTCGATGACTGTAATGATATAATCAATTATATTGTCCATTCATTCTTTGTATTTACGTACAGTCAACATCATGGACCAGTTACTAAGGGGACTGGCCCTAAGCAAGTCGGCCTAGTACTAACACCGACATAAAACGAAGCGAGTAGTTCAAACATTTACCGGTAAATAGTAAAATGAAAATGAAAAAACAATGACCACATTTTGTTTCATACAAATATCTAATAAGGGCACCTCTTTCTTTAGTCTTTACTCTGTGGTCAAAATCAAACAGAAGTAATTAATAATAAAACGTTTTGAAATGTATGGTTATGGGTGAATGTATCATCTTTAATAATTATTTGGTTGGTGTTGGTTGAAACAGAGGTTCTATGATTCTATTTATCCATGTATCTTTGTAATAATAAAAATCGAATTCTTTTCTCAGTAGAATATTCATGGATAAACCCGAAAAAGATACAGATGTAACTATGGACGAAATGGACAACTCAACAGAGAACTTTATACATGAGGATGTACCTATAAAACAACAAGAGGAAATTATTAAAAGCTTGAGTAAGTTGTCCTATAAATTTATTACATTTAGTCATTTTGGTGACGTGGTTGTGTAAACAATCCGACTAATATTATAAATGTGAAAGTTTGGATGGATGTTTGTTACTCAATCACGCCAGAACGGCTGAACTGATCTGGATGAAATTTAGATAGATTATAGTCTAGAATAGCACATAGGCTACTTTTTATCCCGGTAAAATGTATGGTTCCCGTGAGATAAATTATGCGCGGACGAAATCGCGGGCAGAAGCTAGTATTAAAATAAATTACTACCTATTTAGTTTTGAAAATGTTCACCAACATTTGTAAATTAACGAATGTTTCCGATTTGAAAAATTTAGAATGTTTAGCTTACTTATGTTACTGACTGTACCAACTGATAATCTTGTGTTCATTACAGACAGTTGTAATGTCCAGTTCGGTGTTTCAAGTCACGGCGGGCTGCAGATAATATACAACAGGTTTATATACCACTTGCGGTATCTACATAAGAACGGGAATCGGTCCTGGCGGTGCATCGACTACTCACCAACGATGAAATGTCCAGCGAAACTAATTACTAATGACGACCATGTGGTATTGAAAAGGTACACATACCTTATAATACATAATAGTCCTTTTATTCACCCAGCCATAATCAATGAAGGAATTATGAATAAGAAATAATGAACACATTATGTAATTAACCATTAAGAGCCTGGCCGCATTGCGAATAAAAACCGTGCGGTTTTTCTCCCGCAAATTTTGTAACCCATGGAATCATAAGAATGTATACGCACTTGCGGTTTTAAAACCGCGCAATTTGACATAAGGTGCGTGCGGTAATTAAACCGCGCGGTTTTTATTCGCAATACGGCCAGGCGCTAATACCGATATTGAGTAAGTACATAGACTTAAATAAAACACAGGTCTGTATAATAGTTATTCTTAGGCGCAACTAGGGTTGGCAACTCATTTATTATACCTCCTATATTTTGGAAATTATGTGCATAACCTCGGTCAAAGTTTGAAGGCATTGTTTACACTATTTGACAAGACTGCCCAAAATTACCATAAGCTGTTCTAACCGTCTGAGCTTAAAACTACAATATTCAGCACGAGAAATCGTGACAACCTTAGATGCAGTTTCATTTTGTGCTCCATTCTAACAGGGCTTTTTGGCTTTTTTTCAGAATTTTTAATCATATTCATCCATTCCATGACGGCAAAATATTAAGGAAAGCCCGCTCGGGCACGATATACTCAGAAATTCAAGAAGCAGAAAACCAAGCGCAAAACAGGAAAAATGAACGGAAATTACGGAGTTCACCGCCGCCGCAAAATGAATCTGACTGAATAGATCATTGAATCAGACACTTGGTCTTTTGTTTTATTTTTGTGTAGTACCCTAAATATTTCTTCCTGCTACTGTAGCGTATTACCATTGTGACTGACCTTGATCGGTCAAGCCGGCTCTACACTCGCGCCGCGAGGGCCCGTCTTGTTTTATTTTTGTGTAGTACCCTAAATATTTCTTCCTGCTACTGTAGCGTATTACCATTGTGACTGACCTTGATCGGTCAAGCCGGCTCTACACTCGCGCCGCGAGGGCCCGTCTTGTTTTATTTTTGTGTAGTACCCTAAATATTTCTTCCTGCTACTGTAGCGTATTACCATTGTGACTGACCTTGATCGGTCAAGCCGGCTCTACACTCGCGCCGCGAGGGCCCGCGAACCCATTGTTAACCCGGCGAGAACAATGCGTTCGCGGGCCTTCGCGGCGCGATTTTAGAGCCGGCTTCAGAATCAACGGACCAATCAGAGGGTCGGTCATAATAGCAAAATTCTAGTGGCAGTTCAATGGGTAAGCGACTCGACGCCCTTGGGAGCCGGGTGACCCTAATGGACTATGACCCACACCAACTGTATGATCCCGAACTATGCAACGCTTGTATTTCTTTATTTGGTTTGGAAAATAGTAAATTTTGGTTTTATGGTTGGATGGGGGAGAGAAAGTACCATAGGATGAATAGAATACTACAAGAAAGAACACCGACTATTTGTTAAGGTTCATAATTTCAACCGAAATATGTCCAGTGCATAGGCTAGGCTCGCCCAACTAATCCGTGATGTTATTACTTCGTAAAAGAGTACATTACAAAAGAACATGAATTTCATGAATGCCAACTACGGAAAACATTTTTGAAGCCGAGTGTACTGGCTAAAGTCAAAATCCGCCCTTAGCACAGCCATTCTCTTTGAGAATGGCTGTGCTAAGGGTTTCGAAATTTTTTATTTTTTTTTTTCGAAAATTTTAGTTTTCGAAATTTGCCTCTGGCGGGAATCGAACCACTGCGCTAAGCAGTCGTTAATAACACCCACTATTTCTTCTTACTCTAATGGAGCTATCCACATTTCCAGCAAGGGTATTGGTACGGTCTGCGAAATAAGTCGCTGAACATTTGTGTTGCAAAAGACTCGAGTTTTTTAGCCTCATTTCTAGGGCTCGAGCCTTTTAAAGAAACCTCGAAGGCTAAAGAACTAATTCAACCCCGAGTCTTCGAGGCGAAGAGGAGGCTCTCGGAAATAAAGCCTTTATTTTGAAGCTCTTTCCAAAAAGGCTTGGAGCCTTTTTTTATTTTAGCCCTTTGTAACCATTCTTGACTTTAGTTGAATATGCACGACTATTCTCAACTATTGTTGACTATTTTGACCATTATTCACTTTTTTTGGCCATTGTTAACTATTTTAGAACATTGTTGATTATTGTTGTCCATTTTGACTATTGTTGACCATTTTAGCCTATTGTTGACCATTGCTAACTATTTTTGACCATTGTTGACTATTTTAAGCCATTGTTGACTATTTTAAGCCATTGTTGACTATTTTTGACCATTATTAACTATTTTGGACCATTGTTGACTATTCTTAACCATTGTTGACTATATTGGACCATTGTTGACTATTTTTAGCCATTTTTGACTATTTTGGACCATTGTTAACTATTTTTAGCCATTTGTTGACTACTTTTGACCATTGTTGACTATTATTGACTATTCCGACTATTCTTGACCATTGTTGACTATTTTTGACTATTCTTGACTATTTTTGATTATTTTGGACTATTTTGGACTAATTTGGACTATTTTTGACTATTTTTGACCATTGTTGACTATTTTTGACTATTGTTGACTATTTTTGGCCATTGTTAACTATTTTTGACAATTGTTAACTATTTTTGACAATTTTTTAAAGATTTTTAAAAACTTTTGACTATTTTTGGCGATGTTGACAATTTCTGACAATTTTTGATTATCTTTGACTATTTCTGACTATTCTTGACTATTTCTGACTGTTATTGACTATTTTTGACTTTTTGATAATTTTTGACAATTGTTGACTATTGTTGACTATTGTTGACCATTGTTGACTGTTTTTGACAATTTTCTACTATTTTTTAGTATTTTAGGCCATTGTTGACAATTTTTGACGATTTTTAACAATTTTGATTATTTTTGACAATTTTGGACCATTATTGACAATTTTTGACCACTGTTGACTATTTTTAGCTATTGTTGACAATTTTTGAATTTTTTGACTATTTTTGTCAATTTTTGTAAGAATTTGGCTATTTTTGACCATTGTTGACAATTTATGAAGATTTTTGAATGTTTTTGCCCATTTTTGTATATTTTTTACTATTGTTGACTATTTTTGACGATTTTCGATTTTTTTCAACAATTTTTGGCTATTTTTGACTAATTTTGACTATTTTTGGCCATTGTTGACTATTTTTGACGTATTTTGAAGATTTTTGACAATTTCTTAACTATTTTTGACCATTGACGACTATTTTTGACCATTGTTGACTATTTTGGATAATTGTTGACTATTTTTAGCCATTATTGACTATTTTTGACCATTGTTGACTATTCTTGACTATTTTTAATAGTCAACAATAGCTAAAAATAGTCAACAGTAGTCAACAATGGTCCAAAATAGTCAAAAATACCAAAAATTGTAAAAAAATTGTCAAAAATTGTAAAAAAATATCAAAATCGTCAAAAATTGACAATAGCGGCCTAAAATAGTCAAAAATAGTCAAAAACAGTCAAAAATAGTAGAAAATTGTCAAAAATTGTCAATAACAGTCAACAATGGTCAAAAATTGTCAACAATGGTAAAAATAGTCAACAATAATCCAAAATAGTCAACAATGGTCAAAAATAGTCAAGAATGGTCAAATATAGATAAAAATAGTTTAAAAATTGTCAAAAATCTTCAAAATACGTCAAAAATAGTTAACAATTGCCAAAAATAGTCAATAATAGTAAAAAAAAAATCAAAAATATTCAAAAAATCGTCAAAATAGTCAACAATGGCCAAAAATTGTCAACAATGGTCAAAAATAGTCAAAAATCGTCAGAAATTTAAGAAAATTGTATTTTTTTTCATAAATTATCAATAATGGTCGGAAATAGTCAACAATGGCTAAAAATAGTCAACAACGGCCTAAAATAATCAACAATGGTCCAAAATAGTCAAAAATAATCAAAACTAGTGAAAACTTGGCAAAAATATTCAAAAATTGTCAAATATTGTCGAAAATTGTCAATAACAGTCAACAATGGTCAAAAATAGTCATAAATAGTAAAAAAAAGTCAAAAAATGTCAAAAATAGTCAACAATGGTCAAAAATAGTCAGAAATTGTCAAAAATAGTAAAAAAAAAACAGAAATTGTCAAAAATTATCAATGTCGCCAAAAATAGTCAAAAATTGTAGAAAATAGTTTTTTTTTTCAAAAATAGTCAACAATGGTCAAGAATAGTCGATAAGTCAACAATGGTCAAAAATAGGCAAAAACAGTCAAAAATTGACAAAAATTTGACAACAATGGTCAAAAATCTCCAAAAAATTTTAAAAATTTCATAAATTGTCAACATTGGTCAAGAATAGTCGAAATTGTCAACAATGGCTAAAAATATTCAACAAAGGCCTAAAATATTCAACAATGTCCAAAATAGTGAAAAATTGGCAAAAATTGTCAAAAAAATTCAAAATTCGGCAAAAATAGTCAACAATAGCCAAAAATAGTAAAGAATAGTCAAGAATAATCAAAAATAGTGAAAAATTGGCAAAAATTGTCAAATAAGTATAGTAAAAAAAACATTTTTTTTCAAAAATAGTCAAAATACGGCAAAAATAGTCAACAATGGCCAAAAATAGTCAAGAATAGTCAAGCATAGTCAAGAATTGTCAAGAATAGTCAAGAATAGTCAAGAAACTCAAGAATAGTCAGGATAGTCAAAAAAGTCAAGAATAGAATATAAGGAGACTCCTTCTAATACTTGCGAAGACTTAGAAAGCTCACAACAACGGAGCTCTAAAAGAACTCCGAGCCCAAAAAGGGCTCGAGGTTTATTTAAAACTCGAGTCCTTTTTTAGCCTTGAAATATTCGGAGTCGTTTTTCTTCGACGAGCCCCATAGAAAAGCTCGAGCCTCTTTGAGAGGGCTAAAAGAACTCGAGCCTTTTGCAACACTACTGAACATTCTATGTTTCAAATCGATAATACCCTTAATTTTAGAAGCGTTGGTACTTTGTCAAAGCGAAATATTATATAAATATTGATATTATTAATAATTAGAAATTTTTGAGAATGTACAGCGACTTATCTCTAGTCGTACGCATAATGTACGCATATAATAAACACAGTAATAACAGATTATTATTTTTATTCAGATTCTTCTCGTGCCGATGTACATTGCTGGTTTCGTTCATTCTTCTGGACTTTCGCTTTGATTTCTGCTTCCTGACACTCTGAGTATATTGCGCCCTGACGGAGTTTCCTCAAGATTTTCCGGTCATGGAACGGATGAGTGTGATTATGCGTTCTGAAAAAATAAAAACTCAATAGAAGTTGCATGGCTATTTTTTTGTTGCATTTTTCACTCTGTTTTAATATACATTTACTAAGCCACCAAGCCAACTAGAGCCAACCGGAGTAGTATTTTGTTAAGTTGTGGCCACTAAGGCTACTAAGGCCGAAGATAGGGAGCTATGGAGTAAGAAAGGGGAGGGAGGCCTATCCCTAGCAGTGGGACATTTAATAGTCTTAAAAATAAACAATAGGTAAGTACTTTCGTGCGCGACTGTATCCATGCGTAAACACATTTGCTCCACTTTCCATTGCTTTATTTACTTCACGCACTATGGATAGCTTAAACAAATTTGGAAGTATATTAAACAGTTATAATATAAAATTAATCCACGTTGGGCTAGCAATCAGAAGGTCCCAGGTGCGCTTCCCGGTTGGGCATGCACCAATGGATGAATGGGTTATGACTATCTGGTGAAACGTGGTCTTCGAGTTGACTTAATACCTCCACAATGTGGTGGTCTATGGCCACTCAAACCTCTGACTACCCCCGAATGGGGATAAAAGTGGTGACGTTATATTTATTTATTTTATAATCCACTTTGTGTATTACCTTTTCGCGGCAGTATTTTTGGCATTAGTGACGAGTTTCGCGGGACATCTGCTCGCAGAGTAGCCGACGCAGCGCCAGATGCGACGGCGGTCCTTCCTGACGTACCGCAAGCTGTAAATGTACCGGTTGTAAATGACCTGCAGCCCGCCTTGCGGTGCCACCGTGAACTGGATACTTGGACTACCTGTAATAAATGTATATTTCATTAGAAATATTAAATAAAATATAACGTCACGACTTTTATCCCCATTCGGGGGTAGTCAGAGGCTTGAGTGGCCATACACCACCACATTGTGAAGGTATTAAGTCAACTCAAAGCCCACGTTTCACCAGATAGTCAGAACCCAACGTGACAGGTGGTGAACCTTGTCGCCGTGTATACAGGAACTGACTATTACCTAATCCCGAGGGATAGGTAGGTTTCCTCACGATGTTTTCCCTCACCGTAAGCGAACTGTAAATTATGCACATAGATGAAAATTCATTCATTGGTGCATGCCCCACCGGGGCTCGAACCTGGGACCTTCTGATTGCTAGCCCAACAAATAAAATCAAAGACAGATATTAAAAACTTTATAAACAAAGAAAGTCGACCGGCTTAGCGCAGTTTTTTGAGCGTTAGCCGCTCGGCTCACTGCATCGGGTGGTTGCGGGTTCGATTCCCGCCAGTGTCAAATTTCGGAAACGGCCTTTACGTAATTTGCTCTGGTCTGGGTGTTACTAGGATCGCTGCCAGTCTATTATACGGTACCAATAGTGCAAGCTTTGTTTAGTTTGGTACCATACAGTTGGTGTGTTTGTCTTGCGATATTTATGGCCTGCGCACATTGGCGGATGGCATGGTAGAGCATTTGAAATTTATCAATCGAATTTTACTTATCCAATCGAAATAACGTATATATTTCAACGCCCAGTGATCGACCTCGGAGCATTGCGGCGCAGTTTACTCGGTGCACCGAAGAGCACGCTGGAGCACCTTATTTCGATTGGATAAGTATTAAATTCGATTGATACATTTAAAATGCTCTGCTATGCCGTTCGCCAAAGTGCGCAGGCCATTATTTATTTATTAAATGAAAGTGTGTTTCTAACATAATTTACCTGTAGTTTTGTTTGTGTCTTGTTTAGGTACATCTTCTATAATACTGCAGTTATCCGTTGAGTTACCCGTTTCATCCATAGCTACATCAGTGTCCTTGTCATCATCATCATCATACTGTAATCTGTGCCATAAGATTGCATTAAATTGCTACTACTTAACTAAATATATTGTTACTGTCAATGTATAAATAAATACTATGCCTAAAACATAATTTCCTTCTATGTAAACTTCAGGAAAAATAATTCTGAGCAATCAGTGCAAATTTTCAAATAATAAATTTCCTAAAAATTTTGTACACCAAGGATTAGTAGTTCTCTTACTGAAGATTGGCGTAAAGTAACTATTACAGCTGTGTTTCGCACTGTGAGCAGGGTTGTTACGAATAATCACCTTGTTTTAAACACGGAGATTTATTCGTTCTATTTTGAATCAATGTTTTAAACAATGATTTTAACACGTTTTAAACAGTTTTAATTTTAAATTTCCTTTTTTTTTTGCAACTCTGACTGTGAGTGAGAGAGCCAAAAGCCCAAAGCTTCGGTTCCTCTCCCTCTGTCCCATTTCCCTTCAGGTCGGCGATGTGAGCGACAGCTTTGGTATTGCAAGCACCTACAGGCTACGGTAAATGCTTGCCGGCCGTACACTTGTTTGCCACCTTACTTAGGGGACGTCCATAAATTACGTGATGCATTTAGGGGGGGAGGGGGTCGCGCCAAATCTCACGTGGGGAGAGGGGGGTCTCCGCAAATAACACGTAATTTTTTTTTGTGCGTGTAATATTGTCAGAAAACTGGGTTAAATTTAGTAAAACATGTTTCTCCCCTAGAATATGGCTTTTGAAAAATCTCACGTGAGATTATAAGGGGAGGGAGGGGGTCGAGCCAAATCTCACGATATCTCACCAAGGGGGCAGGAGGGGTCGAAAAATCTCCAAAATCGCCTCACTGGATGCCCCTTTACATAAAAAACTTTTGGTACAAATAAAATACAGCTACAAGGAGTTGGATACATACATATTTGGCTGGACTGATGGCTCATATTTCTTCTCATTGGATTCTTTTAATTTGTCCCCCAAAAGTATTTCATTAAAGTTTTTACTGTCCTTAAAACTCTTTTCTTCTGGCACTAAAAGATCTGGTTGCTGCTGAAAAACATTTAATTTAAACTAAATTATTGTAATAGCATAGTTAATATATAAAAATATAACATAATACAATATTTATTTCAAATTCATTACAATGCAGCAATTTATTAATAATAACTATATATTCAGTATAATGTAAACTAACAAGACTAGATAAATAAAGGGAGTATACCAATACCATATCTTTCAGGCCCTTAATGTGTAGTGCTCTGCCCGCGGCGATAAGGTCACTGAGACTTTCCATGGGCACTAGCACTTCTCCTGTGTATATATACTCCAGTATTTCACATAGCGTTGTATACGAAATATTCTGAAAAGAGCTTAATTATAAATAACACCTAGACAGTAGCAATGGGTAACTCGTATTTTATTTTGAGGCCTCGCGAGTCCCTCATTTCTTTTCACGAGTACCTCGTGAGGGACCCCTCATTTGAGGTGAGGAGCGAGCCAATGTGCAGTACCGTTTAGAGAACGCGCGATGGCCGCCGTGCAGCCAGTGGCGTGCAACGCGAAGCAAGCACCACCTCCCTCATCTTCATGCCTCATATTTTGAGAAGAGTGGTATTGGTCGGCACAATTCAAATTAAATCTAATAACATTATAACAAATTTTAAAAATGCATACTGTTATGGGGATCGAACCTAAACATGTCGACTATGGGTAGACCTCAATAACATGAGGCTACGACAACTTGTACATACTATTGCGAAAATTTGCTTCTTTATTAGCACTACTCAATACTCATTCAAAAACTCGCTCCCATAGTCACACCTAGTAGTCCCGTAGTCCTCACTCAATTTCCAACTGGCGCGATAGCGGGGCGACTAGCGAGTCGCGCGCGCCCTACTCTCGCACGCGCGGGAAGCATTGATTGGTGGAATCTAAAACGAGGCTCTAGATGAGTTGGTTCAAAGTTGAATTTCGAGTTACTCTTTCATTTCATTACGGTGAGGCACCTCAATGAACCAACTCGTGAGTGAGGGACTTATCACAACCAGACAGGTACTCACTTAATTTCATTTGTGTATCGCCTGTTCTGCCTGATATAGTCATCAGTTTTTCTAACCATCACTGATTCTACCTGCTGTATGCGTATATTATAGATTCGATAATTTGTAGACAGGTGGTTACTTACATTGAGGAATATGACTGGATGGGGACACGGCGCCGAGGCGATGAGGTCTTTGATGTACGGACTGACCAGCGCCAGCACCATTTGGTGCACCTTAACGAGATGCCCGTCGGCGGCGAGCGTCATGTCCACGAATTCACCGCGCTGGACACATAGCTCAGTGAATATAAACTCACAACAACAATACACGAATGTTTGGACAATCAAAACAAACCTGCTGGAGTAAACTGAGCCCACTGCACATATTCTTCTGATGCGCGTCCCATGACAACGATAGCTTTGCTTGAGCCATGATTTATTTCACTTTTTTAACTATTGATAACGGATATTTATTGCTATTGAATGAATATATTAGGTATTTATGTTGTAAATAAATAAACCGCGCGAAACCTTAAAGCAAAGAAAAAATACCGGCCAAGTGCGTATCAGACTCGCACATAAAAGGTTCCGTACCACCGTAGAATATAAGATGACATTAACTAAATAAGTTAGAAGCAAAAAACGCACAGAGTACTACGAAAAAACGTCAAAAATATCAAGTATTTTTAAATTTTATTTGTTACTGTAGCGGCAACAGAAATACACATTCGGTGAAAATTTCAACTTTACCTATTACGGTTCGGGAGATACAGCCCGCTGACGGACGGACGGACGGACAGACAGCGGAGGCTGGTAATAGGGTTCCATTGGCACCCTGGGTACGGAACCCTAAAAATGATTGAATTCATTGAAGTTGACATGACAACGTCATACACTTCATGATGACGTATATGTTTGACATTAAAGAAAGAGTAAATGCTTGATTGAAAGGGAAAGAAATAGTTCTACATGCTCCTAATATGCTTGTATGTAGGTATGATTGGAATGCTATGCATAGGTTTTTTTTGTTTGAATCGCAGGCTTTTGAGCACAATTAAATACACCATAGACAATAGGTTAGCATTTTACATTGGGGTATTTAGGTACCTCACCTAGGTACTATACCTATATGTTGGGCATTATCAGCTATATTTATATTTTGGGTCCAATGCAGTTTGGTGAACTTCGTGCACCCTTTTTAAAAGACATGGTTTACATAATATAGGTATAAAAAAATAAAAAAGTATGGAAGGTGAACATTTTATTTATTTAATACTAACACCCTTTTGTGTCAACGTATTATCTTCGTATGTCTCAAGCACATCAGCCAGATGCTCGTTGTCCCTCGGCTTCTTGAACTGCCGCCGCTTCTGTGCGGCTTTCTTGCGTTTTGGAGCTAAAGGTTTCCTTGGTCCGTGGTCTTGCATGGACTTAATGCCTTGTTTCTCCAGGTACTCTTCAATTTTCGCATCGTCCATAGCGTCTACCGCTGTGGCGCGCCATAACTTCACGAACTCTTCATCAACCTGAAATAATTTATTGTTTCAGTACAATTTCTGGTATTTTTTAACACATGTCATCTTGCTGCTGGGCAAAGGTCCCCTTTCCTTCCTGCTAATTCATTGTGCAGGAGTCCAACTTTTGGTTAAATCATTATTTATTTATGTTGTAAGTTAAGTACCATATTTACTTACATCTAAAGTAGCAGTTTTGTCATTATAAAACAATATTTTCTTTTTATCCGTGGGTCTGGCGATGTACAGAATCTCTTTCTCTAAACTTTTCAGTGCCCTCTCATGGTGCGGTAGTGACTCCTGTACGTCTTCCAGCAATATCCCTCCTAGACCTTTCAAGTCTTGTTGTTTTAGTAATCTGTGGATTGGGAACAGAGAGTGAGTATGCTTTATACAAGCTAAATACAAGCAACAAAGCAAAACATTTAGCCACTATGTTGAATAATGTTTTTCATAATTATTGGTATTTTACACAAACCTCAGTAATGATTTTTTATCCTTGATTTTATATACAGGCTTAAAATTATATTTTGCATCATGAGTAAATTCTATTTTAGGATTATTTTGAAGCGCCTCTGTTTGTAGCCACTGAAAAGAAATTACCACTATGTATATTGGAGTAATATTTATTCAAACCTAATTAGACACTGAGCAAAAATGTGTGGTAAGTGGTGTACAAACAAACCAACAAACTTGATACTTATGTTAGGTAATATCAAATGCACTTTTGTGCGTAGGGACTACAAAATCTGACCTTACCCAGCGTTCTTTGTAGGTTGTTAACATAAAGAATGCAGAACTTAAAACTCTGGGACTATGATGAATTCTCTTGGACCATTTGTTCATGATTTTTAAAATAATTTTGGAATTACGATATATGTAAATTTTTTAATCCAGGACAACCCAGATTATTGCTTTCGTTTGGGGTTTGTAATTTCTATAATACCTGTTTGACTTTATTCCCAACGTCTAACTGGTTAGTCTCATCCAGCACCTCCTCGAGGGTGAGTGGGTGGTCGTCCCCCTCCTGGTGGCGTGCTCTCATGTGTCTCACTATCCTGGCCAGCACACCGAACCGATATGATGAGCTGCCCGTCATCGTTTTATAGCTGAAAATATAATTATGAATATTACAGATACTACGATTTTAAAATGTGTGGTGATATTAAGTGTAGGTATTCTAAATAACCATCTTATTATGCATGTGCATATAGTTCTTTTGTAGTTTTTGTTTGTAAAGGTTTATCAAATGCTTTTGACTTACTTGCTAGCATCAAGCTTCGGTCCGGAGCTGACCGAGCTTGATGATTTGGATTTCTTCTTGCTGTCATCTTTGAATTGTGATTCATCTTTCTTTTTCTTTTCAACACTGAAAAAGATAACCGTTTTTCATGAGTATAACTTTTATTTGGAAAGGATAAGTTACAAGAACAAGCAACTTACATAATATATTTCAAGGTATATCAAATATTTTACGACGTAAATCGTATTGAAAACATCGAACGGAGTAATGGTGTGCCATGTCTTTAATCCTCATACTGTATCCACGACGGAAATGGATAATAATCACGTTTAAATTTGACGTGGGAGCGAGAGAAAGCCATAAGTGCATAGTTCGTGTGCCCGAGGCCCGTGTGTGGAGCGAGCGACGCGAGGGACGAGGGACGAGCTACCAGTAACTATACTCTTTCTACCAGTGTGTGAAAAAGTGCTAAAAGTGCAACTTACGTAGGCGTAGCTAGCGCTTTCTTCTTGAACGCCTCTCGCTCCCGAAGCAGAGCAGGATCCATTGTGCACTACTAGTTATATGCTTGTGTTAAATAATTTGAAAGGTAAGTAATGCAATCACTTATGTATTTGATCTTGATTTCTTTTCACTATTTACCTATTTATTAACAAAATCTCAGGACTGTCGTCTGATCTGAGTGATCGATTCTGACTTTGATTGATTGAGTGAGTTGTCATTTGACAGATTCATTTTGATAGAGTTTGTCAGTCATAGAAGTGGGTGCTTAAACGAAAAGCCGTTTGAAAAGTTCGCTTTTTTAAGTAAGCGCCTAAGCGCGCTTACAAATTTAAGCGTGTTGCTTTTAAGCAATGACGGCAAGAAAGAGAAAGAAATTCCAAAAAATTACAAAAAGTAACCTTATTTGTATGACAATACAGTTCAAATCAATATTTAATTAAATTTAACCTTATTTCTCCACCCATAAAAAGCAATAATTTATAATACATTATATTAGATTAAAAACCATATTTCCATGCACATAAGACTCACCATCAATTTTTCAGCGCGTAATTTTTGGCTTTTTGCTTGAACTTATGTTTAGTAAGCATTTTGCTTTTGTTGTCCGTTTATTGACGGACGACTTATTGTTTAATTTAAAAAAGCAAAAAAGTAGAAAAGCAGAAAAGCACTTTTACAACGACTTTTAAAAACAAGCACAAGCGTAACAACGTGCTTTTAATATAAAGCCGTTTATCACATCTTTAGTCAGTCATCCATGACTGTCATCTTGCTGTCATCTCATGTTGTCATAGACATTTGTCATAGACTTATGAGTTTTCTTCTCTTTTGAAACCATGTCTTTTTGTAACAATAATACCAACCAAGGTTCTTATTAAAATTATATCGACGCTTGAAAGGCAAAAGGTCACAAGCGCCACTTTGGTCGAAAATGAGTTAAGTATGAGGTCATACTCAGTTTTTTTTTCTGCGTCGAATGAACCGGGTTTCATTCCGATAGGAGCATTTTGATGTCACTTATGCCTGATGTGATTTTAGCAAAAAGAGGTATCAAAAGGTATCAAGTGACACATAATTTTCTCACATCAGGGAATTGTTGGTTACGCCTACACAAAAAGCAAAAAAGCAATGCACTTCGGCGTTTAGTGCATTCTGCTTTTCAATATTTTCATATGCATGGTCTTTAAGTAGTTTTGCCTGAAGGTCTTCATACCACAAACTGCGTTTACTTCTTTTCTACCTGTTAAACCAGAATACCATTTAACCACTTATTGCGTTTTGCCTTTCCGGAATAAAATCAAAAAAGGAGTTTAGGCTGTTTTGCTTTAACTTAAAAACTAATGCAATGTTGCTTGATCCGTTTTTGCCTGGAAACAAAAAATAATATTTTGGCGTTTATCCCTTTTTGCCTCGTTGTTGAAATAAAATTGATATCGCTTGTGCTGTTTCTACCGAATACGAGAAATGAGAATTTAGTCAAAAAATCCAAGTTGAATGTCATTTATCCTATTTTAAATAACTGCGTGCAATGATAGTGATTACTGCGTTGATGTCTAATATTAGTCTAAATGTCAGTGCCATTTTTGTTAACGACAAATGAATTGAAATGAATGAAAAGTTTATGAAGTTAATGAATAGAGATTTTTCATCATCACCATCTCAGCTGAAAGACGTCAACAGCTGGACATAGGCTTTTGCTAAGTTTCGTCACACCTGTCTTGCGCTGCCCGCATCCAGCGTATTACTGCCACCTTCACCAGATCGTCGGTCCACGTTGCGGGACCCACCCTACGCTTTCCGGTGCGCGGCTGCCACTCGAGAACTTTTCGGCCCCATCGGCCATCCGTTCTACGAGTAATGTGCCCTGCCCACTGCCGCTTAAGTTTGGCAATCCTGCGGGCTATGTCGGCTACCTTGATTCTTCTGCTTCTGCGTATCTCCTCATTCCTGAGTTGATCTCGCAAGGAATCTCCGAGCATAGCCCTCTCTATTGCCCTTTGAGTGACTTTGAGCTTTTTATGAGGCCCATTGTGAGCGGGCATGTCTCAGATCCATAGGTCATCACTGGCAACACACACCGGTCGAAGACTTTCGTCTTGAGACACTGCGGTATTTCGGACGGGAAGATATTGCATAGCTTCCCGAACGCTGCCCAACCGAGTCGGATTCGTAGATTGACCTTTTTCTCGAAGTTGGACCTACCTAACTGGATAGTTTGTCCCAGACAACTTTAAGCGTAGTCTCCGATCTTCACGGGAGTGGGTAAAACACGGCAAATCGGTATTTGACGAAGATCAATTCGTCTTGTCCATGTTCATTTTAAGACCAACTCGTTCGGAGGCTCTACTGAGGCCATCGAGCATGGTATTGAGGTCTTCCATAGTCTCAGCCATGACCACTATGTTGTCGGCAAACCGAAGGTGAGTACTCGCCGTTTATGTTGATGCCCAGCCCAGTCCAGAACCTTGAAAACGTTTTTCAGTGCAGCGGTGAACAGTTTCGGAGAGATACCGTCTCCCTGTATCACACATTGCTGCAACCGGATAAGTTTCGAGTTCTGGTCCTGTAATCGGATTCACATAGCGGCATTTTCATACAAACATTTCAAAACTTCGATGTACCGGTAATCGACTTGGCATCGCTGAAGAGACTGCAATACAGCTCATCTCGACCGAATCGAAGGCTTTCTCGTTGTCCCCAAACGCTAAGCAAAGGGGCAGGTTTTACTCCTCGGTCTTCTATAATATCTTGTTACAGCGTATGTAAGTATGTGGTCTACGGTACTAAAGCCTTTTTGGAAGTCGGCTTGTTCGGGAGGCTGGAGGTCGTCACTTGCGTGCGAGACGGTTCGTTATGACCCTCGAAAACAACTTGTAGACATGGCTCAGAAGTGAGATGGGTCTATAATTCTTTAGCGGAGCGTTATCGCCCTTTTGAAAGAACCACCACACCTTCGCTCCATGCCTGCGACGTTTTTCCCTCGAGTATCACAGAACCGAACAGCTTCTGAAGGGCTTTTAGCACCGGTTTTACACCCGCTTTCAGGAGCTCAGCCGTTATTCCATCATCACCCGGTGCCTTGTCGTTTTTAAGCAGTTTAAGGTAATACATATGCTAAACTGGGTGGGTCTAAGTAAATGGTTTGATGAATCGGCTTGCTTATGTGCAATATAAAGAATACAACATTAAACCTCATATGGTCGGGAATAAAACGGCTTAACCGATTTATTTTAAATGTTACCAAATTTTGTAGAAATCGATTTCAAAATAAGAAATTGTCAACCTAAATCGTTAATGTTATCCATAGCAACTGAAAAGATTTACGTGAAACCTATACCAAAAAAATTGTCAAGACTTGTTTAAGAATCCGTGCATCAAAGATTTAAAATTAGTCATTTTATTTAAAAAATAATCAATAATAAGCTTAATTTTGCTGGAAACGTCACAGGTCATCATGGCTTGGACACCTATTTGTTCCCGGTCAGTGCCGCGATGACGGCGTCAAAGGCTGGACGTGCGCACAATTTTTTGCGTGAAATTCGTAAAAATGTTACGTCTTCTTAGCTTTTTATGAATTATATCACGTTTTAAATAGTTTAAATATAATATTGAACACAATTTTTTGAATATTATATGCTTACATATATTTTTAAATTAATGTTTATGCTAGTTATGAATTTTGAGGTCGTCATAGATTATGAAAATAAAAATGCTATATAATGGTAAAGTGTGATGTTCCTCTGAATACTATTGGTACCAAGTAGGTTGAATAATTATTATTATAATTAGGTAGAGTTCATTTGGTAACTAGTTATTGCATTGTAATTATTTTAATGACTGATTTGGTTAAAAGGATTTTAATTTAAGTACAAATTTGATATTATTTTTGGAATTCAAGATGGTGGCCACATGCTATGTAAAATTTGGATGATGGGTGTCATGTAAGGGTTTTTTGGCGGATACTAAATATAGACTTGTTTTTTTTTTATATTTACGATATTATTATGTAACGTCACTACTTGTATCCCCATTCGGGGGTAGTAAGAGGCTTGAGTGGCCATACACCACCACATTGTGGAGGTATTAACCAACTCAAAGCCCACGTGGTGAACCTTGTTGTGTATACAGGAACTGACTATTACCTAATCCCGAGGGATAGGTAGGTTTCCTCACGATGTTTTGAATTTAAGATCTTTATTGGAATCCTGCGGGCTTACCACCACCTCTTATAGCAGTTTTGTTTAACGTTTCAGCGACTTTTTGTGCAATGACGTTTCTTATTGTCATGACAATAAGGTACGTCATTGCCTAAAAAGTCGCTGAAACGTTAAAACGTTCCTGTAATTGAATCGCAATAAAAGTTCGTGGTAAGCCCCCTGGCCTTCTTTTGTTTTTCATTAGTTTCCTAGTCTTTTCTTGTGTTTTCTTTTTAATTGACTTCAAAAAGGAAGAAGTCTCTCAATTCGACCGTATATCTACGCATCTCTGCCTGACTTTGATTGCAGCTGGCTATGAGCGCCTCAGTTAATAGATTACCAGTTGCAACGAGACCTGTTTCGGACTCGTGTTAATTCTTGTCGATTTTTGTCGATTCTTATCGATTCCTGCCTTTTCTTGATTTGTTGAAGAAATGACAAAAACTGACAAGAAATTATAAGGAAAGACAGGCAATGACACAAAAACACAAGAAATGTCAAAAAACAACACGAAGTGACAATAAATTATGAAAAATGGCAAAACAATCCAAAAAAACACAAGTTATGACAAGAAACGACAAGAGTTACCAAGAAAAAATGAGTAAAAATTAGAAAGACAACTAATTACAAGAAAATTGAAAAATGACAAGAATATACAGGGTGAATTTTTCAAGCGTGCGTGGATGGCCAAATCCGAAACTATGAGGAATAGCGAAAAATACTCAAAGGAGTCTTGGGGCCGATTTTGATGAAAACTAAAACTGCATCATTGAATTTTTCAAAAAATAAAATTCTTAGCCAGGAATCGTACTACATAGTTCATTTTGAAAAAAAAAACCACACACTGTATTATTACACCATTCAATAGTGCCGCTGATAAGAAACCAATTCTGGGAAGTAATGACATACGGCAAACTTGAAGAAAGTGTTGGATTTTAATAAACTGCTCCATATTTTCAAGTTGTCTTTAATAAATCATACGTACATTACCTTTAGCTTGTTCGAAATTATGCTCCATATTTTTTTTATTTATCCTCGCAACGCAGTCATCTTTACAACATTATGTTCTTATTACAAATTTTCAATCGTTTTTGAACAATTAATCAGTTTAGGTTTAATAGGTTACCTACCTACTTAAGAGAAATAAAATAGTATTTTTGTTTAAAATGGGCTCTTTCCTTATGTTTGCCGTATGTCATTACTTCCCAGAATTCGTTCCTTATCAGCGACACTATCGAATGGTGTAATAATACAGTATGTGTATTTTTTTTATTGAAATTAACTAGTTCGATTCCTGTCTACGATTTTATTTTTTGAAAAATCCAATGATGTAGTTTTAGTTTTCATCAAAATCGGCCCGAGACTCCTTTGAGTACTTTTCGCTATTTCTCATAGTTTCGGATTTGGCCATCCACGCACGCTTTAAAAATTCACCCTGTATATTCTTGTCATTTTTCCATTTTCTTGTAATTAATTGTCTTTCTAATTTTTACTCATTTTTTCTTGGTAACTCTTGTCGTTTCTTGTCATAACTTGTGTTTGCTTGGATTGTTTTGCCATTTTTCATAATTTATTGCCACTTCGTGTTGTTTTTTGACATTTCTTGTGTTTTTGTGTCACTTCCTGTCTTTTCTTATAATTTCTTGTCAGTTTTTGTCATTTCTCGAACAAATCAAGAAAAGGCAGGAATCGATAAGAATCGACAAAAATCGACAAGAATTAACACGAGTCCGAATCGGGTCTCGTTGCAACTGGTAATCGATTTACTGAGGCGCTCATAGCCAGCTGCAATCAAAGTCAGGCAGAGATGCGTAGGTGGCATTTGAAGTGAGCGTATCCGTGCATCGGAGGCCATGTAAAAAGTCGATCCCAGTTGTTGTCATATAAGCAGCAGTCGTTAAACCTTGTCAGAGGTGTTCGGGCGGCTTGAAAAACTTTGACACCAGGTTGTTTACTAACCATTCGATAAGAAAAAGAGCTGTATATCGTTGGTGATAAGGTACAATATGACTACGAGAACCTTATTTTAAATGAAAAACACTTCACCTTTTTTTATTACGTCATAGTCGAGTAATCAACCGTTTAAAACGGATTGTTCGAGGTTCATGTTAGTTCTGTTTTTTTTTTTTCAAAATTAAAAAATAAATTGCAATAGGTTTAATCGAAACTCATAAATTAATGTCCTGTAATCTAAATAAATTAATTGCAGAGTACCATCAAAAGATTATATGCAATTTAAATTTTAATCAATTCATTATACCTAGGAGCTCTAGAATAATCTCAATGGAAGACCGGGACTGACATGCAATGGACCATCACGTCAGGCCAGGTGTAAGACCCCGTTTCACCTAACAAAATGAAAGCCCGGCCATGACTTCGCGCGATGGCAACGGACGACGCGTTTTTTGCTAAAATGTTGCAAACGAAAAAAAACGCTGTCGCCCGTCGCGCGAAGTCGTGGCCGAGCCCTGAGCCTTAAACTCGGGGCACCCACCCATCTAGGAATTTAATTGGCAAACCCGAAGATGATCCATGATCAAATCAAGCTAAAGATTGAGATGGTCGCCCACCTTTCGTCCGGAGTGCATGTCTTATAGTTGCGCTCCGCGAAATAATTGCTAAATATTAAGAGACTCGGTGCGATCATCTTTCAAAAACGGCATCTCAAGTTCGATCTAAATCTTGAGATCGATTTATTAATACGGGCCTAAATAAAAGTAGGCAAGATACGAATTTAGTAGGTACATGTCACTTCTGTTTTTGATTTATCATGTCGTCTTTTTTATGTGTCGTGGCGTCTCGAAAATTCTAAATTCAAAAAATTCACTTCGCGGTGTTCGAGCAAAAAGCGGTCAACCTCGAGCTGTCAGTCGCAATGGTTCCAGCCTTAAAAGCCATACTAATCTCACGCGCTCAAGCTCACAAGCTGACGTTCGGATGTCTTTGGTATAGTGTCGGGTTGGTCTAGCTCTTGGGTCGTTCGTCAGGTTTGTAACGGGTGCCCGTATTGACGTGTATAACTGTTTATAGAACTGTGTATGTTCTTCGACCTCCCTCAAAAGCTGTCGTTTGGATGAAACAATTCTGCCGTCATTCTGCCGATCTTCAGTTTCATTAGCTTACTTTGCCCAATAGACAGATTTCTAGCGTACACTTTGGAGATTTTGTTCCGGTCGATAGCCTCCTTAATACCTTCGGTATTAAATTGGCGGAAGTCACGTGTCAAGGTCTTCGTGATCTGTCTATTGAGCTGCCGGTATTTAAACGCGACATCTGAAGACTGCAGTATCATTTCACTCCTCTCCTTCCTCAGAGATTTTGTAGCACGGGCCTTGCATCCACGAACCCGTCGTTATAATCGTCCACGCTACTCCCTAGGACATCGTATCGGTTTTGAAATTCCAGCTGAAAGCTCTCGGGGTTTTGGATCTGGGTTGGTGCTGTCCGGTGCGTAGACTTCATCAGTCAAGATCTTTCAAGTTTTATATGTGTGTGTGTGTAACGTCACGACTTTTATCCCCATTCGGGGGTAGTCAGAGGCTTGAGTGACCCCACACCACCACATTGTGGAGGTATTAACCAACTCAAAGCCCACGTTTCACCAGATAGTCAAACCCAACGTGACACGTGGTGAACTTTGTCGCCGTGTATACAGGAACTGACTATTACCTAATCCCGAGGGATAGGTAGGTTTCCCCACGATGTTTTCCCTCACCGTCCGTCAAGTTTTATATTGAGATTCAATGTGCATCTTACCAGTCGGTGATCACTACCGGTTTTGACCGCGTTGATCACAGATACATCATTGAATACTTGCTTCTTCGTCGACATGATGGAGTCTATCTCGTTTTATGTTGCACCGTCGGGGCTCATCCAGGTCCACCTCCTGTGCTCACACTTCCTGAAGAAGGAGTTCATCATAAAGAGTCCCTCCTTCTCCATGAAGCCCGCCAGCTGGTGGCCCCGGTGGTTACGCCGTCCAACTCCAAATTGCCCTACTCGCAGCTCATCACCGTCTCATTTTTCCAGTTTCGCGTTGAAGTCACCCATGACAACGGTAAAGTAAGTTTTGGAACTATGCATGGCTCTAGAGATATCCTCATACATAGTTTCCACTTCGTTGTCTGAATATGCCAATGTCGGAGCGTACACCTGAACTACTTTTAACGAATACAATTGGGTTATTCGGCGAACAAGATACGCCGCCACCCTAGTTGACACACTCTACGACGACGATAAACCCGAGACCCCCTAGGCCTGCTAGTCGCCCTCTCGGAAATAGAGCAGGTTACCAGATTTCAGAATTATCGAGTCCTCCCCCCTCTTCCGACTTCAGATAATCCGATGACGTCCCATCGTACCCTACTCAATTTTTCCTCGAGCTCAATGATCTTCTCGTCGGTCCGCAGTGTGCGCGTGTTGCCAGGTCCAATCATCGGTTTATGTGGTAGCCGTCCTGCCGGAAATTCTTAACACCCCCTCCCCCGCCGTTACCATAGCCGCTACCATGGCCAGGACTAGCTAGCGAGGCTGCCGGGGACTGGGGGTCGGTTCCTGTTTGTCCGTATCATTGGGGGGTTTTGCCATAATCGCTACGCTGGGCAGATGGGTTGGCGATCGCAGTAGGTAAAATACGTACTCGGAGGACGCTGCTGCCCATCCTCCGGTGAATCCCTTAGTCGCCTCTTACGGCACCCAAGGAATGAGATGGGTTGGTGCTATTCTAAGCACCACACGGCAGATTTTAAAGTTGATATTTCTTGTTATTTTAAATACTGTATCTCTACAAAGAGCGCTTTCACACGACTGCCAACGATATCCAACAACTGCCGACTACGCCCCTCAGCGATTGTGGTAGTCGTTCGCGTTAAAAGAGCAGTAGGAAATTTCAATAAACACATTCAAGGTGTACTTATAATAAATAAAATATATACTTACCTTAAAGTGTAGAACACACACTAATTTTATAATGAATTTTGCATGATCTAATACCATTACTTTAAAATTTAAGGCTATGTGTATTGAAATTAAAAGCGGCATATCCGTTAGTGTTGTCATGTTTACGGTTTTGCCTCGCTATAATGAATAAAAAAGCGCCGTTTATAACGTTTTGCAATACATTACTTTACTTTTTTGTCTCGTTTAAGATATTTCTGCTCGGAAATTGACAATGATAAACTTTTACTTAAGCTGTTTTGTCTTTTATTAGAAAATCTCAGTGGGTCGTTTGCAACATTTCTACTTGCATTTGTTTTGAGAAAAAAAGTTACTTAACCTGTTTTGTCTAATCGTGGTTATTTTATTATTGTAGTTTATGTCTTTTTGTTTCGATTAAAAAAATTTAGTCCTGTCGCTTGCTCCTTTTCTACCTGCCGCCTTGTCATGTTTTTAGAGCTTATGAGCCACTATCTCAGAAACTAAGGGGCCTATTTATTAAATATTTGTTTGAGTAGATAAAGCATGTTTTTGTAGGTTTTCTGCTTTTGGTTTTATCTAAAAAGGTCTATCGAGTAAAAAGTTATGATTTTTTTTCCGAATTTTAAAACTTTAAACGGCTCTCCTGTAAAGTTGCTATTATGGCGCTTGTTACCTTTTGACTTTCAAGCGTCGATATCAAATGGTGTCCGCTGCAGGCCGATGCCGGTGCTGACGGGTTAGATAATACTCTTTGATATACTGCACTCATCTTGTTGTGGGTATCGTAAAAGGAAAAGGCGATTAAAGACGCCCCTTGAATCCACAGGAACTGCAACACTGCTCACAAAACCAACCAACTGTCACTAAAAAAACACTGTCTTGGCTAGTAGCCCGCCAGGCTGAAAGCCTTGTATCCTCGTAGGTAGGTAGGTACCTATTCACCTTCGTGTACTTACCTAAATAACGGATACTCGTGTCCCGGTGAACTACCTATTAATCTTTCTACAAATATTCTTTAGTTTTATCACTTCTATTAAGCCTACACAATGCTATCGGACTTCTGATAGGTACCTACTTATTTAAATACAACTTTGGAAGATTAGCATACGAACTGAGTGCTACAACAAATCAGGCTATAGGTATTGCAACCAAAATTCACCCCAACGGGACTCGAACTCGCAAGCATTTGTTGCAGTACCTAAGTAGGCTTCCGCTGAATCCTCTAGAGCTGGGGTTATCGATTAAATTTTTAATATGCGATGATTTAGTAGGTAATTAATATACCTGAATTTGAAATTAAAGGCATCATCCTTTTAAACTATGATTCTACACATGATTCAGAATATTTTGGGAAAACAAATAATAAAATCGATTGATAAAAAAATATTGCTCGTGTAAGCAAAAAAGCAAACCAGTTAACTGTTATACCTTACCTGGATTAATTATCTTACCTGGATTATTGGTATTTCAAAAATCCAATGATGCAGTTTTAGTTTTCATCAAAATCGGGCCCGAGACTCCTTTGAGTACTCTACTTTTCGCTATTCCTCATAGTTTCGGATTTAGCCACGAAAGCACACTTGAAAAATTCATTCTGTATACCTACTACCATCATAGGTTATTAAAGAAGTACCTACCTAGACAAATAAGTATAGGTACAACCTACAATATTATCTACAGTCTACAATAGCTATACAAGAACTCTTCAGTGAAGAGTCTTCACTCATGCGGGCTTAATCATGAAAGATAGGTACCCATATCTCAGTAAAAATATATCTACTTATTTACATACATGATAGCTATTGTATTATCAATAAAAATGTACCGAAACGGACACCTTTAGAGTTAATATCTATATTTATAAATACGTTGCGGATTGGCTAAGGTTGCATTGCAATAAAAACTAGTTTTGTTCTCGCGTGCTTATAGTTATATTATTGGAGGGGAAATCGTGTTGTCCACATGTCACTGTCCTGGCCTTCGCAGAGCAGTGTGGACGCTTGCTGATTCGAGGTGCGTATCATTCGAATTTCGAATTGTGTATTTACATCACGGACTCACTGCGAACAAGAATATTCCATCATTGAGCAAAGGTATCTGTTTGCTAAACCTTAATACTAACTCTATTAACTAACTAAACCAACTATCTACTAAACCTAACTGAAACCAAACTTTCGAAACATGACTAAATCTAAGTATATTTTTAATGACTAAATCTAAGTATATTTTTAATAACAGAGTTGATCTACCTATTTTAATTTAAACCATAATGGCCATGTAAAACTAATAATCTTTATTTATTTTACTATTGTTTTTAAAAGTTAATCAATAACCAAAGATTTTCAGAAATAATCTGTGTCAATAACTATCACTTGCTTAAGGGCAAAACAGTTGGACGTGTTTTTAAAAGTATAATCCCACTTATAAATCATTGCGAGTAAGGTGCCTATTTTTTTCGTGTCTATAATTAATATTAGACGCCCCAGTTCTCGACTTTTACTTTAGCTCACGACACGATAGGTACCGGTAAGGTCGTGTTTCATTATCTCCTATCGGCTATATTTAACGTTCTTTTCATTTTATAAGAATTCGCGACATGCTGTTTGCTAAATCGTCGTTTTCGGCGGTGCAGTTGTGTAAACAGCTTGATGTTTGATAAAACAGTAGTGAGTTGCAAGTAGATACACGTAAGTAGGTAATGTAGGTACAGTCACCGACAACACAGATTCAGTAGATTTTTTTATGATTTTGTATGCTGCTAATAAGTATATTCATCTCATGATTGTAGTACCTAATAGAGCCTTAGGGTATTTTGTGAAAATAAGTTTCTCGGAAATTATAACGCATTGTAACTAGGTACTTTCTTCTATTTATTTTGCTTTTTTAAGTAGGGATTTTCTTACTGTGCAAATGGCAAATTTTTCTCGTAAGCAAATTTATAACAATAAAAAACCTAAATATAAAATAATTACATTTTTAATTTATAGCAGTCTGCGTATTTATTCGCTTTGTACGAAAAACTGAAAGTTTTCGATACAGTCCGCTGTTTAAATACGCAATGACAAATACGCAGACGATAAATTATCATTTAGCTTACCTACGAGAAAAATTATACTCCGCGCCCAGAATTATCAAGTTGTTTCCTCAATGTCTTTGAGACTCTATAGTTTACGTTTTATGTACAACGATCACCTCTAATTAACTAGCGTCATAATTAAAACAGCGTTTCTTTGAATTATCGGTAAAATATCGCATCTTAATAAGCGCACTAAATTGATTGGATGCCTGTAACATTTTAATTACGATACGCAAGTCATGTCAATCTTCTATTAAGATTATCGAAGGAATTCTCATTACTTTCGCATAAGTAGGTTTGTAAGTTACCTACGGTTGGTATAAATAGGTACATTAAGCTCAATATTGGAAACGTAATCTTCGTAGTGACCTGTCTATACGTAGATACCTTAATGTTTTAACTAATTACTAATTAATTATAAAATATCTACTTACGTTAATTTAAATACTTATTCCTTCCAGATAACAATGTGGCTGCCGAGGTTCTATATATACGTCGCTTACATAGTGATATTATTGAAATGGTGAGTCCTAAATAATAAAACACAGTGCCAATCACACGCCTAGATGGCCTAGGGCACTTCCGGAGCATTGCCGCGGCATATCGGCCTGATTGTTATTTTAATTATTTAATTAAACATACAATTAGGATGGATGAATTTACAGTTCGCTGACGGTGAGGGAAAACATCGTGAGTAAACCTACCTATCCCCCGGGATTAGGAAATAGTCAGTTCCTGTATACACGGCGACAAGGTTCACCACCTGTCACGTTGGGTTCTGACTATCTGGTGAAACGTGGGCTTTGAGTTGGCTTAATACCTCCACAATGTGGTGGTGTATGGCCACTCAAGCCTCTGACTACCCCCGAATGGGGATAAAAGTCGTGACGTTATATATATTTTATATATATTTTAATTAGGATGGATGGCCATCCATAAATTACGTCACACGAATTTCATGAATTTTAGACCCCTCCCCCCTTGTCACAGCTGGTCACATTTGCGAAACTCCCCCCCTCCCTGTGTGATTCACATATTTTATTTATTTTTTGAAATTTTCGAAATTTTTCGTTAGAAATTCAAATTACGGTTTTAATATCTAGATATATTAGATTTTTAAATGTGACGTCACAAAACTTAGGACGCCTCCCACCCCCTTGTCACACAATGTCACATTTCGTCGACTCCCTCCCCCTTTACGTGTGACGTAATTTATGGACGGCCCCTTAAACATAATATATTAATTAAAAATAGAATAAATCACATCTAAAATCAACGATGTCATAGAAATGACTATTGAATACCGTGCATAAGATGTTCTTTTGTTCTTTTGTTTTATTTTTTTGTGAGTAGGTAACTAAATGAGCTATTTCCTATTTCGTTTAATTTCTTTGTTGTTTCGCGAAATAATAGTACATTACTGCCGCGGTCTCTAATGAGTGTGTTGTTGACGCGTTGTTGATGGCCGAAAGCGCGGCGCAGCGCAGCTCCAGGCCTCCACAGCGCGGTCAGCATTGCAACCCTTGACGGACAAGTTAAAATAAAGGCCGAGACCGAAGGTCGAGGCCTTTATAGCGCGGCCAGCAAGGATTGCAATGATGACCAAGCTTGAAGGCCGAGAACGTAGCGAAGCTTAGCTTGAGGCCATTATAGCGTGGTCAGCAGTACACTCATTAAAGACCAAGGCTTGTATAGTGCTTTACTCAAAAATGCGACTATTAGTTTGAACAAAACTAGCTAAGTAGGTATAAAAATTAATACAATATATTTAGCCGAAGCGACTGTAGCCTAGGGGTGAACAGGTTGGGCTAACAATCAGAAGGTCCCAGGTTCGATCCCCGGTGGGGCATGCACCAATGGATGAATTTTCATCTATGTGCATAATTTACAGTTCGCTGACGGTGAGGGAAAACATCGTGAGGAAACCCACCTATCCCTCGGGATTAGGTAATAGTCAGTTCCTGTATACACGGCGACACGGTTCACCACCTGTCACGTTGGGTTCTGACTATTAGTGAAACGTGGGCTTTGAGTTGGTTAATACCTCCACAATGTGGTGGTGTATGGCCACTCAAGCCTCTGACTACCCCCGAACGGGGATAAAAGTCGTGACGTTACATTACATTATTATTACAATATATTTATATTTTTACGAACTATATCTATAGTTGTGTATTTTCTATGTTTACGTTTCCATGGCAACGGCACGACCAACTCGTTTTAACCGTCAATAAGATTTTTTTACAAACCATAAACATACCTGTTTGTTACGTTTCCATGGCAACGGTCAGATAACAGCAATATAATGGTGGTCATACTCGATTATAATACATTATATATCATGCGTTTCTTGCAATACGACAAATTCGACTTTGCTCGAAGAAGGTTTGCGAAATAATGACAACATTATAAACTTTTTTGAGTAAAGTTTTTTTAATTGCATTCAGCACATGAACGTAATACCATTGAACGAGGACTGTGGACTACAAACTTTATTTTCCTTTCATTCATTCAAAAATAAACCTTATCTGACGGACTTAACGCCCACGATGCAGGCTTTATAAAAACCGGTCCCAGCCAGATACCTATAACTGCGCCTTCTTTCCCTTTCTAACAGTACAACCTTTCAACCCTTGTGTTGCCAGTTAATATTTATTCGATCACCTTAAACTTGGTAAATTTTCATGTTAAGAATAATAAACAATAAAGTCGATTAATGAAATACCAATGGTAAAGTATAAGAATATCCTAAGATTAAAATTTCAAATATAAATAAATATCTGGAAATAAGTACTTACCTTCTTTAATAATTCGCTTGTAATTGTCAGTTCCGTGATGTCTATAGGAATCGTAGCAGAAATAAAATTAAAAACTTGAAACACAGAACGTCAATTTGCGTGACACACGACATTTTCAGCTAATTTTAAATCTAGAGGATTGTGCTGAATTTTCTCATAAAAATGGGTAGAATATGCGTAATGCAAGGGTGTAAAAGCGAATATTATCCGAATTAAGGATTATCTTAACATAGGTAAGTGGGTAACTATGTTTTCCACGTTAAGTACATTTTAGATGTTCGGGTGACATAAATTTCGCTAGTAAAAAGGACTATAATATAAATCTTATTATGTGTCTGTGTTAACTGAGGAATATCGTCCACGGGAACTGTTTGCAGCGATAAAGTCGCGCTTTTCGTTGCCGCACGACTACATCGCTACTTTTTGAAGTCGGTCGCATTTGCAACGCGCGACAGACCACACGCTGGTAAAACGCGACGCTCATGCCGCGTTGTCACGGCTCATCGGGCTCGCACACGGCGTTCGCGTCGTTCACACGCTCGAGGAACGCGCACGTCTAGGGCCAGATTAACCCTTGTAGGGACACATGTAATTATGTGAGGCGAAGTATAAGGTAAACAAACAAAGTATAAAGAGTGTGAGGGTATGAAAGGCGAGAGAGTTACTACGCGCTGTCCCGACTGAACGGTTGTCGCCCGGGGGTTTACATAGTGGAAATAAATTTACGTTTTTAAATTGGATTTTGGGACTATTTATTTAACTACCATATAATTATTTGAGAACGGACAATAGCCATTGGTGTGAGTGAGTTTTGTGATAAATAAAATAACGACATACGAAGGACGTTAAACCCTTTCAGGCAATGTAATTCTCGGGGCCCCTTTCCTTTACCCTTTTGTTACTTTTTAATAGTACATTACTGCCACGGTCTGTAATGAGTGTGTTGCTGGGCGCGTTGTTGATGGCCGAAAGCGCGGCGCAGCGCAGCTCCAGGCCTCCACAGCGCGGTCAGCATTGCAACCCTTGATGGACAATATAAAATAAAGGCCGAGACCGATGGTTTGTCGATTGAAATTGTTTGCAATTGGGACGACTTTTGACTTTACACTTCCCGATTACTCCTAAGCAATAAAAAACAAAAAAACAATTTTGTCTTTTACAGATCCCAGGCGTGTAAATTGGTTACAACAAATACCTATTGGCTACAGAAAAATTACCCAAAATTCCGTCATATACAGCAAGCATTTTAAGCCGACAGATTATGTCCCTAATTTAACACAACGAGTTTTAAAGGAAAATGCCCTGCCCTCACTGTTCCTTTTCGTTAGCACAAAGGACAATGGGCAAAAATTGTCCAAATGTACACCACTTCCAAGACCTACGTCACTCGATAGACCACTATATACTGAGTAACTTTTGCAAAGGCAGTTCAACAAAATAGGCTGTCAGTAAAAAAAAAATGAGTAGTTTAAAAAAATATTTTAATTTTTTTATTCACACTTAGTGTTATGTCTTATACATTTTTTTCGAAAGGCAACAATATAAATACACTTTCTAACATTAAATAAAAATAAAATAAGCTGTCAGAAAGCAAAAAATGTCGTGAAAAGTTTTTATTATTATTTTTGTTACCTGATGAAAAGTGAACAACAAGCGCTTCTATAAAATAAATAAGCAGGTACCTTCTATGCGTTACCTTACTTTTTCACTTGATGATAAGTGAAAAAGTAAGGTAACGCATAGAAGGTACCTGCTTATTTATTTTATAGAAGCGCTTGTTGTTCACTTTTCATCAGGTAACAAAAATAATAATAAAAACTAATCACGACATTTTTTGCTTTCTGACAGCTTATTTTATTTTTATTTAATGTTAGAAAGTGTATTTATATTGTTGCCTTTCGAAAAAAATGTATAAGACATAACACTAAGTGTGAAATAAAAAAATTAAAATATTTTTTTAAACTACTCATTTTTTTTTTACTGACAGCCTATTTTGTTGAACTGCCTTTGTAAAAGTTACTCAGTATTTAGTGGTCTATCGGGTTACGTAGATCTCGTCAGTGGTGGATATTTGGACCAAGTCCCATACAGTTTAGCCTATTGTCCTTTAATTTTGTCTTATGGTCTAATTAGTTAGATATTCTTAGGGTACCGTACCTAATAAGGAAAAAAACTAAACCCTAATATGATAACTTTGTTGTTCGTCTGTCTGTCTCTATGTCCGTCTGTCACAACTTGCACAGCCCAAATCAAACATAACATGTTAACAGTAGTAGGTACCTTTTATAGCATAGAAAAAGAGTAAGTATAGGAAAGATAAGTATAGGAAAAACCATAGATATGGAGAGCCTAGAAAACGTCCAAGCGTGTGAAGTGTCATGTTACTTTATATTACAAAGTGGCAAAATCTACGATCTTAAATACTATTTTGTATCTCCATTTGGGTTGCCAAGATACAGACAGGCACTCGCGTAGTTTGGCCACCGCAGACTAATTTATTGTACCTACTAATGTTTTTATGAAAATAAACATCCTTTTGCCTTATTTTCTTATTATTTTCCTATCATAACAATCTTGGAACAATATAACGTTTTCACCAGATAGCCATGGGGACGTTCTCCAAATGTCAAAATATTATGGTCACTCTTGTTGGCAAAGGAAACAACGTTCAGTGTGGTATATCGCTGTCGGCTTCACTTTTGCTGGCAAGTCATCATTCCAGGTGTTAGAGACTTAAAACTTCCTTGATTCAGCATGGTTCGTAATCTGTAATTATTGGTTTTATAGCGTTTTATATACATATAGTAGGCAGGTAAGTAGGTACCTTAATGTCTAATAATGTGTTTATGTTCGAATGACGTTGTCCATTCGATCATTGCGTTGTCCAAATAGCGTCTCTTGTAGGCAGGCAAGCCTTGTAGGTATAAGGACCTACACCTTAGTACAGTAGGATGAACTTCTACTTAATACACTGACTGACTAACTGACAGACTCCGTACTTAACCGGTCGGTCTAGAAGCATGAAATATTTCACACAGAAATCCTATGTAACATAGATGAGCAATAAGAAAGGATATTTAAAAATTCATCCCATAAGGCAGTTAAATAGGGGATGAAAGCTAAACTAATAAAGTACCAATCAGTTAGTGAAGGTTCCGCATACAATATGAGTGCTATGAATAGCGCGTGGATTTCACAATGATAATAATTATGCAACTAAAGGCCGTTACAATTTCTTTACAAATTCCGTGCAAAAATTGGTGAACCACATTTGAAATTGATTTAGACACGCTGAGACATTAGTTACAGACTATTAGATATAGAAAGTGGTAGCTAATGGGTGTCATGTAACTTTACGGGGCCCGTAGTCTTTCCTAATATTTTCTTTCTGATGATTCAAAATAATAATAATAAAGTTTTCAAACTTAAGGGTCTTATTGACATTTGAGAATGCGAAAATGACAGAATAACGACGTGTCAAAATGTTAAAAGCGTCTTAAATAGTTAAGTGAACTTTGATTACCTAAGGCCTTAGGTAATCAAAGTTCACTTAACTATTTAAGACGGCCTAAGGCCTTTGGCCTTAGGTGATCCTACCTAATGTGCCTACTTTAGGGGCTTAGGTATTTTTAAAAAGAGCGCTTAATGATCTGCTTTAAATTCCAATAATGTCAAAAAAGTATGTAAGAGGTAGTGACTTCATGATATGCCGTTCTTATACATACAGACCAATATGAAAGGTTGGGTATGTGCCCAGGAATATTACGATCACTGGGAATGTTCCCAATATTCCTGGGAACAGACACAAGGGGGGCGGTTGAAACCGCCAAAATCAAACACCAACCTGTACCCGCCGCAATAGACCACACTATTAATTTAAAATAAGCAGTGATATCCTTTGCGATCGTACTTTTTATGGTGTCCCGCGACAGAGTTATGTACCTACTTTCAGTGTGGGAACAAAGAGAGTTCAACACAGAACACGTGAATAGTTTTATACAAGTTCTTGTTTGATTATGTTGCTGTTGGCAATTGTATTAAGGCTGCTGATTTCGTTGGTACAACCTAAACTGACTCAGTAACTGTAGCCATCTTACGATCGTGAAATAGGTGTAAAAATATAAAAGTAGAGACTTTATGTATCAAAACGTAGTTTAGTCGAAATTTGATAAAAACAGCATCGACATCATTATTTTATAACAAGTAGGAATATCTAGTGTTTTTGAAAATGAACGCACAATTGCAGATACAGGTAATGTCACAATACTTATTAGTAATATCAAATAGTATTTGTAAAATATGTTAGCTATCTGTACATATTTCAAATTCTAAATCAATAAAAGTTAGGTACGTCGTAACGACGTCGGCCAAAGTACCTAGTTGTAATTGTAGTTGTTATTGGACGCAAATGGATAATTGGTTTTCGATCGATACTCCACTGGTAGAATTAAAAATTCAAAGGATCGCCGTCATATGTTCTATTTTTGAGTTATGTCTTCTATTTCCGTCCCACTCATTAATTGCGTCTACATCAATATAATTCAACGCCTTCCGCACACGGATCATAAGGCCGTGGTCTCCTATTAAATGCCATCGGTCGCTTACAGCGTCACGAGTACGCCGCGTCACAATGCTTACTATAGAAATGTACTGTTGTGGTCTCCTTCACACGCCAACGTCACGATAGTAAAATTGTGACGCGGCGTACGCGTGACGCTGTAAGCGGCTGATGGCATTTAATAGGAGACCACGGCCTAAGCAATAGTGGTCTCGTAGCGTATCGTCAAGACGCAACGAGTACGAGATCTGCAAGTTCTAACGTAATTTGTTGTGTGGTAGCGTGATCGCTGAGGAGCAGTCTCCGTGGCGATGGGCGTGCGAGGACAACAAGTGCGTGAAGACGCTCAACGACCCCAGCAACCACGACCCCGTCCTGAGCCTCGAGGCTTGCAAGATGTTCTGCAATGAGTACGGTGAGTCTCTCTTCTATTACCTAAAGTTACCTTCTCTTGCTCTGTATCAAGCTAAACAAGTTAATTTCACAAGAGTTCTTTCATTAGTCTGAACTTAACGATGTTGATATCAGTTTAGATAGCTATTTGGGACTAAGATAAAACTTCTGATACATATTTAGTCTTATCTAAAGGATTTCGATTTATGGATGGGTAAAGATAATATCCTTTATTTTTACCGTCTTCATTAGTTCCCTAATAAATATCATCATCAGTTAAAGTAAGAGCTTGATCAATGTTAACAAACAAGCTGTAGCCTGACTGATCCATATTGTATTAGCGACTGTCGTCTGTCCTCCGAGACTGCTTCTGTAGCTTTACCATGGTCTACCTATCAAGGCGTCGCTATTGGTAACATTTAATGAGCCCGAAACGACTACCTATAGATGTTAAAATTAGAAACGCGACCATCGACTTAATGTGTCCTGAAAAGCATGAAGGGGCAGTCAGATCGTAGAATGTGCACCGCAGCTAAGTCCTGGATAGCGGCTGCAATTATATTGAAATAAATCCGAATTTTCAATAATACCTACTTAAACTTCCCGGGTTGATCATGATCTATATGAAGCTATTCATAGATACCTAATGATCAAAATATTTTAATTTTATTATGTAGTTATCGTAAATGCCTACCTAAGTAGAATTTTATAAGTAGGTGGGTATTAACTTTTTAATTTTAATACGGATCAAACTAAAAAAATATGTTTGTCGATTCGTTCTGGGTTCAATATCCTAATTTCCATTTTCAATGGCGATTCTTGGTGTCTCACTTGAAATTATCCTCTTGTGGCGCGACACAAGAGACGGGTTCCAAAATGTCAACAATGCGTCACCGGCACCACCTACACCCATCAGGTTCCGAGTACTTTTTTGCTATCGTAAGTAGGTACCTATTATTGAAAATATAAAATGTGCTAACAGACGGATACAATAACAATAAAGCAGGAAAAACACAGTAGGATAGTTGGTGTTAATTATTTTTTTATTGTGAGTGTCCTAATGCTAATTTATTAATTAGATGTTTTCGTCTTTTCAACGTAGAAGTTTTTAGAAATACAAGTTATCCTTCTATTTAGTTTTTTTAGCATTATTATACGAACGCACTCAACCTATTTTTGTCATTAGGACTTCCTCCTTTTTGATCTGAGAATTGACTTGATCCAGAATGTGCTATTGACCTGAGACCATTCCATTTGATCCATAATAAATAAACGATTCATTCGGATATTAAGGACCTGTTTCAAATCGATAACTCCAAATAGGTAAAAAAGGCAAAACGTCAAAATTATTTGGCAAATAAAAGTTATCGGACGATTCTCAAACAGGCCCTTAGAATATTTTTATGAAACGCAGGATCAATATTTATATTTTTTTGAATTGCTATATTACTTTTAAGCCAAAAATGTCCTAAGTCAGCATGAGATTTCTCAACATCTATATTTGGATCGCGTCTTGCCGCGTATGCTGCGGGTTCTTGACCCCTCATAAACGGCTCTGATTATGTTAATATGCAATCGGGGTACAATGTACCCGTTTTATTGGCTTTAGATTTCGCCAAATGATAGCATCATTTCTTATCCCAATCGACATTATATCCGAAAGCGGCAGGTTAAACCTGATCAACTTGGAACTACCGTAATAATTTACCACACTTATATAGAATTTATATTTAAATTTATAATCAGTTAAGTAGACATACAGAGGTTAGTGGCGAAGACAATAATGATGGCTTTTTAAAAGCTAGGAATATAACTCGTAGTCCCAATGTTCCTTGCAGTAGGCACACTACTGGTTTTAAATGCCGAGAGGCGTAAGCATCCATCTGAATGAACATTAATTAGGAAACTTAATGTAGATCATAATTATAAAATTAGCTTCCAAGAAAAATACTTCTACGGAAGAAACTTTTAATACAAATGATTGTTGCAGGTCTATTATGGCCAAAACCTACTGGGGACGCGGACCTGGGTAACTTCTTGTCCAAAATCAACATCAACAACATTGAAATCCTACCCGAGAAGGAAGGCAGGGCTAACGATCTCTTGTCTGAGGCTGGGCAGGTAAGTTCTTAACTTAGACTAAGGTCTGAACCTGAAATATTGTTTTATACAATCGTACCTAAGCTATGCTGTTAATGTTAAAGAAGGTACAAGACTAATATAATGCAATATCAGTGTGCAGTATGTTTTAGCGGGAGTTTATTTCATCCAATCCAAAGTTCCAAAAACTGGATTTATTTTAACTTTGATTACTTATCTTGTATCTTTGCCCAGTTGGTCATTCTGGGCATCTATTAATGAAAAAATATATAGCCATTTGATATTTAAATTTATTTGTTATTGTATAATTTAGGCAATCGTGCTTTTCATAGTAGCTATCCTGGTGAGTGGTACCCGGGCTTCGCATCTGACATCATTGAACCACTTAAAGACAAATGGTCTCTGATATTATCATGAATCCTTCATTATAAATCGAAAATTCTGGACAGTCAACATGCAGTCATCTGGTAACATGCTGAACGCCAAGAATTTACGAATCATAATGAAGAATTCACGAAGATATTAGGGACCAATGGTCTCGCAATGGTTAATTGTTACCGGACTCGACTACCTCATTGACAATTTTGTAATGATTGAATGTTTTTCTTCCAGCGGTTTAAAGGTCTGATATCACAGGCGGTACCTAGAGGGTTGTCGCCAAAGGCTACGGGGAAAGCGCTCTCGGTGTATCTCATCAATGAAAAGCCTGATCTAAGAGGTGAGCAATAATTGTAACTAGCGTCAGATTGGGAATAAGAACTTTGATGCGCACGGGAATATTGGGAATATTTCCAATGTTCTAAACATTCTCGGAAACTGCACAGATATAGTTGTAACTTGTTAATAACCTTCTTAACTTTTGTCCGAAACTTTTCGTTAAAAGTTAAAATTACTATTAGTATGAACATAGAATACATATAGAGGGAAAACAAGCATTGCATCCTCTATTTTGGTGTATTAAATCGTGATCCTATGATCAGTAATCTAGGTTGAATGTGGGAACTACTTAGATCACGCTACAGAATTCTAGTTCTGATTTCGTAAAGCCCTCCCGGCTGTCATTTAGAACCCGCTATTTTACTTTCTAGTGGAAACCACGCCTTAATCTAGTCAACTGGTTTTGTAAAACTTGTCAGTTACGAATATCACACACTCTGCGGCATGTGTACCATAAACATTTATTTTGATGGTCATTCATACGAGTATTGTATTCAAAACTGTTGACGATTGCAGAAATAATTGTACAATACCCAAACCTAACAAGCCTCACAATTGATAAGCGCCGTAACATTACCATTTGCATGAGAATAGTTTTTTAGCTGACATTAATGTAAGAATTCGATGTGGATGGTGGATATGGTATTGTTATATTAATAGATAGACGTGATCTGTATGTTAGAGTCTTTCAAATCTATGTCCAGTGTCCTTACTATGCGCCACTACTTTAAGTACTCTTACTACTCCTGAGAATATTGAATAATTCTTCATTATAGTCTGCTTATAGTCGCTCGTTGGTTGAATAGGTACCACGACCACAACTCTAGCTCTTAGTCTAAGTAGGCGAAAACATGGCAGGTCATCGGTCCGCATTGTGGGGACAAGTCTATTTCGTACAAATTGTTCGTACGAGCTTTACCAAGTGGGGGCATGCGTCGAGACCGTGCGATATAAAGTCATCATGCAGTGTAAATGTAACGTCACGACTTTTATCCCCATTCGGAGGTAGTCAGAGGCTTGAGTGGCCATACACCACCACATTGTGGAGGTATTAACCAACTCAAAGCCCAGGTTTCACCAGATAGTCAGAACCCAACGTGACAGGTGGTGAACCTTGTCGCCGTGTATACAGGAACTGACTATTACCTAATCCCGAGAGATAGGTAGGTTTCCTCACGATGTTTTCCCCACCGTCAGCGAACTGTAAATTATGCAAGTAGATGAAAATATCATCATGCACATAGCCCTAAGAAATTTGAATCTTTTCTAGAATTCTCCCTGGACTTCGATGAGAGTTACACGATCAAGGTGTCGGCGTCTTCGACCGACAAAGTGAACGCTACCATCAAGGCTGGCTCGTTCTTCGGACTGCGGCACGGACTGGAGACTCTGGCGCAGCTGATCGTGTACGACGACATTAGGAACCATATGCTGGTAAGATCGAAACTTTAGCACTAAGCAATACAGTGTCAATTTGTGTATCAGTAGTATGAAGACTTAAGGGCTTAAGGGCTTTTGTAGTAAGTATATAATTGTAGAATAATACTTCTTTATTGGTAGGTATTCCGTATGCAGCTACCGTAATATATAGGTAGGTATGAAAACAAATTATGGGGGGGGGGGGGGCGGGGGTAAAGAAATAACTCCTATGCATAGATATACCTAGCTTTAGGCCTATAGAAGGCTCAAAGCAGGAATTTCCTGTACGTAATTAATAATGTAAGTAGGAGTCAAATATAAGTTTTGAATGAAAAAACATATTCTGTCACCTTCTCCTCGGTACGCTACTATGTAAGTATTATAATAAAACCTTCATCAGAATCATCTTCATGAATATGCGCCGGCGCGCGTACTTATTAGTCATATCACAGAATAGAGAACGGTCATACGCGCGGGCGTCGGTGCCATAGCGAGTTTTTACAATACGCGACGGATGTTTTAGGCACAATAGACATTATTATAATAAGTTTAGAAGTTAAATAACTAGATCGTAATGCTGCAGTGTTCTATGAATATCTGTCAAAACGTCAAATTTATTTGGTGGATAAAATCTTCTTATCTGGCCATTTTGAAATAGGCCTTAGTGTATTCGAAAATAGTTTACGTTGACGATACGCTCTAATAGGGGGTGTCCATATATTACGTGAGGTGATTTTTGAGATTTTTCGACCCCCCCTCCTCCCTCGGTGAGATTTCCTGAGATTGTGCTCGACCCTCCCTCCGCCTCTAATCTCACGTGAGATTTTTCAAAAGCTATATTCTAGAGGAGAAACATGTTTTACTGAATTTAACCCAGTTTTCTTACAATTTTATACTGTTTTTTGCGGTAAAAAAGAATTACGTGAGATTTACCGAGACCCCCCCTCTCCCCCACGTGAGATTTGGTGAGATTTTGCTCGACCCCCTCCCCCCCTAAATGCCTCACGTAATTTATGGACGCCCCCTTAGCACTATCCCTTATTCGAGTTTTGAGTTCAGTAACTCCTCTGGTGGTGTTTGGATCTCAGAAGGCGCCAAATGGCGACAAGTTTAGTATACCGGTTTAGTTTGTTGACTCAACGTTTGACTCAACGCGGCCATCTACTTTATTTGCGTAATGGGTTCAGGGCCCTGAGTGTATTTTTCTCGCGAGCTAACTTACACTTTATAGTCTGCGTATTTGTCATATTGTCAGCAAATGAAACAGCATTTGTCAGTGGTAGAGCCAAGCTGAAGCCAATTTACTGCAGCTCCTATATGGGCTGGCTCGACCAGATTAGTACCCTCCTACAGAAGATCGGCGTAAAGTAGCAAGCCCAATGAGGCTGTATCCATGCGCAAACACAATTGCTCCGCTGTCGTCCAGCCAGAGTTAGTCTTACGTGGTTTTACGTAATTATGGATGGGGAGCCCAGCGTGCACTTCGTGGATTTACTCGAGCGTCGTCCAAACCTAGTAGATTCCTAGAAGATTAGTAGAGAGAAAAAAAATATAGCTCAGGCGTGGCGCTCCAGACGCAGCCATTGATTATTCTTAGGAGTTTTTGATAAACTGGTATATTATAATAATTAAATAGACTGTGTCATAGGTACTTAAGTATCTAGCTAGGTAGACTAATGTGAGGTTAGCAGGTGAAGTAGGTGCTGATTGCAATTTCCCTTACAGATAGTTCGGGATGTGTCGATAAGCGACAAGCCAGTGTACCCGTACCGTGGCATCTTGCTCGACACCGCGAGGAACTACTTCACCGTCGACTCCATCAAGGCTACTATAGGCAAGTACTCAAACGCTACTCAAATTTGAGAGCAGCTTAGTTGTAACATCTCGTACGTACCTCTCAAGTCATAATGACGCTAAAGGTTGGCACTCATCTATCAACTCGGCACCCGACCAGCACCGCCTCGCCGCTCGGCGTCCACCCGTTGTCGACAGGTGGTCCGCGGGCGGACGCTGCTTTTACACCATAAACGTCACGTGATCAACCAGTGGACCGCGCGTGGTCAAAGAGTGAACGCCACGTGGTCAGCGTGTGCTCCACTTATTTACGGTTCAGTTAGTGGATGCCGATCGATGAGGCGGTGCTGGTCGGGTGCCGATTTGATAGAAGAGTGCCAACCTTAATTCTGCAGTCTACAAAATTAAGACAGAACTAAAGGAAATTGGTGCGTCCTGAATCTTCGCAAGCCTCGCCCGAGCACTCGTGTTATGTCTATGCGTTCCGACGTCAAAACTGAGTGCTCGGGCGCGGCATGCGCCTGGTGTAGACGCAGCTATTGAAGTATTGTGATCAACAGATGCAATGGCGGCGGTGAAACTCAACACATTCCATTGGCACATCACCGACAGTCACAGCTTCCCGTTCGTGTCCTCCAGGAGGCCAAAACTGACTAAATACGGAGCCTACTCCCCTGCCAAGGTAACTTAACTACTAAGTTAACTACTGTATTAATCAAATCGACTATATAAATATTTGAAAAAAGTGTTCATCACTTAAGTAGTCCTTAATTCTAAATTAGGAGTAGCCACTAATATGCATGATAGTTTGTAATTTTTTTCTATAGTTCTTAAGATAATAACATTTAACTGCCCGGAAAAAATATTAGAAAAATGTGTTCATCACTTAAGTAGTTCTATTCGCGATACTCATCCAAACCCCAAGCATTGTTTCGCACTCTTGAATCAACTTGTTTATCAATTTGTTTAATACTTGGGGTTTCAACTTGTTTATAAACAAGTTGATTCAAGAGTGCGAAACAATGCTTGGGGTTTGGATGAGTATCGCGAATAGAATTACTTAAGTGATGAAAACATTGTTCTAAAAAAAAATCCGGGCAGTTAAATGTTTTTATCTTAAGAACTATAGAAAAAAAATACAAACTATCATGCATATTAGTGGCTGTTACTCATAATTTAGGATTAAGGAGTCCTAAATCCAGTTTACAATGTTTTCTATACTATACATTGCATAATACAAGTGACGTCACGATACGTCGTGTGGAGTCAAGCAACTCGCTTGCATAATTGCCGCTGACATTGGAACTACACTGATAAGGTGGCCGTTCAAATAGGTAGGTAAAGCAATTATAAATGCTTGCAGTAGATACGAAATTACATACTCTGCAAGGAATTAAAAAGGCATACAAGTTGAAGCTGATCTTTTGGTGAAATGAAAAAAAAAAAAAATGTAACGTCACGACTTTTATACCCCATTCGGGGGTAGTCAGAGGCTTGAGTGGTGGTGGTGGCTTGACCACATTGTGGAGGTATTAACCAACTCAAAGCCCACGTTTCACCAGATAGTCAGAACCCAACGTGACAGGAACTGACTATTACCTTATCCCGAGGGATAAGTAGGTTTCCTCACGATGTTTTCCCTCACCGTCAGCGAACTGTAAATTATGCACATAGATGAAAATTCATCCATTGGTGCAGGCCCCACCGAGGATCGAACCTGGGACCTTCCGACTGCTAGCCCAACCTGTTCACCCCTAGGCTACAGTCGCAGTATCTTTTGGTACTTAATAAAAGTAGGCCAGCAGAGCTACATAAAAATGCTTGTAATGCACCTCAGCTAAGAAGATTTGCAGATGCTTGGACCAATTTCCTCTTCTTCTTTTTGTGTCAATTGTTCTATTTGAACTACCTATCTCTCGGGATTAGGTAATAGTCAGTTCCTATATACACGGCGACAAGGTTCACCACCTGTCACGTTGGGTTCTGACTATCTGGTGAAACGTGGGCTTTGAGTTGGCTTAATACCCCCACGGTGGTGGTGTATGGCTACTTAATCTCTTCTTTTATCCCCCGATTGGGGATAAAAGTCGTGACGTATGTATATGTTCTATTTGTTTTGACCTTATTTACAAGTTACTTAGCCACATAGCGTTGGGTTTGACAACATTCAAGTCCTCCCTCGTGCAGGAGTTCTCAAGGGACACTAGCAAATGTCCCATCTATAGATGTAAGGCCGGTTTAAAACCAATTAAACCAATCCGTTTAAAACCGAAATAAACCATTTTTTCCGATTTAAAACGGTTGGTGTTGATGCCTATGTTTTTCTTAATTATTACTACATTTTTAGGTTGGGATATGACGGAGTACCTATAAACTGTGTAAAGATTTTTTAAACGTCGATTTTTTAAATTATAGTCGAATTATAACCTCTAAAATCCGCTTGTACGTTATCTACTTGTACGATAGGGCATGCATATTTATTCTGTGGTTAGGGGCAATCCATAAATTACGTCTCAAGTAAAGGGGAGGAGGGGTCGACGAAATGTGACATTGTGTGACAAGGTTGTGGGAGGGGTCCTAAATTTTGTGACGTCACATTTAAAAATCTAATATATCTAAGTATTAAAACCGAAATTTAAATTTTTAACGAAAAATTTTGCAAATTTCTGAAAATTGTAAAGAATATGTGACGTCACACAGGGAGGGAGGGAGTCTCGCAAATGTGGCCAGCTGTGACAAGGGATGGAGGGGTCTAAAAATCATTAAATTCGTGTGACGTAATTAATGGATGGCCCCTTACTTCTATGTTACTGGTATCGTTTATTATTATGTTACTCTTCGCGTTCCGTCTGCGTTACTGTAACATACGGCCTCGCGTGTTTTAAATCCGGGGTTTAAATTTAAAATTTTATTTTAAACGTTTTAAATCGGTTTTTTTACATCTATAGTCCCATCGGATGGGATCACCCTAGTCGCATTGCGTCAGAGAAAGATCCCTGAAACCCTTGATTGCGGAGCCGGTTTAATTTCCTCTTCTTCTTATCGTGTGGTTAGTGGCCAAATTGGTGTCAGAGTTGTTCAATCCGCCCGTAGGCCTCTGACAAGGCTTAACGACTGCTGCCTAGATGACAAAAAGCGGGACAGATTTTTCACGTGCCCTCCGAAGCACGGACGCTCAGTTCAAATGCCACTAGATGGTCACCCATCTCTGACTGACCTTGCCAAGCGTTAACCTCCGATTGTTTACGCATCAGTGATTGCAGCTGGCTATGGGCGCCTAATTCCTCCGAAGAGTTCCAATAGGTGTGAGGTGTTTGTTGAAGGTATACAGTAAGGAGGCGATCCAAGAGGTGGTGCAGTACGGGCTGGTGCGCGGCGTGCGCGTGTTGCCCGAGTTCGACGCGCCCGCGCACGTCGGCGAGGGCTGGCAGGACACCGGACTCACTGTCTGCTTCAAGGTGAGCCCATGGACCTACACTTTTCACATGGGAAAGGGTAACAATGCAAAAAGGTTTGCTTTTCCCGAGACTTTCACGACACAAAAAAGCGAAACTCTCAACGCCAATCATCATCATTAGCCTATTGCTGTCCACTGCTGGACATAGGCCTCCCACAATGCACAACACTGGGCTCGGTCTTCAGCTCTTTGCATCCCTATCACAAGTAAGTAAAGCTGCTGTGACGCTACAGTCAATTTGGGAGCGGCATCGCTAATATTATGCGAAAATGACCTTGACGGTGTTACAATCATGACTATTGTTACTCAAGGCGGAACCATGGTCGTCGTACTGCGTGGAGCCGCCGTGTGGTCAGCTGAACCCCACGCGGGAGGAGCTCTACGACCATCTGGAGGATATCTACAGAGACATGGCCGGTAAGCGCACCATACCATTCCAGATGATGCTAATAAATCGTAGAAGCATGGCAGATCTACGCCGAGGTCACTTATTCCATTCATCAGCCGGGAGACGTCCATTTATGGATGCACGGGCTTTAGTTCAGGGGTATTTTTATGGGGGATTTTATCTACTTCCATAAAATTCATTGGTTAGACCAAAACAATTTATTAAATGTTAGTGACAATAAAGAGCTTCGGTCGTGAGTCAAGGTGGGAAGTACTGGGGCCCTACCACCACCTCTTATAGCAGTATTGTTTTAACGTTTCAGCGACTTTTTGTGCAATGACGATTCTTATTGTCATGACAATAAGGTACGTCATTGCACAAAAAGTCGCTGAAACGTTAAAACGTTCCTATAATTTAATCGCGATAAGAGGTCGTGGTTAGCCCCCTGGTGATTGAATCTTGGGTAGTTCAATTGCACACATTGCCATCTTTCCACTTTGTACGGGGCTTGCCGATCTTATAAGTCCATGGGCTGCCCACACTAGGTGCCTACCTCTTCCCCACATTAGTCGTCATTCTAGAACTATTCTGCCCCAACCGCTTTCAATTTGCGAGCTTGTGCCCCTTCTACTATCATTTCAATGAGGGCCACCGCAGACTTGCTACTTTTAGCATCGGCGATCGGAGATTTTGATGCTGCGTCTCGCTCGTTCGCGCTCGAAGAAACGCGACGCAGCATCTATACGTCACAAAATCGCCGGTCGCCGATGCTAAAAGTAGCTAGTCTGCGGAGGCCCTATTGAAATGCAAAAGGTGATGAAATGCTTCTTGTGTAGATTCATTCAGTAGCACGGACATGTTCCACATGGGCGGCGACGAGGTGAGCGAGCGCTGCTGGAACTCTTCCGAGGAGATCCAGAACTTCATGTTGCAGAACCGCTGGGACCTGGACAAGGCCAGCTATCTCAAGCTGTGGAACTATTTCCAAAAGAAAGCGCAGGACAGGGCTTACAAGGTAAGAATGATATATTTAGATACTTCGACAACAGTCGTGGCTTCATTGGGGATGTGTGAGATCAGTGTTATACGATAAGGGTGCGTTTCCTTTGATGCGGAGCTGGGCGGAGCGGCGGACTGTGATTGGCCAACTGTGATAGGCCAAGAGCGGAGTGGAGATTTCGAGCACCGTGATTGGCCAATTGACGGTCCGCTCCGCGTAAGTGGAAACGCACCCTAAGTCAGCCGCAAGATGTGAGAATGACAGCACGTGCCCTCTGAAGCACGGAAGAGGTTAGGACAGTTGTTCTTCTTAAATTTGCCTTCTTAGATTTCCATCTTATACCACGTGATGCGAAACAGTTGGACAGTGCTAGGAGGTCCCTTAACATGGATAAATCATGCGACTGTGCCCATTAATGTGGGTTGCAATCATGGACCAATTACTAAGGGGACTGGCCCTAAGCAACTCGGCCGAGTGGTCGGCCTAGTACTAACATCGACATAAACCGAAGCGAGTAGTTCAACTATTTACCGGTAGATAGAACAATGAGAATGAAAAAACAATGACCACGTCTTTTTGTCATACATATATCTAATAAGGGCACCTCTTTCTTTAGTCTTTACTCTGTGGTTGCAATAATTTGAATCCCTCTAGGCGTGTCTCATGGACGGTAAATTAGCCCCTCGGTTCGTACTATAAAGTTATATTTGGTTCCAGGCTTTCGGCAGGAGACTGCCGCTCATACTGTGGACCAGCACTCTCACTGAGTTCACTCATGTTGAAAACTTCTTGGACAAGGATGATTACATTATTCAAGTGAGAATCATACGTGATAATAGATGATACTCTACCAGCTCCCAGAATCTCAAATCGACTCCAAAATCGATTACTTTAACCCATAAATGTGCTCTAGCACCAATACAAGAATTGATTGGTGCTAGAGCCAAGCTGTAGCCAATTGAATGTAACTCGCTCGACCGAGGTCGTACCACAGCTAAGCTAAAGTAGCTATAATAGCTGTGTTTCGTACGATTCGCGAGAGAGATGGAGGCCCAACCCACCCCCCCTCTTTTTATTGTTCCCCTTTCCCGCTCTCCTTCGGGTTAGCGACGTGTGAGCGATGCCTTTTTATTGGAAGTATCTATAGACTACGGTAACTGCTTAACATCAGGCGGGTTGTTCGCTTGTTTTCCACCTTAGTCACATTATTAAAAAACAACGTTTGTTTGTCACTTTAGTTAGTAGTTTCACATAATAAAACCTCAAAAATCTACCTGCTCGTTTTATATCTATTGGTTTGGTATAGGTATGGACGACGGGCGTGGACCCTCAGATCAAGGGTCTGCTGGAGAAGGGCTACCGGCTGATCATATCCAACTACGACGCACTGTACTTCGACTGCGGCTTCGGTGCCTGGGTCGGCGAAGGTATATCATTCTTCTTATCGTATGGTTCCCTGGTACCTGAAGGCCTACTCTTTTACAAACGAAAACGAAATTTCGGACGAAATTCGCGTATTTCCTACTACGTTTCTCATTGATTCCGACATTTCTTACGAACGAAAATTGTTTGACGTTTAGATTCGACGACGATGAAGACGTCAAACAATTTTCGTTCGTAAGAAATGTCGGAATCAATGAGAAACGTAGTAGGAAATGGGCGAATTTCGTCCGAAATTTCGTTTTCGTTGAGTAGGCCCTCTGGTGTCAGAGTTGTTCAAGGCGCCCGAACACCTCTGACATGACTGGCTGGCTGGTATATCATTGATTTGTTATCTTGCAGTACATACCTACACATCTCGCTATTTCTAACGAGATGGACCTTAACAGTTGGCACACTTTACAAATTACGTACCTCATACACGTTAGAATCAGGACGCCTACTATGAAATACGAAACGAAATGCTTCGGCTGACGGATCGTACGTATTCCTACTCCGAAAGTGTTTCGGATCCGAAGTTCGGATTCGATAGTCTTGATTCGACGTTACTTCTTTCGTGGACCCTATCTGGAACACTTCCTTTACACTTTTGGAGAGGAAAAATGTAATATCCGTGAGCCGAAGCATTTTGTTTCTTACTTCGGTGTAGGCGCCCTGATGGTAACGGAAACGCATCGCTCAGACATGCATTTGCTATGAGATCATTTCTTCATGAAAAAAGCCTGTGTATTTGAGATGCTCTGTAGACAGGAAATTTTGTTTTCCGCTTGTTTTCAGCTTTTAAAATAAGGTACTTGTTCGCAGGTAACAATTGGTGCTCACCGTACATCGGTTGGCAAAAGGTGTACGACAACAGTCTCGTTAATATGGCTCATGAACGCAAAGACCAGATTCTAGGTAAGAACTTTGGCCAATTTTTGAAATGCTAGAGTCAAGTCAATAAACTACATTTGATTCGAGTCTAACTACCCGACTTTGGCGTCGCTATAACATCTCAAAGAACCATTGCATTGATGTTCAAACCAATGGACCATTGAAGCGGAATAAAATCTGCTCCCAAAGTGATACCCGAACGCCCCGGGGCTATGCCCGACTCTTACCTGCTAAAACTTCAGGGTAGACCTTTTTTCACTATGAGATGACCCATGGGAACATTTGTGCGTACATCCGTGATCCCATCAATACTACTCCACCGCACCAACTAGGCGCCTGTCAAATGTGACGTCACCCGCACCTTGCGGCGGTGGCGGTGTGCGGGAGGTGTGGCGGGCGGGAAGCCGCAGGCGGTGGCGGGTGTGCGGGCGGTATGCGGCCGAGAAAGACGTATTCCATCCGAGCGCCTAGTTGGCTTGGTGGGGTAGTACCTACTAGCAGTGCTTCATCATCATTATCATCATTTCAGCCAAAAGACGTCCACTGTTGGACATAGGCCTTCCCCCAAGGTTTTCCACAACGACCGGTCCTGTGCCACTTGCAGTGCTTAAATGACCCCAATTAAATTGTGCAATGTAATGTGTCGTGTGCATATCGTGCACTGTGCAGTAAGTTCACGTATTTTGTGACGTGTTTTGTGATTTGTCATGTGACGTGTCGTATGACGTGTTGTATGACGTGTCGTGTAACGTGTCGAGTGCACTGGTCAGGCGCGGAGGCGGCGCTGTGGTCGGAGCAGGCGGACTCGGCGTCGCTGGACGGGCGGCTGTGGCCGCGCGCCGCCGCGCTGGCCGAGCGCCTGTGGGCCGACCCCGACACCAAGTGGCTCGACGCCGAGCAGCGCATGCTGCACGTGCGGTATGTAATAATTAAAGCGGGGCAGCTGTGGATATACATGGGACTATAGTGCATACTTGGGGCTATTGTGCATACTTGGGGCTGTTACGCATACTTGGGGCTATAGTGAATACTTGGGGATATTGTGCATACTTGGGGCTATAGTAAATACTTGGGGATATTGTGCATACTTGGGGCTGTTACGCATACTTGGGGCTATAGTGAATACTTGGGGATATTGTGCATACTTGGGGCTATAGTAAATACTTGGGGATATTGTGAATACGTAGGGCTATTGTGCATACTTGGGGCTATTGTACACACTTGGGACTATTGTGTAAAGACATGGGGCTATTGTGCACAGACATGGGGCTGATGTATAGAGTACTAGGTCTATTGCATAAGGCGTGAAGCTGTTCAATAGAGATGTGGGGCTATTGGATAAGACGTGGGAAAATTAAATAGGCACATAGGTGCCATTGTACAGATATGGGGCTAATGAATAGAGACATGAGGCTGTTTTATAAGATGCAGGACCTAAATAACATTGGGGCTAATGTGCTGAAACATGGGGTTATAGTGACCTGTACCTAGACCACCACCTCTTACAGCAGTATTATTTTAACCTTACAGCGACTTTGTAATTTGACGTCCCTTATTGTCAAGACATTACAAAAAGTCTGTCAGGTTAAAATAATACTGCTATAAGAGGTGGTGGTAGGGCCCCTGTAGCTGATTGAACTGTAGAGACTAAAAGCTAGATGAGGTAATTTTGATAGAGATCGCGCAATAATGTAAAGCTTATAATGGTAATTATTTTCCTCTACAGAGAACGTCTCATTCGTATGAATATCAACGCGGAGTCCGTGGAGCCGGAGTGGTGCTACCAGAACGAGGGCTTCTGCTACAGATGAGCCCCCATCATCTCCCGATGATAAGCCTACGTCCATCACTAACATTATATTAGCTTAGTATTAAGTACGTGACGTCACATCTAATGCTGATGCAATTAACTCACTGTGATCGTTTTGACATGTAGTTTTTATATTCATTACATGGTATTCATTTATGAGATTATAAGTCTAACATTTTTATAAATAAAAGCCTTAAATATTAAGTCCAATTTATTTGATATTGATACAAATTAAATAACAAAATATATAACACCAGGTTAGTTAATAAATCTATGGTCTTCCGAAAGGTGGTAGACCGCCCAGGCCCACCCATCCCATGCCTCCGGGCGGGAGCACAGCTAACCGAGCAGGCGGGAGATTTTCCACCATATCCACATTACTGTTACCACATTCATAGGACACCAGACTAGTGCCAGTAGCCGGCAAAATTCCCTCTAAAGCAACCGTGCCTGTGAAAGGCAAGTTACCTTCCACATACACTGTACCATCAATGAGCAAATCATCGGAGTAAATAGATACTCCCGATTGGTCGAAAGGTGTGGAAGTGTCGATCAGAAGGTTAGCTCCGACGACACGGCTGACCATCTGGCATGGCGGCCCGTAGCCTTCCAGAGGTAAGTTTGTGATCATCTCCGGACCGCCTAGGGGGCCGCCGATGCATTGTGTTAGTGCCATCTGGAAAATGAACACCGTGATTAGTAGAATTATTGAAACATCCTAAAATCAGTGTGGGTTGAGTACCTTAGGGGCCATCCATAAATTACGTCACACAAATTTCATGATTTTAAGACCCCTCCCCCCCTTGTCACAGCTGGTCACATTTGCGAGACGCCCCCCTCCCTGTGTGACGTCACATATTTTGTTCAATTTTCAGAAATTTTCAAAATGTTTCGTTAACAGTTCAAATTTCGGTTTGAATACTTGGATATATTAGATTTTGAAATGTGACGTCACTTAACTTAGGACCCCTCCCCCCTTGTCACACAATGTCACATTTCGTCGACCCCCTCCCCCCTTTAGGTGTGACGTAATTTATGGATGGCCCCTTAGGTTAAAATCCAACACGATAATCAGCACTTAAACAATAGGTGACTTAAGCGGGACACCGCCGCAGGTACACAACAAGCACAACAGTTAGGTGTAGGACAATATAGGGGGCAGGGCTGGTGATGACCCTTAATTGCCTCGATTGTGTTGCGTGTAAACGAGCAAGAGTTACGAAATTTCCCCTGCTTGCGTACACCCATCACTATCCAGGGGACAATGGGTCATCACCATGGACCAATTACTAAGGGGACTGGCCCTAAGCAACTCGGCCGAGTGGTCGGCCTAGTACTAACATCGACATAAAACGAAGCGAGTAGTTCAACTATTTACCGGTTGATAGGACAATGAAAATGAAAAAACAATGACCACGTTTTTTTTCATACATATATCTAATAAGGGTACCTCTGTCTTTAGTCTTTACTCTGTGGTCATCACCTACCCTAAATTGTCTCTGTATCGCTCGTGTAATCAGGCTCGTATTAATAAATGCATCACAAAGTTGAGATCGATCTTAAAGGTAGGAGTTCGATGGACGCGGCAGACGTCAGTTGGTCTCATACAAATTGTGGCGAAGACATGTGCCGCGTCGGCAGACGGCATTACAATTTCTATGAGACCGACTGACGTCTGCCGTCTGCCGCGTCCATCGAACTACCTTTAGATGCAGTTTTGACGTATATATGGAACATCAGTCAAAAACAGCATCTTAAGATCGATCTCAACTTTGAGATGCATTTAATACGAGTCTTAAGTTTTGATACCTTACCTTGAAGAGACTAGCTTGAATGCTAACAAGGAAGATCGCTTTCACCGCCATTTCCACTTTTGTTTAGTCACAATAAAACAATGAAAGTACATACGCATATCACCCATTTATATCATTTAGCTTATCAAACAATGTAATATTACATAATTTCGTAACGGCAAATTATTTGTAACATCTTTACCTGCTATTGATAAATCTGGTTACCAAATTGAAAGGTTTACCTGGTTTGGTAACATACAAGTGATACAAGTACATAGGAAAGAATGTAAACATCGATAAGGGGGCGTCCATAAATTACGTGAGGCATTTTCGGGGGGAGGGGGTCGAGCCAAATCTCACGTAATATTTTTCTACCGCAAGTAACAGTGTAAAATTGCAAGAAAACTGGGTTAAATTAAGTAAAACATTTTTCTCCTCTACAATATGGCTTTTGAAAAATCTCACGTGAGATTAGAGGGGGAGGGAGGGGGTCGAACAAAATCTCACGATATTTCACCGAGGGGGAGGGGGGTCGAACAATCTCAAAAATCACCTCACGTAATTTATGTACGCCCCCTAAGTAATGCTTAACACATTTATTACAGGCCTATATTGAGTGTTATCTTCAAATTAACTACTTATTGTAAGGCAACATGCAAGTACTTACCTAATTCTACTATCACTGATGAAATCAAGCACTAAGGTGCAAGTTTTTGTTGGCATACTCTTTAGAACTCAGTTCAGCAACACATTAAAGGGCCGTTAGAGTTTGAAACGACTGTTACAGCAGGGTCAGCACACGTGCCAAGACAAGACTTTTGTCACGCAATATGTCGCACCGAGTCGCTCTCTCTTACTTAATAATGCGTAGGAAAAAAATAAGACAAAATCGATTTATCTCGCGTTTTCTCTTATCACGGCTGGCTATGCTACCTGTGCATTAGGTATGTGAAAGTATGAGTTACTGCTCTAGCAATCAGTTTTTCTAAGGTAGATAGTAGTTTTAACGAAAAATCTGCTTGAAATTAAGTGATAAGTAAGTACCTACTACAGTTCGTTTTACAGAGTAGGTAGATAGGGCTCTACCCTTGGGTACAATCTCGATTGTGTTTTGAATCGAGCTTAACCCCTGCCTACCAAGGGCTCGATGTAGGGTTGAGTATGTTTGCTAATTTGATTGTTCTATTAAATAACTTAAGTAGTTCAACGCATGTTGTTGAGAAATAATAATACCTAGCAATGGTTACAAAAATTGTAACGCTGTCGTAAGCCTGTCGTTAGTTTCATTAGTTCAAAGATAACGAACACACTTTTTTTTTTTTATTTACATTCGGTTACCTACTGTTCTTGTAATACTTACTCCAAACCAATGACAGCGGTATCATAGCACCGGATTTATTATGGCTAAGACAGAGTCCTCTCTGTCTTACCCATAATGTCTTCCTCCTGGAAGGAAAGGGAGGAAGGAGCTAGGGAACTTCCTGGTGGAGCTGGGATGGTTGGAGTAACCAGCCCACCGCAAGGAGTAACCAAACCAGCACACAAAATAGGTGCACTAAGTCGCCGATTTGTGGACAACGCACGTAGAAGAAGAAAGCCGAGAGATGCGAAGGAATCATCTATAAATAATCTGTGACGCACTACTCATTCAGCCGCATTTAGCCGAGTGCCTAGTTGGCTTGGAGGAGTACCTAGTCTTAGCGAAGTTTGCCCATTCAGCTTTCGTAGGAGGCAGGCACTACATTAGTTTTTTTTTTGTGTAAGTCAGTGTAACTCATACCAGTGCCCATAGCACAGCCCATACTATAGATCTAAGTGTGCTTTTATAGTAGGTAGTGTCTTAGCTTTTTGTTTCTTTCTAATGTTGAAAAACTATGAACTATGAATAGTACGGAACGCGAGCCAATCAGAATTGACAGTTAGATTCATAATTGACTGTCAGCCAAGTGCCAAACAAATCTGTCAAATCCAAGTCGTATTATTTTACAAGATTGTTTTTCGCCAATAAAATTATTAAACAATTTAAACACTGCTTTGTTGGTTTACTAAATTATTTCCAAGATGAGTTGCTTCGAGAATGTGAACTTGCCTAGTTGCGTGTGGTTCGAGAGCGGAGAGAAGCGAAATATTCTAGCGTCCATCATATCAGGACTTTTAGTAAGTATTTGATGAATCATGCTTTGTTTTTACCAAACAAATACAGGTAGTGTTTAGAAGGACCCTTCGGACTGACAGCTAGTCATTTTCCTTTATCTCTTCTTGTAAATTGTAGATATCTTTTGCAGTAATATCATTGTGTCTTTCACCAAAACTCTTGCCTAATAATGTGTATTATAATGTCATTGTTTTGTGAAGTTCTTCGCAGGCTGGTGGTTCATCATTGATGCGGTGTCTGTGTATCCCGGAAAACTCCCGAATGCAGCCCACGTGTGCGGGGTGATGGCCACACTCTCCCTTATCATGGTCAACTCAGTGTCCAATGCACAGGTCAGTTGTGAAATCAGATTGAAATTAGTGAATCTGTCTGTGTTCTCTAACATGTTACACAGCAATGTTAGACAACGGGAAACAGGTTAACACTGTTAACAGGATAAAAATAAATCAATGGAGGATGATAAAATACTTTATTTATCCCCAAAATCATATTTGAAGTATAAATTAGATATATAATTTGACCCTATTCTTAACACACCATGTTCTAATTTCCAGGTGCGTGGTGAGACGTACACAGGTGGTTGCATGGGCCCCCGGGGGTCTCGCTTGTGGCTCTTCCTAGGATTCGTAGTTGGTTTTGCGTCACTCATTGCTGCGTGCTGGATCTTATTTGCCAACTATGTCAACACAGGTATGGGATGTTACATTATCTTTATATTGTTAACTCATACATTGTGATAATATTCTTATATTTGTTAATGGAGTATAAGTCCTTTGAAAATCAGCTAAGAATATTCCTAATTTTCGATCTTAACTTCCAGGGTCTGATGTCCCCAAGTGGCCAGGAGTGAGCCTATTTATGCAGAATGCATTCATCTTTGCTGGCTCCCTGGTGTTCAAGTTTGGCCGCACTGAGGACCTGTGGGGCTAACCAAATAATCTCATCGTCATCTTCAATGCAGTCAGTGACACTACGGATGGGATAGTGGTGTGAGTGATCTATATTATACACTGTAATGTGTTTATCTTATTATACATTTCCAATTAATGCCTACGTAAAATGTTTTGTAAGTAAACACTTGGCAAGAATTAAAATATTGTTATTTAGCAAAATAAATATAATTTGAGGCGATTAAATATAGTAAAATAGTAAATTACCTTATTTAAATAAATCCAGATCACGAAACTATCATTTCTAATGTTTTTCCAATAAACAAATTAACGTATAAATTAACAAACATGAATAACTGCCTATTACCACTCGGTGCAGTATAGAGCTATCGCTTGCTTGTAAAAAAAAGTCTAGACAACATCTATCCAATGTGGTTGTATAAAGGGGATTCTGACGGAAGCTAGGTTATGTAAAATAATTCAGTTAAATAAAATTTATGTATGGTACATATTTTTTGGTGGAATGTGATGACAGATTTTATACATTTATAGTCAACTCAATGTTAAATGGTTCACTGACTATTCAGTAGGCATTTACTTATAGGTAATTGTTTGCAAAGGTGTTTGCAAGAAGATATTGAATAGAGTTTTTTAATCCATACATCTATCATTATTTTTAAACTAGAATAAATTATTTAAGTTTAAGGTTGTAGAATATTTTTTTTAAAAGAACATATTCCTTATTTAAGTTTTATTAACAAATTCAGTTTAGAGGATAAAAATAAAATTTCATTAAGTATAAATAAATAACTTTATTCCTTTTGGTAATAAATTACAATGTTTGAAGTACATTAAAGATCTTATAAAAGAGTATTTATTATTTTATTCCACTTTGGTTAGCAGGAAAACTTAATTATTTTTGGTAGGTATAATATTTGGCAGTTTGCTTTTATTTCCATTTGATTGCTTATATTTAAAAAAGAACTTATAAACTAGTATTGTTCACACCTTACTCATTAATGTAGGTTTAGGCGGGAGTTTTGTTAGTAGACTGCTTTGCTTAGTTCTAGAGCTATAACACACTATCACGCCATGGCGACGTCGCCGGCCAACGTATCCAACTAATTCGTAGGCGTGAGCGTTATTTCACGTCACCGGTTACATTAACTGGTTACGAGCTAATTCACCGAATCACTGTTTACGCGACGAACGAGTAACTGGTGATTTTTGTAACGGGTTATTTAGCTGTAGCCCGAACAACATCATAGGTATTATGTCACCGGTCACCCATAGACATCTAAAGGTAACAAATAACAATGTTTGTATTTTTGTATACAAGAAGCTAGTAGTGATGAAAACCATAGGGTTACAAAAATAACTAGTTACAAAAATTACCTATTAAATAATCGGTGACGCCCTCGACGTAACCGGTTACGTTACGTTTCGTGAAAATAATGTAATTCGTATTAAAATGTATGACAGGTAAGACACCTGGCTACGAACTGGCAACGTCGCCAATTTGGACATTTCAATACAAATTGTTTGGATACGTAGCCCGCTATGACGCCGGCGTCGTAGCCGGCTACGTATCCAAACAAGTGTGTTATGGCTCTTATTTCAGATTTATCTCCAATAGCGCCCCTTTTATACTGAATAATCTACTACGAAATAACTATTTTCCTAAATGCTTTACATTGAAATGTTTGAATGCTGCCTCCTGTTATCTTCATCAAACGTTTTCGTAGCAGATTATTCAAGTTCAATTTAAGAATTGAATATGACTTTGGAGTGTTCCTATGAGATATTTAATTGTTGCATTTTGACACATATCCCCACTGTCCCATTGGATTAGGTTCTAGAACCACATATTATTTACATAATAGATAATATACTATTTTATAACATGTGGTTCTCGATCCTTCACTTGAATAAAAAGTTCAATGGCGTCACATAAAGGTGGCGACCGACATGAATATTCGCTCGATGTGAGCACGTTACGTCGAATATTCGGCATGTCAGCCCCCCTAGACAAGTGGCATGAACGCTAATCGAATAGAATAGACTTCACAATGTATGAAAATGTCAAACGTCGCTATGTAGATCAACAACAAGTTGCTATGTAGATCAGTCATTTCCATACATGAAGCGTAGCGATTTGAAGGAACGCTTGTAGACGTCAGCCACCTGTCTAGCCCTTCAGTACAGCGAGCCGAGCATACGAGCGCGCTCCGCCCGGCTGCCGTTTTTCCGGCGAATCCTTTTGAATGTTACATTACACGTCAGTCGCTAGCGCACGCACTGCCGGGAGCTACTACTAACTGCTGGGGATGGAGCACAGTCAAGCATATTTTCGTCGCGATTTCAGGTGTTCACATTTGCTCACAACAAAAAAAATCTCAGCAAGCTCAGGTCAGTCGCCACCTTAACACCCAACATCATATTCGGTTCGTAATTAGTTTCTGCTTTGGTACGTTTTGTCTGGGTCTATGCACGTCCGTCCCTGTCGGCCGTCGGGCAGGCACAGCTGCGCGGGCCCGCAGTCGCCGTTGCGGGTCGCGCACGCGCTGTCGGCCGGCGGGCACGTGTCGCGCGCCGCCGCCACGCCGTACAACCTCCGCGATGCTTTCGCCATCGGCGCCTGACCGCGCTCCTGCGTCTCTACGTCTATGAACTCGATTCTGAGCCTGTCGATGGAAGAACACAATTCTATAGAGAAAGTGAGAGTTGGGTTACTGAAGAGTTAGAGAAAGGTCCTAGAGGGTTAACCATCACCTCTTACCGCAATCTAAAATTCGCTGCCAATAGATATGAGGTGAAGATAAGGTTATCTCTGCAAGTAGTTTCCGTGATAATTCGTCTTTTACGGTGGTAAGGGGGTAGGATCATGATTTTTTTTTAAAAAAACGTCGCTCGTAATCCCTAACTTACTCGATTATAATAGTAGGTCGTTTTGCGTTTGCGGTATTCTCACAAAGGCACATCCGTCATTATGCAAGTTTGACCTTTTAATAAGGAGCGTTTGGATCTTCCACATTTCACCAACATTCAAAACCTAATGCGAAGTGCGACAGAAGATAAGCTTATCTCTGCAAACAGTTTCCGTCATAATTCGTCTTTTACGACCTCTACAGAAGTACTGGTCATTTTGCTACTAACACAGGCATAAATCCCGTAACCCTTTCTGACTAAGATAAATACTTACGATTTCCAATCGGTCCAGTAGAATTTGTTCCCGCTGATCGCAAGACCGAAGGGGTAGGAGCAGTTGGCGGCGATGGTCTCCGTCTGCAAGGAGTCGATGCCAACGCACTTGATGCTGGCTAACCCAGCGTCGGCGTAGCACAGACGGTCGCGCGCCCAGTCGACCGCCAGCGAGTTGGGCAACGCCACTTGGGTCTTGTCCAGGAACACCCCGCGCTCGGTCCCGTCCATATTCGCCCATTCGATCTTCGGGTTTGATCGCAACCAGTCGGACCAGAAGACTTTGCTGTAAATGGTGTCTTTTATTAACTTGGACTGCGAGGGTCTTAATACAGCTAACCAGAAAAGTACGGAAGATTCGGGATGTTTTCCTACACGAAAACGAAAAAATTACATCGAGTGTCCAAGCGACTTAAACTCGAAATCTCGAACCTCTAGTGGCCTAGAGTTCGGAGACTTCGAGTTTTGCCGCGCACATGTTATTTTCATAACTTACCCTCTCTGTGGATGCACGGCGATACCCCTAGGGTTGGATATCCCGTCGAGCGCGAACAACACCTTCCGGGCCCTAGTGTTGAGATTGGCCACTTCGATCGTCAGCTTCTTGGAGTCCGTCCAGAATATGTTCCGCGACGACCAGTCTATTGCTATTCCCTCAGGGTTTTTGATACCTAAGAAAGCATAATATAACTTGTTATAACGAAATTTCGAGAGCTAATAAACAAACACATTTGCTGTCCTATTGCTTGATAATTCAGATTCCAAGGGAACTGATGGACATCAGAAAGACTGATTACTCTTTGGAAGTCAAAGACTCGATACTCACCGAAACTCAAAAACTCCTCATATCCGCTGCCGTCGTAAGCTGCTCTCTTAATAGCGAAGCTGCCGATGTCACCCCAGTAGGTCCATCCCAGCTCGCAGTCAACGTCCACGGACACTGCCATCTGCGCCGCGTCGCTGTTGAACGGCGTCGCGATGTCCCTCGGGGTGGCGCGGAAAGGCACGCGGTATAGCGACGCGCCGTCGCTGGCCACGAGGAAGTTGCCGCTCTGCCTCGGGTTCAACAGACAGGAGCTGCCGTTGCCGCTATACCCGCTGTTGCATTCGCAGATGTATGCCTCGTTTCGCAACTGACAAGACGCGTGCGGGTCGCACAGGTTCGGATCGGTCCTGCAACTCAGTTCGGCTACACAATTGTATCCGTCGCCCGAGTAGCCCTCGCGGCAAACGCACTGGTACGATAGGTCGACGGGTGTGCAAACCGCATTAAAGTCGCAGTCGTTGTCTAAATCACACGTGTGTCCCGCTGCCGTGCACTGACTGATAGCATCTCCGGCGTAACCTTCGTCGCACTGACAGTAGTTCAGCGCGAGATCGGGGTCGTAGAGGCAGGACGCGTGGTCCGCGCACAACGCTCCGTTGCACAGCTGAGTGTCAGGAATGCATGCGTCGTTCTGGTCCTTTTTGTATCCACTAACGCACTGGCAGATGTTCTCGTTGGTTCTGGGATCCGGCCTACATTCGGCGTTGTATTCGCAGTCGCTATTATTTTTGCAGCTGAAGTTTGGACGGCAGGAGAAGCCGTCGACGATGCGGTAGCCGGGATCGCAGACGCATATGTATTCGCCGGAGGCTGTGCTGACGCAGTGCGCGTTGACGCCGCACGAGCAGGCTGGGCTGGGCCGCTCTGTGCACTCGTATGCGTCGCCGCCGTATCCCTCGGGGCAGACGCAATGTTTCTCCCCCCAGTCACTGGAATCGTCCGCAGATAAGCACACAGCGTTTGGCGGACAATCAGTGTCGTCTTCACATACTGAAATTGGAACAAGTTTAACTACACACTATAATGTAGGTATAAATGTAGGTTATAAAAATCTAAGGTTTGGGTGGAATTTGGTTTGCATGCACACCTACCAGGGATTGTTGGTAATCTAGTTAAGATTTCGATCTCTATTGCAGCGCATGAGCCTCTTTGAAACAAATGGCTTTAGGATTTAATTTAGAATGTGGGGGATGATTAGGCCATTTAATTAAATCGTTCTTACTTAGAGCGTCGTTGTTATCCTCGTGTTGTTGGTCGTCCGTGTTATCTGGTGGAGGGTACGTGGCCTCTGTGGATGGGTAGTAGTGTTCTTGGCTCTGGGCATTTTGCGGCGGCGTCTTATAGTTTCTCGACGGTAGAATCAGGTAAGATGATGGCGATGTTTGTTCATTAGTGTCCGGTTCCGAGGGCGGCAGGGGGTAGGCTTCAGACGACGGCTGATACGACTCAGTGGTTTGGTAGTTAGATTCCGTCGGAGGTGGGTAACTAGGTTCCGTATATTGCTCGTAACCATAATGGTTTTCATTTTGTACGCCTGGATATTCTTGTTGGCCATCCTGTCTTTCCCCAGGGTATCCTATTGGGTTGCCCCGACTTCCACCAGGGTATTCTGGTTGGTTGCCCCGGCTTTCGTCAGGGTATCCTGGGTGGCCAACCCCTCTTTCGCCGGGATACTCTAGTTGGCCATCCGGTCTTTCGCCGGGATACTCAGGTTGGCCATTCTGTCTTTCGTCAGGGTATCCTTGTTGGTCACCTCGGCTTTCGCTCGGGTATCCTGGTTGGCCATATTGACTTTCGCCAGGGTATCCTGACTGGCCATCTTGTCTTTCGCCAGGGTATCCTGCCTGGGCATCTGGTCTTCCGCCAGGGTATCCTGGCTGGGCATCTGGCCTTTCGCCAGGGTATCCTGCCTGGGCATCTGGTCTTTCGCCAGGGTATCCTGGCTGGGCATCTGGTCTTTCTCCAGGATATCCTGCCTGGGCAACTGGTCTTTCGCCAGGGTATCCTGCCTGGGCATCTGGTCTTTCGCCTGGGTATCCTGGCTGGCCATCTTGTCTTTCGCCAGGGTATCCTGGCTGGCCATCTTGTCTTTCGCCAGGGTATCCTGACTGGCCATCTTGACTTTCGCCAGGGGGGTATCCTGGTTGGCCATCCTGTCTTTCGCCAGGGTATCCTGGCTGGCCATTTTGTCTTTCGCCAGGGTATCTTGATTGGTCATCCCATGTTTGTAATCGACAGAGCTGATTGCCTAGCTCGTCAGTGTAGGCCGAGTAGCCGGGCGGGCAGCTGCAGCTGTATGTGTCGCAGTGCGGCAACACAAACGTATCATTGTATTCCGCCTCGTTTGTCTCCTCTGGCGCGGGGCGAGGTTGGGGCGTCGTTTCCACAGGCGGTGCGTTTGGAAGGCAAGTGTATCCGTTTCCGTAGTATCCGGCCTTACACTCGCACCTAAAACTATTATATTCGGTGGAAAACTCACACAACGCGTCTGTAGAACATTCAGCACAGGCTGTATCAATGATCTGGTAACATACCTGTCCATCTCCGGTAAACCCGGGGCTACATACGCACACCGACGGCTCGCCGGGTTTATCTATACATTGCGCGTTGCTACTGCACTGTTTGGTTAAGCAATCGGATTCGCGTTTACAAGTGGTGCCGTTCCCTACGAAACCTGGCTGACATCTACATTGGAATCCGCCATCGTAGTTGTAGCATTCGGCGTTGCTATCGCAGTTGTGAGTTCCGGATTCGCACTCGTCTATGTCTATACACACAGTTGTATCCTCTTGGTAAATATCCGTGAAGCCAGATTGGCAAACGCACGCGAAGGTATCGCCTCTGACGACACACGAGCTGTGCGGACCGCAGGTGTTTCGACCTTTGATGCACGGGTCCTCTTGACCCAATGGGAATATTCTATTGCTCATACCGTATCTGACGATGTTTTCTTTGCTTTCGTAACCTAGATAATTCTTAGCTACTCTCAAAGTGGTTGGTGTAGTATCTTCTATGGTCGACGGCGCAAAACGACAAGGATGGAATTTAAACGTTTGTGACACTCGTTGCTTGTATTTTTCGCCACTGATTTTATTTACGATGGTTCTGGTCGATTCTGAGCGTATGAAACCGGGTTCGATGAGCGTGTATTGTTCTTCATATTCTTCTATTTTGAGTTTAGTTCCAGTCAGTATCACCGGTACCGAACCTCGGATGTCTGTTTCCAACGTGATTTGGTCGAACACGTCCTGTCCTAAATACTCTTGATTTATTACGACCCTATCGCCCGTGGCTGGGAACCAAACGTCTGCTGTGTGGTTGAAGACGGCTCCTGTTAGTTGGTAACCGTTTTTAGCGAATCCCATCGGTTTAGCGAATAGCCAACCGACGACACCACCGAGAACGTTGAGTGACTGTAAGCTGCTTCCCAAACCTCCGGGGACGAGGGACAGCGCGGTGTATGCCCTGCCTTCGGCGACCACCACATAAGCTTGAATGTCGACCTCGTTCAAGTTGACTTCATTAATGACGCCGTTGATTTTACCATGAAGTCTAAGAGGGACGTCGGCTTTTATGCACGTTTTTCCATTGCCGTAGAACCCTTCGGCGCACTGGCAGCATATGCCGGCCTGGTAGTCCACGCAGCGCGCTTGCAAATGGCACACGCTGGGGCCGCTTTGCGTGCACGTCTTGGATTCCTCTTCTAGTTCCACTTCATATTGGTCGTACTGGTCGGGCAGGAAAATGTTATCCTCAACGGATATGCGGCCAACCCGAAAAATGTACTTTCCAGGTTCGTGTGTGTTTGACCAGCTGAAAAAAAAACATTCAAGTGAGATAGTTAAGTAATTATTTCGAACGAAAGAGATTAACTTCATTCTGAACAGGCAAGGATAAGTTATATTGATGATACTTACGAAACGATGTTCCTTATTTGATGGCTACCGGAGCCGCGCAGCATGAAGATACGTCCGTCTTCTGACACGAAGCCAGCCTGTGCCTTGGCATCGGGCACGCTCACCACCTGCGCCTCCCTCTGGTACCATTGGATTTCTCTTTCAGGATACAAGAACTCTACGAAGCTCTCGGTGCCGTTGGTTATGATCGCCACTTGGTAGCTGTTTCTGGGTGTAACCTTCTCCTCACGGGTGGTGTAAGTGACGTCCAACCAAGTGACGATGAATACGCTCGTCGGCTTGAAGTCGTAGTAATCGTGGAAGTTGTTTTGGACGCCTTCCTCGGCTTTGGACAAGACATGGGTCTCGTTGGTCTCCCGGTAGAAGACTGTGCCCTGTTCGCTGGTGTCCACGTTTGTGTAGAAGGCAGCTATTGAGGGGTACGGTAGTGGGAACTCGATGTTGAGAAACGTCGGCATGTCCGCTCTGAAGGTGAGAAGTCCAAAGTTGTTCACCTGTGGGGAATAACATTGATACCTTATTGTATTCGCACAGGAACAAATGAAGAAAAGGAATAACCGAACTAGAAGTATTATGTTTCAGGGTGAACAGTCTTAGATTAAATAGCAGTTGGTTTTGAGGAAAACCTAGACGGTGGAGACCCAGTGGAGAATCATTAATCAATCAGATTCAATCTGCTAATAATTTTCTTTAGCATTGAATATTTTTACAAACATTTATCTTCTGCTATAGATATAATACACGCATAAACATCGCCCGGACTGTGTGATAAGGTGGTATATTTTTATCCAACACAAAGGTCTTGACACTTGCCGATAAAGAGTTCCAAAATTTCATTAAAATAAACTACCTAAAATTGTTTTGTGTTACGTATTAGGTATCTCCAGATCTATCCTGTGCATATCTATGTAGTTCATATACGACACTCATACAAAATTGAACGTAAAACTGACAAACCGTGGTTAGCAATAATTACCTACACTCCAAGACCTTGTCATAGCATTGGAAATGATAGAGAAGTCATAATCCTTCTTCTGCTCGTGTCAACAGTTCTACTATTTACACGACTGCCCAAAAAAAAAGAGTGTATATGTGTTTAGGGTTCATGTATGTATGTATGTTTGTATGTTTGTATGTGAGATTCTTTATTCCACCATAACTTATAAATGCCTGAACGGATTTCGATGTATGGGGTATCGTTAGATTCCTTACATCATTCCGGGTAACACTGGGTATATTATTTTTGAAAAAAATCAATATGGCGGCATTATGGCTCAACTTTAATATGTGAAAAAAAAATTTTTTTCTTCCATTATTACAATATGGGTATCAAATTGAAGACCTTGATGAGCACAGTCCAAAACTGTAGAATTTATAGGCATCATTTAACATAGGTAGGGTGTACATGCAAAACAAATATATAATTTTTGGCTGCTGTCACTAAAATGCATAAAATAAAAATAAATAATTTAAAAAATTAAAAACACGACTGCCCTGCCAAAAAACGAATTAAAAGTATAAAACAAGTGCAGTGTCATTGCAGTCGGGGGCCCTCTTAGATTAAATATGTTCCACAGAACGGTCCCCCGACTGCAATGACACTGCACTTGTTTTATACTTTTTAGTTCGTTTTTTGGCAGGGCAGTCGTGTTTTTAATTGTTTACTGTCTATTGTCACCCCCAATAGAAAGTTATGAAGGATATACAATGGCATTACAAATCACTGTGATTTCTAGAAATGCTTGGTAAATTCTTTGTAGATGGGCTAAAAATCTCTGTACATTTGGCGGTAGGTGCCTATTTGCATATACCAAGTCAAGTTTAGTGAGAAAAAGTTCAATACATTTTATGCTGAATAGAGTGGGTAGGTAAGTAACAGACATATAGTACCTAGATCGAATACAAAAATTATACTTATGGAGGAAAGTCAGTAGGTACTTTCCCCAAGTTTTCTATAGGTCAAAATCGTGTTATGTACTGGGATTAAAGACAAAAGATGCAGTCAGTGACCGCCCGCCGCTATCGGTCCGCACCCACGTGCATTTCCGCCCAGCATGCACACGCATCCAACCTAAAGATAGGTATTGCACTTGCAAATGCATGCATGCATGCAGTTTATTGTATGAACTCCAAATTTAAACGCAAGGGTCGATTTTGTATTAACCCGTGGCGTACATCATCTATCTACTCTTTTATCTTTAATGGCCGGCGCAGACCGGGGACGGCAGGGGAGGGTATTTTAATTTTTATCAATCGAATTTAATACTTATCCAATCGAAATAAGGTGATCCAGCGTGCTCTTCGGTGCACCGAGAAAACTGCTCCGAGATGCGCCAGGGTCGATCACCGAGCGTTGACATATATACCTTATTTCGATTGGATTAGTATTAAATTCGATCGATAATTATTTTTATAAAAAAATAAAAACCGAGTTCAAAAAAACCTGGAGCACTAAAAAGCCTGAAATAATATTTCTATTACCACCACTGCCTACCCCTACGGGAAAATCAGGCGTGATGATGTGTTATCGAGTATTTTTTTATTATTTATCGGTGCCAATCTATCTTCTTACTTTTATAGTAGGTACTCGGCATACCAAGATTGGCACCGACTCCAAATACTCGATAACACATCATCACGCCTGATTTTCCCGTAGGGGTAGGCAGTGGTGGTAATAGAAATATTATTTCAGGCTTTTTAGTGCTCCAGGTTTTTTTGAACTCGGTTTTTATTTTTTTATAAAAATAATTTTACTTCATGATATTTAGTGGCGCCATACAAACTTTATCACCCCAAATGACCCCTTTGGGGGGTGACTTTTCCAAGATTCCAAAACAAAAGTTTCTTAGTTTATTATATGGAGTATACATACTAAGTTTCAAGTCAATCGGACACAAATATATTTTTCTACCGTACTTCTACCCCTAGTTTCCCCCTTTGGGGGTAGATTTCCGAAATGATTTTTTTATGGGACCAAAACGACTTATGGTGCGTTCCACTCACTGTTAATTTTGTAATTTTCGTTATTTTCGATCACAAATCTCGTTCCACTCGCACCAACTTGTACTGAAAGTGATCATTATTATCGTTTTTAACACTTTTTGTGGACGAAAATAACAAAATTAACAGTGAATGGAACGCACCATTAGTCACCTACCAAATAACAGTTTAAAAAAAAAAATTGGTTCATAAACATTAGAGATAAACGGTAACTCTCCATACAAACTTCAACACCTCGTTTTACCCCTTTGGGGGGGGATTTTTCTAAAATCCTGAAACATGAGTTTCATTATTTCTTATGCAAAATATACATATTAAGTTTCAAGTCAATCGGACAAAAATTTTTTTTTCAGACGACTTTCACCCCCCAAAATTACCCCCTTAGGGGTTGATTCTAGGAATTATTTTTTTATGGGACCAACTTGGAGCAACAACAACGACCAAAAACATACATACAGCCGAACATAGAACCTCCACCTTTTTTTAAGTCGGTTAAAAAATAAAATGACTCGACGTATGCCGCAGAATTTGTAAAAACCATAGATTTATTATTAGTAGATACGAAGCTATTGTTTATGGTATACATATTTGATGCAAATATGGACCACATTAACGAAAACATATCTGTCTCATTCTTACTCGTGACAATTTAGCTATGTAAAACAGTACAGTATATGTCATATATTTCTTTTTTCTGGAAGTTTTTGGTTAGTTCCGTCAGTAAGCCGCCTCCCTGAGGGCCTTTTTGGACCACCATATTGGGTTGTCGGCTATGGTCGGGTCACTATGGTTAGTACTTCATCTGTCATGTCAGCGTCTTATACAAATTATTTTAAATTTTACGCTGAACTGTGTGTATTTTGTGACTCTTTATTATATTATTTAGGATTATTAAGGAAAAATCAATATAGTTTAGTGTTGCGTTAGGGCATGCAGTTCTGATTCTCTAAAGAATTTCGAAGGATTGTCATTTTTCAGGTTAGTTGTGTTATTTTCATATTTAAGTGTATTTATAGTGTGTGAAAATACCTTTCGTGTACATTACATTAATTTTTAATTGAGTTCCCGTCTATAATCGTACTCTCGAATTCATATTTTCAAATAAAATAGAACTAACAAATATTTGCTATGTTTACATAAAAACGTAGTGCTGTTCTTATAAGTTTTGTTGCAAAGTTATCGATACAAATTCTATTCACCTACACGTTGGGCCGCGCCGTCACCCCGGGGTGACCACAAAGAAATTATATTTGTTTTGGAAGGTGCGTGACTGCGCCGCCTTAAATTTGTTTTATAATATTTGTCATCACTACTCACGAACATAAAGATGCGCGACAGAGATAACAAGTTGATTTATGGATAGTGATAAATTTGGCGATTTTTAATTTTACGCTTTTGCTACACTGGGCAGTGGTAGGTAGGGATGATGGCCGTGTATGCATGAGGCTCTCCACACGTGCATATTTTCGTGGTAAAGTTGAGGCGCCAACAAGGCCGAGACATTGAAATTCTGGTGGTCTCTAACGTTAAATTGCGAACCCCGAAGAGTTGCCATGTGAAAATGACTTTACTTGAGCAGCAGCGTCACTCTGCACAACCATTTTAGAGGGAAGAGGGTGACTCGCTCCACGGAGCCATAAAATAACATAATAGTCATAAATAAAAACATAATTTTGTACTACCTACCCCCGATTAACGTGATATTTGTGCTGCGGTCTCTTTCCCCCCTTCATGACACTTGACTGACCGACTCGTTTGGCACACTCGTCGTCGCGGTGCCTCCTGTGTCTAAAAACCTTAATCGCACGAAATCTACTCAATCCTTTGTGTAATTGTGTTGTGTGAACTGGATAAACCCAAGTGAGTGCTCTAGTGATGTGCCTGCGCAGAAGAACCTGACGATCTAGCCATACCACCCTGGAAATGCACCCGCCTCCATCGTGTCGTTAATGTACACGCTTGACATTGATCTGAGCCTTACAGATTTGTCTCCCCCCTTTTTTGCCTTATTTGATTTAGCCCAGCATAGCTGTACCTACCTAATCAGGACCCAGCACTTTTCCCGCGACATGATCGTTAGGTATATCGATATGGATACTATCGACTAACTAAAAGTACATCACTTTTTGCTGTGCGCCATTTTGGACGGTCGTGTGCTCGTGTTTGGCTACAGATGACGTCACATAGGGCTCGTCCTTTCTCTCTTAGGTCATTGGTAAAAACCGATCATTGCAAAAATCCTACGACCGCGGATGTTTGTAATGATCCTTAAAATGTCAAGAAACTCTTTCGTAGTTTCAATTCAATCATTGCAATTGAAAATCCTACTAGCAATGATAAGGTTTCTTCATCTATATCGTCATATCAGTGTCTCATCATCCGTTGTGATCAATTACATAATTATATGAGATTCCTTATCTTGGGAATTTAACTTTATTTTATTCTTTAAATGGGATTAAATACTTGAACAATAAAACGTGACATTTTGAACTTAATTAAATCGGTAGGAATTGTTTTAATTACAACTGGATAGTAATACATTGTTGTAGGCATATTCATTGTTTTCAGTAGGTATTAATTAATTTCCGACCGCGGAGGGCATTGTGCCCGTTTCATTAGATTATAGTAAGTAGCAAGTTACTTTAGTAAGTATATTTAATACTTAAATATTCGAGGAATCGCGTAGAATGTTCAAGACGTATACTGAGCATCGTCCCTCTGTCCCACTCCCCTTCAGGTCGGCAATGTGCGAGCGTCTATGGTATTGCAAGCATCTATAGGCTACGGTGACTGCTTAAAATCCGGCGGGCCATAGGTTTGTTTGCCACATTAGTCACATATTTTTTTTTGGTTTTTATTACATTTTCTACAACACAATTTATATTTGATGTTTTTGTCTTAAGCTTGGGTTTTCATTCATGGGGTTTCAAGTACTTTGAGCTTTTCATCATTCCAATTTTTTTTTTAAGCGCCGTAATGGTAGTTGATCAATCGTGGAGAGTTTTAAATGACGATTCAATGTAGGAGACGGGAGTCTAAACTTTCTCTCATCGTTTAAATTATAATTGATGTTTCGGCCCTAACGAGTCAGTCTAAAGTGTAGCTACTTATAGGGATTAAGGAAATAGATTTAAGTTTTAAAGTTACTTACGCTACTCTGCCCCCGTTGTTATAATTACAGTAAGTCGAGCTACTGGTGTTATGAACTCAGAACCTTAAATCAAGTACTTATTATGTTTTTTTTTTTTATATTTACTGGACTCACTGTAATTATAACAACGGGGGCAGTACTACACACTTTGTGCTATATGACATAGGTCGGCGCATCGAATTATTTAAAGAAAATGTAAATGAATTAAGAAACATTTTTGTGATTTTTGCCCGAAAGCGCATTCTATGCAAAATAACTCATATCATCACGCTACGACCAAGCGGTCTGCAGAAGTTCACATTCTTAAACCTAAGTACTGAAAAGACTACTCACGAAAATAGATTCATAGGCCTCTCCATAGAAGACGATGGGTACTTTGAGCGATATCTCCGGGGAGGCGATCTCACTGCCCCTGGGCAGGGCCTGGTCGAGCCCGTGCCCGTGCGGGTAGAACTGGTCGCGGGTCAGCGCGCCCGCGACCGCGACCAGCGCGAGCACTCTCGCGCACGACCACATGCTGCTGCGATACACACCACACTGGCTGGAGCCGGCTGGTCGCTGGAGTCCCGACGCTTCGCTACTCGGCTACTACGGAAATAGTTCAAGCTTTGTTTCGTAAGATTGGGGATTCTAGTGAATGGGGACACTGATTGTTGGTTCTCAACCTCAGATGATTAGCAATTGTTAATCCTTACTCCGTTTTTTCGATAATTAGTGATTTTTGTTAATGAGATTGTTGATCTTAAGTTTGCTAATGATGTTAAACGTTCGAATGCATTGGAATGATATCACTTTATAATGTCTTTATGTTGTTTTCTCATGTAATAATAATAAAATAATAAAACGTCACGACTTTTTATCCCCATTCGGGGGTAGTCAGAGGCTTGAGTGGCCATACACCACTACATTGCGGAGGTATTAAGTCAACTCAAAGCCCACGTTTCACCAGATAGTCAGAACCCAACGTGACAGGTGGTGAACCTTGTCGCCGTATATACAGGAACTGACTATTACCTACTCCCGAGGGATAGGTAGGTTTCCTCACGATGTTTTTCCCTCACCGTAAGCCAACTGTAAATGATTCACATAGATGAAAATTCATCCATTGGTGCATGCCCCACCGGGGATCGAACCCGGGACCTTCTGATTGCTAGCCCAACGTGTTCGCCCCTAGGCTACAGTCGCTCATCATCAGCAGCATGAGTCGCAGTTTTCTCATGTCTGTATCTAATAGCACTTCAGAACGTTTAGGAATTCGGACTTTCGTACGACTTAATTATTTTTAAAGTTTTCTAGCGATTTGGAGTTATGACGTTACTAGTAATCCCGTTAGCCTCTCTAAACTAAGCTATGCTTGTAGATATAGGAGTGGGATATAGGAGTGGGTTCAGGACAATAGTTTATGATTAAAAGGCCTTTCTAACGACTAGACTTTTGATGCTTTTTTGCATGTTGTATCTATCTCTTAAATCTGTTTTAAATGTCTTAGCCCACCCCCACAGAGTACCTACCTACCTACATTTTATAAACTGACTCCCCGCTTCTGGATTGATGTAGTACCTAGGCAGGTATGTAGGTATTTTGATGTAGGTACTATTATACTTATTTGTAGGTAGTTATTATTTTTGTGGCTTGCTATAGGTAACAAGTCTGCGGCTAATGACATTTCAATATTCGGTATTCGGTAGGAGCAGTCTCGGGAATGTCGTTATCAACATCAAAGTGTGTAATTTGTTTGTTTGTTTGTCCCCATTAACGACGCAGCTATCTCATAAACCATCCGATTATGAGTTCATTCAATTTTAATGTTTTGTTCCAGTTCATTAGTTAATTAAGTACCGAACTAATACCCATTTCCAATCTAAGTAGGAAATGGGCTCCGCAATCTAACGACAGGAGATAGAAGCGTTCCTTTGCTTTCTCTACACTATGCCTTTGCGCATCTATTGAAAAGAAAAAAATGTTTTATTGGCTCTGATTCTATTTTCAAAAATATTTGGGTTTATTTTGCATAACACTGGTGTAAATGATATACTTGAGTACTTTGATGTACCTATTATTTTAACAGATGTAGCACTTTTCTAACATCATCGAAATCACAAGAAATGTGCTCAGCGAAATTCACACATCTGTTATCGCACTAACAATAAACAGTGCACTTATTAAATACGTAAAAACGAAAACGGCATTATTCACCACAAGATGAGCCATATTGGCAATACCTACCGACATCCAACTTTATGTTTATAGGACAAAATATTTTGGACCGTCACGTGTCTCCGTTCTTGGTAATATCTTTGCTTGAGTAGCGATTTTAATACAAGTAGGTAAATACCAATCTAGTGCAACTATTTATAACAAATCTTAGTATTATTCTGTGAGCATTGACCTGGGTGTAGATAATTTTGAAACGAAAATATCCGTGAGGATTGCGGCGGGGCGGGCGGTCCCGGGTCGGTGACATGAAAATTAATGAAATTGCATGTATTCCTGGCAGAATGCCGCTGATGACATTTAGTGAACGCATTTCAGTGGAATGGGGGGAGGAGGGGGGAGGTGACAGGAAATTCCAGTAACGTTATAGACCTAATAAATAAATATCGCCAGACTTACACACTAACACCCAAATTCATAGACATTTTAGCCAGTTTACAATGGTTTTGTAAACTGGCTTTGTTGGTTTTGTTGTAAATTGTGGTCAGCATTGTCCGTGAACGGTGTGAGCAGTATCCTCATACGAGCATTGCAATCTCTTTATAGGGATTCTAGTGCTTGTGTAAGGATAAACGGGGCATACACTGAATGGTTTAATATCGAAAAAGGTGTTAGACAGGGATGTGTAGCGTCACCGTGGCTGTTTAATCTGTTCATGAACAATTGCTTGACAGATTTAAAAGAGAATGAAAGTGGGTTGAGAATGAATGAGTTACTCGTCAAATGTTTTCTCTATGCTGATGACCAAGTATTACTTGCGTCTTCGGCCGAGGAGTTGCAGGAGATGGTAACTGCTATGAGTGGAGCTTTTGTTAGAAAGGGAATGAAGATGAATGTAAAGAAGACGAAAGTTATGGTGTTTGAAAGAGATCAGGCAGTGACAAACTGCAATATCGTGATTGGAGATGAACAAATTGAACAAGTGAATGAGTTTGTGTATCTGGGTTCAAAGTTTACAAGAGATGGAAAGTGTGAGAGTGATATTGAAAGAAGAGTGAATGCAGGAAACATGGTGAATGGAGCTTTGCACTCCTTTATGAACAGTCGAAAGGTGTCTAACAAGGCTCGTTTGGCTGTGCATGGGGGGGTGTTGGTTCCGACACTCATGTACGGAAGTGAAAGTTGGGTATGGCAGAAGAAACATGAAAGCAGAGTAAATGCAGTTGAGATGAGAGCGTTAAGAAGTATGATAGGAGTTAAACTGAGTGACAGGATAAGAAATAGTGAGATAAGGAAACGTTGTGGTCTGAAAGAAGATGTAGTGACAGAAATTGAGAAAGGTATGCTGAGATGGTTTGGCCATGTCGAGAGAATGAAGGAAGAACGATTGACGAAAAGAGTGTATAAGGCGAGTGTGAATGAAAGTGTTGGAAGGGGTAGACCTAGGCGGACGTGTCGAGACCAAATCAGGGACGTCTTGAAAAAAGGCCAGGTCAAGAGTACCCTAAACCGAAGAGCATGTATGAAGGGAATAATGAAAGTGGACGAAGCGAAACAAGTATGTAAGGATCGTAGCAAGTGGAAAGAAGTGGTCTCTGCCTACCCCTACGGGAAACAGGCGTGATTATATGTATTTATGTATGTACAATGGTTTTGAAAAGCATTTTTAGGAACAAATGTGATTTGTAATTCCACTGCAAGTCGATCATAACTTTCTATGAATTTGGGGGTTAGTGTATGTATGGTCCCAAACTAAGCAACGCTTGTACATACCATGTACTATGGCTTTGGCTACCATACAATGGACTGGAGGCAATCCCAGTGACACCCAGACCAGGGAAAATTGCGAAAAGGCCGTTTTCGAAACTAGCCTCTGGCGGGAATCGAACCCGCAACCACCCGATGCACATGCAGTCATATAAGTAAATAATCGCGTTATGTTTTTGCTACAAAGAAGAAGAAGAAAGAGTTTTTTGTTACAAAGAAGAGGGAGACACGTGACTGCCCAAATTAGTTTGCTCTACTAATCTGAGTCCATGGACACAGTACCTACTTAGTCGCTCGCGGAAAATAACGTTGTAAACATGTCGGTATTGCCGCAAGATTTTTTACGTACGGCACCTAGGTACCTATTTATTTTATTTATCTTTCATTTAAAAGTTAAAACTGTAAGTAGATAACTGAGTATTTATCTATATAGTTGTCAACATTTATGGTGGAAATTCCGCGTATTAGGCACAAGAGTACCTACTTATAGGTAATAATAACTTAAACTTGTATGCAAGATAATAAGAAGTGGTAGGCCTTAGTCGGTATGTGTACGTAATTCTAAGTAGGTACGCAGCTACTTTAGGATTTGGAAAAGGGCTTTTATAAGGTCTCGTTCTCGTATTACGTGTCCAGAATTCTAAAAACAACCTGTCGTAATAAAGAACGTAAGTAATAAGTAATAAAGAACAGAGGGCCTACTCTTTTACAAACGAAAACGAAATTTCGGACGAAATTCGCGTATTTCCTACTACGTTTCTCATTGATTACGACATTTCTTACGAACAAAAATTGTTTGACGTTTACATTCGACGACGACGAAGACGTCTAACAATTTTCGTTCGTAAGAAATGTCGGAATCAATGAGAAACGTAGTAGGAAATACGCGAATTTCGTCCGAAATTTCGTTTTCGCTTGTAAAAAGGTAGGCCCTCAGGGTTCGTAGCGAGTACGATGGTCAGCTGTATGCACTAGGGGTATTTCCAGAACGTTTTAGTTGTCTAGGGTCAGTTGATGGTTATCAGGTCACTGCCCTCAGGATGCATGCGTCTGTCCTGGCACGGTGCCTCAGATGCAGCTATAAACTAGTTTAAATTGAGTGTTGCACGCAAAACATAGAAACAATTCATTCTGCAAATCCAATGTGGTATAATTTTAGTTGTAAGTGCGCGTTCATATGGCGCAAAGTCGTTTGCGCGCTGTGCGGAGCGGTCAGCGGAGATATGTCATTGGAAAAGTCCCTCATAAGTAAATAAAATAAATAAATAAATATCCTGGGACATTCTTTTTACACACGGCTACCCGATCCCAAACTAAGCAGAGCTTGTACTATGGAAACCAGATAACTGATATTACTACATATTTGCCGTATGTCATTACTTCCCAGAATTTGTTCCTTATCAGCGACACTATCGAATGGTGTAATAATACAGTGTAGTTTTTTTTTCAAAATCAACAGGTTCGATTCCTGGCTACCAATATTATTTTTTCAAAAATCCAATGATGCAGTTTTCGTTTTTATCAAAATCGGGCCCGAGACTCCTTTGAGTATTTTTCGCTATTGATCATAGTTTCGGATTTGGCCATCCACGCACACTTGAAAAATTCACCCTATAGGTATATTAACACCGGCGATAAAAAAAAACTGTATTAAATTGGAATTTGTTATACTTTTGGAAGTGTTATCGATGGATATTGCTTGCCGTTATTTTGCCACCAGCTAACATCAATAACAAGCTACAGCGATAGTTTTTAGAGCTAGTTATTAAAATCTATGGGAACATGTTTTCCAGTACTTTTTGTTGCTAAAGATAAATTATATAAAATAAAAGTAGCTATATATTTATTCCAATAACGACATTATTTAACTTTACTCACGATTTAAAAAAAAACACACGGGTTGCACTCCGGGAGTGCCGGCAGAAGTGAAAACTTAAATATTAACGTTGTGCATTTTTTATATTTAGATCCATCGTGACCTGACGGCTACGAATTTGTATAGTTTTTCGATCAGCACACGTGACCCTGTCGCGAATTTAACAGTTTTTACTCATTCCAAGAAAAGTGCGCAACGCCGCTAAAGAAGTTTTCACTTCAAAAAATTAAAACCGCATTTGAAAATAAACCTACGCGATCGCCGCTTTATATCCACCTTCTGCCTACAAAAGACGTCCAGTTGGCAAGAAATGCATGTTCATTCAATAAATAGAAGTCGAGACTGCCTAATGGATTAAAGTCACACCTCGGATCAACTTTTATTTTAGCAGACTAGCTTTCCCCCGCGACTTCGTCCGCGTTCATTTAAATGAAAAAAAAAAAAAAAAAAAAAACGGATTTCTGATCCCAGATCCCGGATCCCGTATCTCGGATCCCGTTTTTACCGGATCCTGGATCCTGTTTGCCGGATATTGATAGATATTGATATGTTCTTTAATATTGTAGAACATTTTTTTGTTCTATCATCAATAGTTTCCGTAGCGCATGCGATGAAAGGCATCTTACGCTATTTTTTTACACCTTGGGTTACATTATTGAAGTTTTAGTAGGGATCCCTAATTTTTTCTTTTAATAAATATAACCTATGTTACTCAGCAATAATGTAGCATTCTAATGGTGAAAGAATTTTTGAAATCGGTCTAGTAGTTTTTGAGTTTATTCATAACATACAAAAATACAAAAATCCAAATCTTTTCTCTTTATAATATTATTATTATTATTATAGTGTAGATATGGGACATTTTAACATCGCAATTAATAAACTTGTGCTCAGCACACCACTACATGCAACCGAATTCACACATCTGTTATCGCACTCGCGATTCTACAAATAGGTTTTCAACATTATTTTCCGAAGCTGTACTGCGTCCATGGACTCACTTTAGTAGGACAAACTATTTTGAACGGTCACGTCTCCCTCTTTCATAGTAATGTCTTGACCGTTATTATTTTCTTACGAAAAAGCACAGAATACCTACGTTACGTCACACGTAAGGGGGGGAGGGGGTCGACGAAATGTGACACTGTGTGGCAAGGGGGAGGGGTCCTAAGTTAAGTGACGTCACATTTAAAAATCTAATATATCAAGTATTAAAACCGAAATTTAAACTGTTAACGAAAGATTTTGAAAATTTCTGAGAATTGTAAAATATATGTGACATCACACAGGGAGGGGGGAGTCTCGCAAATGTGACAAGGGGGGAGGGGTCTAAAAATCAGGAAATTCGTGTGACTTAATTTATAGATGGCCCCAAAGCTTCATTTATACTCTTATATAAGTCCAGTGTCTAATAAACTATTAACAGAAATATATTGTCGGGCGGCAGACGACGCAAAAACTAAACCGCTTATAGTTGAGCAAATGATGAAAAATGTACAGCTCGGAGACGACCAGCGCTATCACAAGGGCTTATGATATAGGTAGTTCCAACCTCCTCACCTCACCGCGCCTCAGTTCGAAGGGAAGTTTTTAAAAGCTGGGGTAAATGAATGAAAATGTTCCTGAAAACATTACAAAAGCCTTTTAATTTTTTGTCGATTCCAAAAGCAATGATTCAAAAAACGCATCCAGCAAATGAGTCGCCGGCGGCTGCCTCCGAATTTATCTCAAAGACAGCATTATTTTTCTTAAAAACAAAGAATCCCATTCTTTCTGCGTCAACTTCCGTCGAAAATTATTTATCGCCCGACTTTTTGTCGAGATTAATTGAATTGAGGGGTCGGTACATTGCGGGTAGTTTTCGGCGGCGTCTCCGGCCCACTTCCGGTTGCCGGTGAATGATTTCCCGCTTCCGGTTCGCCGACGGACGCGCGGTTAACGATACGCTTTGTACGGGACCCACCTTCGCTGTCGCCAGTTTGCGGAGACCCTTATTTATTGCGCTTATGAGAAAATAATACGAGAGGAGATACGTTTTGGGAGGCGTATTTTGGTGCTGAAAAGTCTCGATCATTGTTCATAACACTCCGTTGTCGTCTCGATAGATCAGAAAGTCTGTAATTATTGTATAGTGGATCCTGAAGGTACTGGGGCTTACTATCTCTACCTATCTACATCTCTCTCTCTATCTCTACCTCTTATTGCGACTCAAATGCAGACCCTAAAATGACTCGCAAAATCACTACCATAGATATATTAGGGTAGCGATTCATTTTAGGGGTGCATCTGAGTCGCAATAGAGTTGATGGTAAGCCTCAGTTACTACTGTTAGCCCTTTCTTAAAGCGATTTAAACCCTCGTAACTTTGTTCTGGATTCGTCATGATTCATAACATTAACGATATGTAAGTTGACAACCTATTCCTCGAAGTAAAAACGCCGTCGAAACAATAAGGAAAAGTCGGCGGTAATGAAGCGTTCGGGCTGTCCGCAAATAATCTACTTTGTCCCGCACGTGACCGCGCCTCGGCGCCGCTTAATTAATATAAACTCGTGGGGCACAGCCCTGCCTGTGCTCGTGAATTATGGCCACGCATGTACCTACCAGCCGTGAGGTCTTAATATTATATGACTCTCATGATTTATTGGTAGAGGCAAGCTGTAGCCAATTGACTGCAGCTTATATACGGGCTGACTCGGGGTAGTACCACCCTTTCACAGAAGATCTGCGTAAATCAGCTATGACAGCTGCGTACGATGAGTGAGAGAGCCGGAAGCTCAACGCCCTACCCCTCCCTCCGTCCCACTCCCCTTCAAGTCGGCAACGTGCGAGCAATACCTTTGTTATTGTAAGCATCTTAGGCCACGGTAACTGCTTAACATCAGTTTGTTTGTCACCTCAGTCCTATAAAAACAAGATCACATTCATATTTGTTTGGTATTGGCCGAATGAATGCAAGAGGTAGTCAGGGCAAAAATAAGTTATAATTAATTGCCTTTATAGTTTTAAATCCGAATCATTTAGCCAACTAGCCAACAAGCCCCCTAGCTTAAAATTAGTACCTATCATAATTTTATTATACGAACGAACGCAACAGATGATCGGTGTTCGTAATAGGTCCCAGATCCTTGCAACTTAACTCGGGAATAAATGTTAGGTACAAAATACATGAGGTCATCTTATCATGATCGAATTCCCAGTATTTGACGCGCGGTCATGCGGCTGTTACCAGCTGTTGGACAAAGTTACTTTGTGTTTAAACTTCCGGTCATTCAGCTGTACATTTTAGGAGAAACATTATTCTGAGACAGATGTAACAACTACTCAAGTGGTACTTACTTTTCTTACTTTAGTCTCACTAAGGGCCGTAAGATCAAAAGCAGCTTAAACCACAGAAAAGAGTTTATCTCATGTTTTCCATAAAATCGAGAGTTTAAACTCTTCACGATCGGTCAACTATAATAACATTGATTTTATGGACCTTAGTTGTAGAGATTATATTTATCTATAATATTTTTATGGCAACTCCATAGATTAATTTGTGGTTTCTGCGACAACGCTCCACGAAACTTATATGGACGTTTCGAACGAACGTAACGAATTGCATTCGTCGGTAAGACTATTATAAGACGAGGATAGGCTATCTATTCCAAAGATTGAATAGAGTCGCGATTTAAATATTCAACTTTACAGCGTGTTCCTTTGAAACTAGATGAAAGCGCTCTATCTGTGTCAAGTGTCATGTAAAACAGTTTCATTGCCATCAAAATACCATCACCGAAACTAACGCAACTTGGAACTTTTTAACTGCCAGTTATTTGGCGAGATACGAGCTCTAATCAACGGGTGACTTTCCCGTTGGCAGGATGGCGTTACGCAACTCGTAAAACAAAAGCATTAGCAGAAGATAGGACTGGAGGAATGACGGTGTTGCGGTTTCGCGGGGTGCTGTCCAAGAGAGGGGGTATAGCGGTGCTGGTTCCCTCGCATTTAATCATCCATGAGCAAGTTATCCTGGACAGCAAGTTACGACGTTTCGTCGTCAAGCAGTGCGTTATGACGACGCGGTCGATGACTTTTTAATGCACTGTTCATAACAATCTTTACGTATCTCGCTCGGTATACACTATAATGTAAGCCAGTTATGCTATTTTTGCAAGCATGTTGTTTTAGGTGGCTCTTATAAAGCTCCGTGATTTTGGTGGCTCGTGTTAATCATAACATGGAAATGTCATAAGTCATAAACCAGCACCTAAATAAATGGTTGGTGGTGCAAGTCAGAGGCTATAAGCGGATTATACGGAAAAGTTAGATCCACTCCGATAGAATTAGTAACTTAGTGTAGTCCTTTTACGATTTCAGTAATTCACAGCAGTTTTTCAGTCAGGCCATACTCTTTATTATTTTTGATGTGCCTTCAGTTTTACATAGCATTTCCAAGTTAGAGTTTCTTGGTTTGAGTTTATTATTTTTATTTTGAAGAGCATAAATATACAATACAGACAACAATACGGACAGAAAACCCTGTCCGAGCCGAAACCGGTATTTAGGTTTTCCAATCACATGACCAAATAAAAAAAATAAAAAAAATCACGATAGGAAACATTTAAAAATGCCATTTTTTTGAAATTGAAACGAAATTCTTTACAAAAATAGAATCTAATCTCGATACCCAACAATACGTTTTCGGGTCGGACAGGGTTTTCTTAACAAACTCTATATCGATAGACTAGCAGACCAACCGCATGGTCCCAAACTAAGCAAAGCTTGTACTAAGGTACCATACAATGGATATGCAAATTAGGAAAAGGCCGTTTCCGAAATTTACCTCTGGCGGGAATAGAACCCGCAACCACCCGAAGCAGTGAGCCCAACGATCTACGCTCGAACCACTGCGCCAAGCGGTCGTCATCTATGTCGTGTTTACCGCTATGTTCTATGGCCCGTCCCACTACCAAAGTGGCCCGTCGTAAACGGTTTACGACGCTGTGCCCGCGGTTAGATTAAAATCATGCATTTATTTTATTTGTCATTATTCCAGAATTGCCCGGGCCGGCAGTACGCGGCTTTTTGCCCAAAAATATTGTAATCCCGCTTAAATTACATTTTTTTATGCATCTGTACTCACTCTGTTCTATTAAAAGATAACAGACATTATTGTGTAGTAAAAATGTAACGTCACGACTTTTATCCCCGTTCGGGGGTAGTCAGAGGCTTGAGTGGCCATACACCACCACATTGGGGAGGTATTAACCAACTCAAAGCCCACGTTTCACTAGATAGTCAGAACCCAACGTGACAGGTGGTGAACCGTATCGCCGTGTATACAGGAACTGACTATTACCTAATCCCGAGGGATAGGTAGGTTTCCTCACGATGTTTTCCCTCACCGTCAGCGAACTGTAAATTATGCACATAGATGAAAATTCATCCATTGGTGCATGCCCCACCGGGGATCGAACCTGGGACCTTCTGATTGTTAGCCCAACCTGTTCACCCCTAGGCTACAGTCGCTCCTTATTGTGTAGTAACCAGATTTAATTTAGATACATCATGAGGGAATTTTAAGGAATTGTTCGATTAGTTTAACGCTTTTGAAAAGTAATGAGGAAAAACATACATATGTAGGTGTACGCACGGTTTATATTGGACACTGAAATAAGTCTGTACCTATTTCATTTCATTATAAAGGTATTATAACTAATATCTACATTTTAAGTACCTATGATTTCCGTGGCAATGATTCACTAACGCTCCAGAATATATTAAAGACCAACTATGACATTTTAATGAATGAATTTTTCAGCGCAAGATTTACATTAACTACGTAACTATGTACCTACTTATAATGTTTAAGCCTGAGTCATTCCGAAAACTATGATTGCTTATGAATGGTTCAACACAATACCAACTAGGTATGTGTCCATAATAAATTGGTGATTATGTACAATTTTATAATAATATTAAAATATTCTAATTACTGGTTCACCTCGTGCATGAGGTCGTCCCTCACCCGACATGAATCTTCAATTGTTTTAAGTAAAGTTTATTTAAATTAACTCAGTTTCCAAGGTAAGCGGATTGAATTATTTGCCCTTTTGTCATTGTATTTTGTACCTTCGACTGACGAAGAATTTTGATCGATTCTCATGCTTTTATAATGAATACTTACATACCTATACTAATAATAAGTCGATATACTAAAGTAAGTAAATGAAAATTTTCAATTATTTTCTGGGAATGGTATACAAAACTTTTTTTATGGAATGAAATATTGCTGATAATCGCTTGGGCCATGTTCACCAACACTGTAATGCATCGTTAGACCAGTAATCGATTGTTTGATGTACTCGTGACAGTTCGTTTACTGTTGTACGGTCCGTTAGTGTGTTGGTGAACTCAGGTCTAGGAGAGTAGATAGTATTACGCCTTGATAAGTAGACCTAACTAGGGCCCGTATTAATAAACCGATCTCAAAATTTAGATCGAACTTAAGATGCTGTTTTTGACAGATGTTCCATCCATTAAACGTCAAAACTGCATCTTAAGATCGATCTCAACTTTGAGATGCATTTATTAATATGGGCCTAAGGGTTTCAGGCTAAAGTGGGTATTACATCATCCAATTTGCAGAGCGCTAAACTAGTGCTTTAGTGCGAGATCGTACTTACTAGATTTGCAACCATCAAATGTTAGCACACTAGCTCACCTAGCGCTCCGCAAATTGGATAATGTAATGCCCGCTAAGATACTGAATCTTCAGAAAATATATGCTTCCGCTACGAAAACTTCACTTTGTGTCAGTCGACCTGGTTCCCGCAACAGATAACAGGGTCCATGACCTAGCGAATCACTGATAACCCTGAGATCGAATGTTGAACCGGCGAAATTGTACGAGATATCGTTACAATAACACACAAGGTCAGAGTTGGTCGATAACTAAAACGATATTGACGTCAACTTATAATTTTTTAACAATAGGTAATGGTAACAATCTTGTAATTAGGTTTTGAAAAGGTTTTGCAAGAGCACGCCGCTCGCCTCTTTTGGACGCACCCGTCGCGTCGGGTGCGTCTAGAACCGTCAGGTCGTCTAGATCAGCTTGGCTTGGCCTTTCTCTCCTCAACGTTCCTTGCTATACACTGGCTCACTTCACTGAAACCCTTCATAAATCCAGTCCACGTCCCAAAAGCATCATAGCATCTTAAACTATACATAAATGTCGTGAATGTGGTCGAAAATGTGTGGAGATAATAATTTAGGGGGACATTTGATGGTCCCCGTAATCTGGCCCGTTGCGGGGAGCGGACGGGGTCGTAAAATAGTTTATAGTCGCCCACTTTACGTGGAAGCATCGTTTTACCTTCGTGTCGTGTTGGTCGTCAGAGATTTTTACACTGATGAGGTGTTATGGGGATTGTCGGTCGTTGCGCTGCCGCTTAGTAATGAGTTTTACATACCTACATTCAGTGGGAGCCGTTTAAATTTTAGGAGAATGGGCATATGTGTACCCAGACATTGGTATGGAAAATCAGAGGTTTTAACCCAAGACCAATCAGATTGTTTTTGCTGGTGAAGGAGAAGGTAAGTAGGACTCAGTTAAGACTTCTATGGCCGGTATTAATAAATGCATCTCAAAGTTGAGATCGATCTTAAGATGCAGTTTTGACCTTTAATGTATGGAACATCTGTCAAAATCAGCATTTCAAGTTCGATCTCAATCTTGAAATTGATTTATTAATACGGGCCTAAATGGTTGGAGGTCCAGCTCAAGCGGGGATGCCCCCCCTCCCCTTGCAACCCCCGCTCGCATCGGTACGCTCAAAGGAATTGCGTTGTTCATGAGTAACAGTATACTATAATAATATGGTGGTAATAAGTCTACCTATGTTTTATTTCAGATGGTCTGCTAATATTTTTTATTACTTATTTAATTTACTTGTAACAAAATGTTCCGCCATCTACATTTTAATAACGTAACGTAACGCCTTATTTATAATGAAGTCTGTTAAAAAGAGATGTCGCTACTGGATCCCATAAGCCACTGAAATCAGTAGCTTATGGGTTCCAGTAGGTACGTAACTCTGCTTCCGCGCCAGTATCATTTTAATTGGAAAATTCCGCAATTCGCTAAAGAGATATTTCAATTTAGCGGATAATTAAAATCGTGTTTACCCGTACTTTTATGATTTCCAAAGTTAATTACTCGTTTCATCTCGGCTGAAGAGGAATTCGATTCAACTTGCGTTTGGAGCGAAAAATACTTTATGCGAGTAAATAGCAGGAGGTGAGTACAAAGGTTGGTATACTGGGTCAGGTAAACTTTTGTTAGGTTTGCAATGTACCTACGGTGCCGCGAGTTTTTGTTTATATTTGTTTAGGACCGGAGTTCGTCAGGGCAGCGGCGCGTCCGCAGCGCAAACACGGCTGAACTAGATAGATAGGTACAGTACCTACCTACTGAGTGGATACTGACTGGATAGCCACTATCAAACACGAAGCAATTTAAGTATTAGCAATAATAGTATTGCTATGAATTAACTTGTTGATGTTTGATGAATCACGAACATTTGAAGTCATATACGGGCTGACTCGACGGGGTAGTACCACCCCCTCACAGAAGTTCGGCGTAAAGTAGCGATGTAAGTTGCGTTTCGAACGATATGAGTGAAAGAGTCGGAAGCCCAACAAAACAATATTTACCCACCCCAACAATGTTTAGGCCGGAAATATTTTCCGCGAATGACGGTCTTGCTGAGGCTATGGACTCCTTTTAGAAGAGCAAACTATTTTGGACAGTTACGTGTCTCTCGAGTAAAGACTAAAGAAAGAGGTGCCCTTTTTAGATGTTTGTATGAAAAAAACGTGGTCATTGTTTTTTCATTTTCATTGTTCTATCTACCGGTAAATAGTTGAACTACTCGCTTCGTTTTATGTCGATGTTAGTACTAGGCCGACCACTCGGCCGAGTTGCTTAGGCCCAGTCCCCTTAGTAATTGGTCCATGGTAATATCTTTGAGCGCTACTGACTAACTCCGCTTTCAAGAGTACTAAAACATGATTATAGTCAGGTAAAGTACATAAAGTCTGCAATAAAGCCTACTTATGTATGCACAGGGTACATCTAACAGAACCCTCATTTCATTCCACCTTTCAGAGATGCGGCTTAAGTTCTAAGACGCAGTTAATTGAAAAGGCGTCTGGTGCAGTTAACTTTTATTGGCGGTCAGCTTTACATCTCCTGCAGGCCCCTTAAGAGCACGGCGTAATGATAATGTCGATGACCTCTGACCTGCTGTTTGAATGCGAAACGGTATTTTCTTTGTTTTAATGTATTTGCTAAAGTAAAATAAATAAATAAATATCCTGGGACATTCTTTTACACACGGCTACCTGATCCCAAACTAAGCAGAGCTTGTACTATGGAAACCAGATAACTGATATTACTACATATACTACTTTTTTGTTTGTAAATACATACTTAATATACATATACACCCAGACTCGGGACATGCAGACATGTTCATGCACACAAATGCATGTCCCGGGTAGGAATCGAACCTACGACCTGCAGCGTGATAGGTGGAATCTTACCAACCACGCCAACAGGCCAGTCAAGTACCTTCTACATTTTATTTTTCATATAAACTAGAACTGTATGGCCCCAAACTAAGCAACGCTTGTACTATGGCTACTATACAATGGACTGGGGGCGATCCCAGTATCACCCAGACCAGGAAAAATTACGGAGAGGCCGTTTCCAAAATTAGCCTCTGACGGGAATCGAACCCGCAACCACCCGATACAGTGAGCCGAGAGGACAACGTTCAAACCACTGCGCCAAGCGGTCGCCAACTTTGTGTTAATTTACTAGCTTTTCCCCGCGACTTCGTCCGCGTAGAATTTAAATTCTAGATCTCTGTTCCCGGATTCCAGATCTCGTATCGGATCCCGTTTCTCGTTTTTACCGGATCCCGGATCCCGTAGCCCGGATATCCCGGATCTCGTATCCCGGATCCCGTATCCCGGATATACCGGACCCCAAAAAATATAGCCTTTGTTACTCAGGGATTATGTAGCCTTCTATGGTGAATGAGATTTTGAAATCGGTCCAGTAGTTTTTGAGTTTACTCATTACAAACATACAAATCTTTTCTTTTTATAATATTATTATGTAGAGTATAGATTTCATCAAAATTGGTTTTGCTGTTTTGTCGTGAAAACATAACAGACAGGCAGACAGAGTTACTGTCGCATTTATAATATTAATATAGTATAGAAGTATAGATTAGTTCGGTAGCTTCTTCTGGCTGTGTGCAGGAGACATGGAGTGGCCTGGAGGGGTTCGAGGGCCCTCCTCTGTCTCGGAGTGCCTCGCTAATAGATCACATGTTACTTATAAAAGCATCAAAGTATGATTCATATCATAGGTATATTATACACTAGCTTTACCTACCCCGCGACTTCGCCCGAGTAGAATTTAAATAAAAAAAAATCGGACCTCCGATCCCGGATCCCGGATCCCGTTTCCCGTTTTTACCGGATCCCGGATCCTGTTTGCTGGATATCCCGGATCCCAAAAAATATAGCCTATGTTACTCAGGGATAATGTAACATTCTAATGGTTAAATAATGTTTGAAATCGGTCCAGTCGTTTTTGAGTTTATTCATTACAAATATACATACATAAATACAAATCTTTTCTCGTTATAATATTATATTGTTATTATTAAGTATAGATAAGATATTATAGTTAAGTTAGTGAGTGTTCTAGTTAAGATAGCTTGACTTGTAATACTTATTTATGTAGATTTGGTGTCGGTGAAAGAAAAAAGATGCCTTGGAATATTCTGTTTTAGTTAGTGGTGGTAAATCGGATCTAAAAGTCTTTCTTGGTTTGTCTTTGCTAAATGTTGATTTTGGTGCCGATTCTGTTGTTAACAAATGCGGCTAAACTAAATTAGACACAACTAAAAAAACAATACTATCTTGCTCATAATTATGTCTATGAAATGGATGGCTATTCTAAGATAAAATGTGTTTTGTGCAACATTATGACCACCATTTAACCAAACCAAACATGACTGAGATAAATTGGTCACATGGACAAATGGGTCTCAAAGAATCCTTTCACAAGTCGGCACTCATCTATCAACTCGGCACCCGACCAGCACCGCCTCGCCGCTCGGCGTCCACTCGTCGACAGGTGGTCCGCGGGCGGACGCTGATTTTACACCATAAACGTCACGTGATCAACCAGTGATCCGCGCGTGGTCAACGAGTGAACGCCGCGTGGTCAGCGCGTGGTCCACTTATTTCCGCTTCAGTTAGTTGACGCCGACCGACGAGGCGGTGGTCGGGTGCCGAGTTGATAGATGAGCTCCAACCTTAATCCACAATTTCAATCAAAGTCGTCCTAAGGTCATTACCGTCTGATCTGCGCGTCACGAATAATGTCCTGAATTACTGCCCTTTGACGAAGGAAGGGGCAGGGCGTGTGACGTGGGTTCATTAGACCCGACTGCTTATAAGCCGAGATTACCGTGTTATCACCGAATTAGTTTGCATATATCTTTGTTTATTAATGGAATAAGCAAAATATTAATTAGAAAATATTTATTACTAGCTTTTGCCCGCGACTTTGTCCGCGGATAATTAAAATAAAAGTAGCATATGTGCTATTCCAGACTAAAATCTATCTTTGTGCCAAATTTCATCCAGATCCCATCAGCCGTTCTGGCGTGATTGAGTAACAAACATCCATCCATCCATCTATCTATCCATCCAAACTTTCACATTTATAATATATTCGTCCGCGTTAACTTTAAAATCCCACAGGAACCTGACATTTTTCCGGGATAAAAAGTAGCCTATGTGTTATTCCAGACTATAATCTATCTCTGTGCCAGATTTCATCCAGATCCGTTCAGCCGTTCTGGCGTGATTGAGTAACAAACATCCATCCATCCATCTATCTATCCATCCATCCATCCAAACTTTCACATTTGTAATATTAGTGGGATTATTAAATTTTGTTAGTGGTAGAGCCAAGCTGTAGCCAATTGACTGCAGCTCAAATACGGGCTGGCTCGACATGGGTAGTACCACCCTCTCACAGAAGATCGGCGTAAAGCAGCTATTACAGTTGCGTTTGGTACAATGAGTGAGAGAGCCGGAAGCCCAACCCTCCCTTCCCCTTCGTCCGTTTCACTCCCCTTTAGGTCGGCAACGTGCGAGCAATGCTTTTAGTATTGCAAGCATCTATAGACTACGGTAACTGCTTAACATCAGGCGGGCCGTGCGCTTGTTTGCCACCTCAGTCCTATAATAATAATATCCTGGGACATTTTTGTACACACGGTTACCTGATCCCAAACTAAGCAGAGCTTGTACTATGGAAACCAGATAACTGATATTACTACATATACTACTTTTTTATTTGTAAATACATACTTAATATACATATACACCCAGACTCCGGACATACAGACATGTTCATGCACACAACTTTATGTCCCGGGTAGGAATCGAACCTACGACCGGCGCGAAAGGCGCCTCCGCGCCTACCACGCTAACGGGCCCGTCGTAAAAATATATATTGTGAAGCTTGCGAGTTCAAAACTAACAATCCAATTTTAATATCAATAATTACAGCTTCAGGCCTTCTGATATCACATTCAACCATCTCCAGACTCCACACTATACAGAATGAATTTTTCAAGTGTGCGTGGATGGCCAAATCCGAAACTACGAGGAATATCGCAAACTACTCAAAGGAGTCTCGGGGCCGATTTTGATGAAAACTAAAACTGCATCATTAGATTTTTCAAAAAACAAACCTCGTAGCCAGGAATCGAACCAGTTGATTTTGAAAAAGAAAACCACATACTGTATTATTACACCACTCGATAGTGTCGCTGATAAGGAACAAATTCTGGGAAGTAATGACATACGGCAAACTTAAGGAAAGAACTCATTTTAAATAAAATACTATTTTATTTCTCTTAAGTTACCAACCTATTAAACCTAAACTGATTAATTGTTCAAAAATGATTTAAAATTTGTAGTAAGAACATAATGTTGTGAAGATGACAGCGCTGCGAAGGTAAATAAAAAATAATATTGAGCATAATTTCGAACAAGGTAAAGGTAATGTAGTATGATTTATTAAAGACAACTTGAAAATATGGAGCAGTTTATTCAAAACCAACACTTTCCTTAAGTTTGCCGTATGTCATAACTTCCCAGAATTCGTTCCTTATCAGCGACACTATCGAATGGTATAATTATACAGTATGTGGTTTTTTTTTCAAAATCAACTGGTTCGATTCCTGGCCACGAATTTTGTTTTTTCAAAAATCCAATGATGCAGTTTTAGTTTTCATCAAAATCGGTCCCGAGACTCCTTTGAGTACTTTTCGATATTCCTCATAGTTTCGGATTTGGCCATCCACGCTCACTTCAAAAATTCACCCGTATACCGAAATAAACTCACGCTGAATAGTTAGCAAATAGTTAGGTTTATATTTTCAATTTGCGTATGAAAGGTGGAAGGCGACGTCGACGCTTCGGGCGGATGGAAATTAACCCAACCTCATGAGATAGCTCAAATCCTTACCGCCCGTCCCTATCGCACGCGATGCAATTGCTATTTGTGGAAAGGGATGGAGTTAATAAAATTCCTGGCGATGGGCAAATGGAAGGATTGGAGAGTAATTGGAAATACCTTCGTATTGAGTGGCGGGCGAGGTTCCGCGGACCTGTGTGTGTTTAACCCGCCTTTTGTGCGACTCAATCTTTCCTACAGAGTATTGTGCGGTTAATTGGAATTTTTATTGAAAATTATATTTTTCTTTTGAATATATTTTATGGTATAATTTAAGTTTAAGATCGCTTAGGATGCGGTTGGATGCAGTGAATGGTGTGCAAATGGGATCAACTGAATTGAATCTTTCTTTATGACGGCCGCTTGGCGGAGTAGTCCTTATTTTCTGAATTGATGCATTTACATAACACCAGGGTGCGCTATACGCTTGCATTTTTGAGTGATAAGTCTATCTCAGTTTATAAAATGTACTCTGTGCCACTTATTACGCTTTATTATTGTGTACTTATTATCGCCAGACAAACTTACCAACTGGGGGCTTACCACGAACTCGTATTGCGATTCAATTACAGGAACGTTTTAACGTTTCAGCGACTTTTTGTGCAATGACGTACCTTATTGTCATGACAATAAGAAACGTCATTGCACAAAAAGTCGCTGAAATGTTAAAACAAAACTGCTATAAGAGGTGGTGGTAAGCCCCCTGGACCGGGAGCCCATCGTGCTAATTGTGGATTTACTCCGGCGTCGCCCAAATCTATTAGATTCGGTACATTAGATGCTAGGAAGAATACATTGTTCTAGATGTTTCCACTTTCAGCGGTGGGGGAAGCGTCTACATGATAATTTCAAAATTAAAAAAAACAATGACATGGAAATAGTCAAGCGTGTCAGATGTTGATACTTTTCATGTTCCAACATGATCAATTGAAAAAAAAAAAAAAACTCGAACGCGTCAGATTTTGTAAGCATCTATAGGCTACGGTAACTGCTTAACATCAGGCGGGCCGTACGCTTTTTTACCACCGCAGTCCCATAAAAAAACAAAAATCAGAGGGGGTGTTCAGTGAAACTTACGGATGCTCCCATTTCTTAGACTGACGATCAAATTAGCAAAATTGACACTTGACACTTCTTAGCTAGTAATAATGAATCCCCCTTATTTTATTCTGACGAGTTCGAGTATTTTAAGATGGTCAATTTTTTTTGGTTCCCCTGAGCGTACCCACCAATATATAGGGCTCATATTGGTTGGAGGTTCTTATCAATATGTAAGGTATCTCCTTACCTTAATCTGACGCGCCCGAGTAAATCCAGAAAACCCTTCTACGGCTCCCCATCTAAACTGTATGGTCCCAAACTAAGCAAAGCTTGTACTATGGGTACCCTACAATGGACTGGGGCGATCCCTCCCACTGACACCCAGACCAAAGCAAATTACGAAAAGACCGTTTTCGAAATTTGCCTCTGGCGGGAATCGAACCCGCAACTATCCGACGCAGTGTGCCGAGCGGCCTACGCTCGAACCACTGCGACAAGCGGTCGGCATATGATAGCATCTGCGTGGAAGCAATCCCACAAAAATAAACCAAAATAGCAACAAAGCAAGGTGGTAGAGCCAAGCTGTAGCCAATTGACTGCAGCTCATAAACGGGCTGGCTCGACCGGGGTGGTACCACCCTCTCACAGAAGATCGGCGTAAAGCAGCTATTACAGCTGCGTTACGTACGATGAGTGAGAGAGCCGGAAGCCCAACACCCCTCCCCTTCCCCTCCCCCCTTCCCACTCCTCTTCAAGTCGGCAAAGTGCGAGCAATGCCTCTGGTATTGCATCTATAGGCTACGGTAACTGCTTAACATCAGGCGGGCGGTACGCTTTTTTGCCACCTCAGTCCCATCAAAAAAAAACTTATCCTGGGACATTCTTTTTACACACGGCTACCTGAAAACCTCCCATACTAAGCACAGCTTGTACTATGGAAACCAGATAACTGATATTACTACCTACAGATACTACTTTTTGTTTGTAAATGCATACTATACATAATTACTCGGGACATGCAGACATGTTTATGCACACAAATGCATGTCCCGGATAGGAATCGAACCTACGACCTGCAGCGAGGCCAACGGGCCCGTCAAAGAAAATAGCAACAAAGCAAAACTAATAATCTAATTTAATTACACAGTTCCCATAATAAGTATTATTACGTGCCTATTGCTTCATCTGAGTCACGACATAGATACTTTCCACATTAATTAATACGGGCCATAATCCCGTCCCCGCGGGACCGTTAGCCGGAGCCGGGACTCGAACCCGGTGCCGTGTAATAATTATCAATGTGCCCTGGGGGTCTACCCTTGGACGGTGTTGCTAGTGTCGGAAAATTGTGGGATGGAGCTTTCCTTGGGTGGTTATCCTCATTGCTGAAAATCGTAGAGTTGTCCAATTGGTCTTGGGATTTACTTATATGAGTACTTTTGTATATAGTAGTACCTAATTTTGACAAATTTCAATAATTTCAATTTATTAATTTTACTCAAAAAAGTTTATAATGTTGTCATTATTTCGCAAACCTACTTCGAGCAAAATCGAAGCCTTGGTCTCTAATGAGTGTACTGCTGATCACGCTATACTGGCCTCAAGCTAAGCTTCGCTACGCTCTCGGCCTTCAAGCTTGGTCATCATAGCAACCTTTGCTGGCCGTGCTATAAAGGCCTCGACCTTCGGTCTCGGCCTTTATTTTAGCTTGTCCATCAAGGGTTGCAATGCTGACCGCGCTGTGGAGGCCTGGAGCTGCGCTGCGCCGCGCTTTCGGCCATCAACAAGGCGGTCAACAACACACTCATTAGAGACCGCGGCAGTAATGTACTATAGTAAGTATTTAGAAATTCGGGGAAGTGCCAGTTCCAATGAAAACGTGCATCGCGAGCATTTCTTCCGCGCACGTGCAAGTTGTGGAACGATCTCCCTCCCGGAGGACAGGCTTTGCACTACAACATGGGGTTCTTCACAAGGCATGTTTACAGGTCCCTTAAAGGTCAGCGCCGCGTCTGTCCCATAAGTTGCAGATGTCCTGGGCGGCGGCTTCCACTTACCATCAGGTGGACCGTCTGCCAGTGTGCCATCCTTGGCTAAAAAAAAAAATCTTTAAATTATTCACAGACAACAATTGAGGTCAGATGTTATAATTCGGTCACCCATCCAAGGCCTGACCGACCCGAACGTGGCTTAACCCGCCGATGTATCGAGCGTCTAACCAACTAGGCTACCACCTTTAACAATGAAGTTTAAAAAAATCATTTTTTGAATTTTTACCTGTCCTAGCAATACTCCCGAGACCTCGCGTGGGTTCACCTTTTCTATTTACATTAACAACTTCTCTTGACCCTCGCGAGTTCGCGATTTAATTTGTCGAAAATAAAGGCGCGTTAGACGGCCCGTTTGGCATTATCACGTGTGACGCCTCGGGGCTGCTGGGCGAGGTGCGGCGGAACTTTGGGGTCACCGGGAACAGCAATTAGGACTGCTGGGAGTTTTTATCTCTGATGACGGAGGTTGAGTTTGCGTACCTTCATTCATAATTAAGTAGCTGCTTAATTATACAAATAAGAAATAAAATTAAAGTGTCCGTTTGTAATATCAAATAACAGCTTTTTACTAAATGCATATGAAAGTAAATAATATAGTTCGGTAACAAAAAGTAATTAATAAAAATTGACTGTCTGTCTGTCTGTCTGTTATGACATAAAAGCGAAAATTACTTAAGAATTAAAATCTGTTGATTTCAGTGGCCATATTTAGACTAATTTATAAGAACTGAAAAATTCTCCAATTCAAACAGACCAGTGGCTTCTTAATATTCATATTTTTTATCGAAAACTTTGATTTGGGTTGACATTGAAATATATATATAATAAATAGACACTCATTTCCTTAATTTTTTCCCACGAATTGGCGGACTTTGCCATCGGTACCCTAACAAAAATGTTTTGATACTTTCATAACATTTATAAGGAAATAACACAGGCCTAGTCCCCGAGGCTATACGAGGTGAAATTTCATTACTTATCCTCTCCTTAGTGGGTAAGTAGGTTGACCCGAATTCCGTGTTTTTCGGCACCGAACAGGCGAACACCGCACCCGTCATATTATGTTCCCGGCACTTCGCACTTAAATATGTTAAATTATTTATAAGCAGAAGGAAACATGTGTCGAGGGTCGGCCGACGTCATAGTTATGGGCGATCAAATAAAATTGGAAGTTTAGGGCGCATCCAATGAAATTCAGTTGAGTAGTGAAAGATACCGACAACCGCTTAGCGCAGTGGTTCGAGGTCTGCATCGGGCGGTTGCGGGTTGCGGGTTCGATACCCGTCAGAGGGAAATTTCAGAAGGGGAAGTCTCGCAAATGTGACCAGCTGTGACAAGGGGGTCCAAAAATCATGAAATTCGTGTGACGTAATTTATGGATGGCCCCGAAGCGGCTTTTCGTAATTTGCCCTGGTCTGGGTGTCACCGGGATCGCCCTCGGTCCATGGTATGGTAGCCATAGTATAAGCGTTGCTTAGTTTGGGACCGTACAGTTGGTGATTTTGACTGGCGATATTTATTTATTTGTTACTAAATATCACCAGAGTAACACGCTGGCTTTATTGTATGGTCCCAAACTAAGTAACCCTTTAATATTACTTATATGGTATGGATGGATACCGTACAGTGGACTATGGCGACACCAAAACAATAGTTCGAAATATAACCTTTTGGTTTAACTGTAAAGTGGGAGTAGGCATGCACAGCTTTCTAGGCTAGTTCTTTTTTATTTTTTTTGTTTATTTAAATACCTAATTGTGTTTTTTTTTGTTCACAATGTGTTAATGCCTGCCTGCTCACATAGCGTTGCTGTTTGAAAATGTATAAGTACAATTATTCTTTTGAAAAGAGTAACCATTGAGTTTCTTGCCGGCTCTTCTCAATGGAAGCAACATTACGAACCGGTGGTAACGCTAAAATATTGTTTATCTTGACTATTTATAAACGCTTTATTGAGCTTACATGAATAAAAAACTTTGATTTGATTTGATTTGACCTATACATCCAGACCACTAATAACGAAAATACCGCAAATGGGATTTTAGTAATTAGCCCTGGCGGGGATCGAATCCGCAACATACTTATACATGCATACTTATACCTATTTGTATTTCCACCATATTTGGTAAAAGCAGTATTTTTGAAAGAATCTACCATTTGCTTCCTCTTACATAAATAGTAATCTCGTATTAATTGTATAACTTACAACTAACACAAACTCGTATTAAGTGTAACTTAGACAAGTAAATAACATAGCACACCAAATATTCCATTTAACTTGAAACGTGATTTTAGTACAACCCAACTAGCCATTTGGGCGATAAATTAAATATGATCCCTCGGTAAGTAAATTATAATGTATTTTGAACCTTATATCGAGGTTATAGGGCGAGCGGACGGTCACGATCTTGATGTTACAAATCGCAAATCCTACTTGAATATCTCAAGTTGTAACTATTTGATTGGGCGTAGCAAGCTATGAGTGACAGCGGATTGGCGTACACAAATCGTTCGAGTTAGTATCGGTTTGTTATGTAAAACGTACGTATACTAGGTAGGTATATAACTACTAATATTGTGTATTATACATCGTCTCCCTTGTCATTACTCATGGAAGATAATTTTATTATTTTTTTGGTAACAGGTTTCACAACAGTGAATGATAGCCTTTGCAGGTCGCTTTTTGGGATGAAATAAAAAAAAATTTTTGCCACGATACCTATACCAACAACAAAACCAAACCAAAACCTAGACTCCTCCTACAAAACCCCTACACTGCAAAATACTCCTAGACTGCAAAATAGTAAAAATGTAAAAAGAAATTGCAAAGGAAATTCCTGCGAAAAATTATACGCTTCTAGACCCACTAGTTTAAGTTGTGCTTTGCCTGTTAGTAGTGTTTAGAATTTAATTAAAGAAGGTTTATTTAGGAAGTGGACCGACTCAAACCAATTAAACGTATTAAGGCGAGAAAATGCAAATAAACATAGAAATAGCATATGCACCTTCTTGCTTAACAATGGCACGGATGGAGGATTGAACTAATAAAAAATATTTTCAGTGCCTGGGAGAACTCGCAGGATGCCTTAGGTGTATTCTGCGACTTGTCTAAGGCCTTCGACTGCGTCCATCATGAAATACTCGCCAGGAAATTGCACCACTATGGTATCAGGGACAAGGCTCTTGACCTTTTGACTTCATATTTGAGCAATAGAATTCAAAAGGTATTAACGGGCTATTAACGGTGAAAAATCACCAGGTTCTGTAGTCTCTATGGGCGTTCCTCAAGGTTCAATACTGGGACCATTCTTGTTTCTTATTTATATAAATGATTTGCCATATCATGTGGGCAAAAATCACGAGATTGTGTTGTTTGCTGATGATACTTCTTTATTATTTAAAATTAAAAGACAGCTTCTACATTATGACGATGTGAACAATGCACTCGCTAAAGTCGTAGGTTGGTTCAATGTAAATAATCTTTTGCTCAATGAGAATAAAACTAAATGCATAAAGTTCTCGACACCTAATGTAAGACAAATAGGAACCAATTTACGACTGAATGGTGCAGAGTTGGACGTTGAGGAGTCAACTGTCTTTCTGGGAATTACCATAGATTCCAAATGGCAATGGGGTCCTCACATTAAAAAACTGTCAAGCAAGCTGAGTTCTGCGGCATATGCTGTTAAAAAAATTAGGCATTTAACTGATGTAGACACAGCTAGAATTGTTTATTTTAGTTACTTCCATAGCATAATGTCGTATGGCATACTGCTTTGGGGGTGCTCTGCAGATTTAAATTCTATATTTGTACTGCAGAAAAGAGCTATAAGAGCTATTTATAACCTAGCTCCTAGAGTCTCCCTCAGAGAAAAATTCAAAGAAATAAATATTCTAACTGTGGTGTCACAATTTATCTATGAAAACCTAATTTATGTTAAGAAAAATGTCAACAACTTTGAAAAAAGGAGCGATGCTCATTCGATAAATACACGGAATAAACACAAGCTATCCGTACATGTAACTCGTCTCCACAGAATAAGTAATTCCTTTGTAGGACAATGCATACGCTTCTACAACAAACTTCCTAAAGAAATCCGAGATTTGCCTGTTAATAAGTTTAAAACTATAGTTAAAACTAAACTCTGTCAAAAGGCCTATTACAAAATCTCGGATTACTTGGAAGATAAATCAGCTTGGGACTGATCGCTCAAATACACTTTGTTAATAACAGTGTCATGTTAAAGTGTAGCGTGTCTTGCCTTGCTTATTTCGGAAGGCAGCACACTGGAGCTATTGTTTACCAAATTACATTGTATTAAAATAAGTAAATGGCGATAAAAAAAAAAACAATGTAAAAAAGACAAGCCCGCTGAGTTTCTTGCCGGATCTTCTCAGTCGAGGTCGCGTTTCCGATCCGGCAGTAGAATTTAAGGAAAAAATGTAAAATGACAATTTGTAAGTGCCCCCGTAGGCCTAAACAAAATAAACGCTTTGACTTTGACTTTGAATTCCTTACCTCCGCCTCCTATCACTTAGTCCACAGGCCAAGGGTCAAAATGTACACGTCATTAAGCTGGTCACCCGAGCCGGCAGCGGCATAAATGCGGCATCAAACTGTTTTATTGCCGGCTCGCCATGATTTAATGAAATCTTTAATATTGAAGATAAGGCACCCCGCAATGTCGTAAATTGCCCCGGGCAATACTGCCGGCACTCCCGCAATACTCCCGCAATACTCCCGTTCCTAATGCCACATGACATAAAGCCTCTAGACCTCTCAGTTTCTTTGTATGGTCCGTACTTTCTGAATAATAATCATTGTTTAACTTTCAATGGCCCGGGCATAAAGAATGCAATTTTTTTTGCAGTGGAAGTCTATTAATAATTAATATTATCTCGTGAATTCTTTATCGTAAAGTCTTGGCGGTCGATATTTTGTTGACCAGACTATTGCTAATGGTAGCAAACCAATCATGGTGTTTGCAATGCCGGCAAATTGTATTTAGGAAAATAAAGAAATAGGTCATTAATGTTTTGATAGCATAAGTATGTTATTTTATACGCCAACTTTACATTGTGTGGCAATATACTTATAATATAAATAACTTAAACCCGACTACTGAAAAATCGCGCTCTAAAAAGTATGAAACAAGAAAATATTCTCTTCTAGAGGATAGCCGTGGTCCGTGGTCATATGCCACTTTGACCTAAAGGGCCTAAACGGACCACGGCTATCCTCTAGAAGAGAATATTTTCTTGTTTCATACTTTTTAGAGCGCGATTTTTCAGTAGTCGGGTTTTAGTTTTTAAACTTACTTTTTATTTAATTATTCTGGAGTTATAGGTAACAATATATATATTTTTGGAATGTGCTCATCAAGCTCTTTCATTTGATACCCCACACGGTTTCATTAAAAAATGTTTTTTTTTAGTTCATGACATTATGTCCTCTAGAGGGCGCCATATGCATTTTATGTGATGTCACATAGCCTATAACCAGCGCGCCATTAAGCCGCTTCTAACGATACCTCATTTGTCAAATTATGACAAGTAGTTTGGAAGTTAGGCGGGAACAGATGAACATACATACATACATACCGATCAAAATCATTACCCTCCGCCGTAGTCGGGTAAAAATACGTAAATATCTTGTTTTTGCAAGTTTATTATTATTATAGAATTTGCAGAGTGATATCAGCAGACAATCAGTGTTGTTTTAACAAATTATTTATAGCTCGCCAGTGAATGATAGCAAGTTTCCTCTGCAATATCAATGCACTTCAACCGACCAGGCGTAAAGGGCAGTAACTACTTTAACCGCTATATACTCTCAACTCAAAGAACGTAACGCTAAAATGTTTATGTTAACGATTCGTAAGTGCTACCCATAGATTAAATGAAAAAAATAAATGATTTTGTCTTAACTTGTCATTCACTCACACTAGGTAAAAAAAAATATTGTCCTAACAGTGATCCTAGCACAGATGGAGCGAAAAGTGACTTTGCCACAAATTTCGTCGCCCTAGGCGTGAGATGACGCACTTTCTCCCACTGTGAGAAAATTTGTCGTGACGTCATATATTGTCTCTGGAAGCTTGACTAAAATCACCAGGCGATCATTTTTGTCTTGGCTACCTGTGCCAGAACTGTGGGGATAAACATTAGAGTGGTGTTTGAGCACGGCCGTAAGTACTTTAAGACCATGTTTAAGTAGCTATACAATAGTAAATACAACAAGAAAAGCTGGAGACAGTAAAATAAAAGCGTACCGGGAAAGGTTCGGTGAGCCGCAGTGAGAGCGCCGAGGGACGCCCGACGCAGCTGTCGCCTCTCAGGGCCTATACAGATGTATCATTTTAAGTTTCCTAATAAAAACCTCATGTGACGCCGGATTAGAATTGCACTGTTTGTCTAATTCGCTAAATAATAGATGTGTAAATTTTGCTGCCTGTAGTGGTGCGCTGAGCATAAGTCTAGTGATTAGGTACAATGTTAGCAGGTACCATTTTTAGGGTTCCGTACCCAAAGGGTGCCAACGGGACCCTATTACTAAGCCAACGCTGTCCGTCTGTCAGCGGGCTGTATCTCACGAGCCGTAATAGGTAGAGAGTTAAAATGTGTATTTCGGTTGCCGCTACAACAAGAAATACTAAAAACATAATACAATTTTAATATAAAGGGGGTCCCCATACAAGAAACTTGATATTTTTGTCGTTTTTATTCTACGGTGGTACGGAACCGTTTATGTGCGAGTCCGACACGCACTTGGCCGGTTTTTTTATGTCACTAAGGTGGCAAGAAAGCCTATGGCCCGTCCGATGTTAAGCTATTACCGTAGCCTATAGATGCTTCCAATACCAAAGGCATCCCTCCCACGTTGCCAACCTGAAGAGGAGAGACAGAGACTTCTAAAATCCCTTATAAAGATTCCTTGATATAGCAATTTCAGACATGTTGCACCTCTTGCCTTTAGGAAAGCGATTGTCAAACAACTAAAACACCTTTACAATCCCGTCACGTAGCAACGTAAGTTAAACGTTGGCTTTAGAAAATGATGGCTTCACTCATGGGGAGTGCAGAGGAATAACAGTCAACTGTCCCGTGTACAGGCTCTTTGAGCACGTTATCGCAATGCGATCCCTAAAAAGAGGGTGATTGGCACTGATGTTTTATTTTAATAGATATGGTACCTTCAAATATGGCAATGACTAAACTTGTACTCAGCGCACCACGACATGCATTGAAATTTTCAACATTATTTTCCGTGAGCTACTTAGTCATACAATCCATGGACTCCGTTGAATATAATAAACAATTTTCGAACTTCATGTGCTAGACACGTTCCATCTGGTAATGTTTTTGCTGATTCGGAATCACACGTATTTCGCAAAACGATATACGTAAGTATACACGGATCACTGGCGAATATAGAACTAGAAGATATTTTATATACTTCAAATTGGCTTTTTACTTATGAGTGTCTCTAGTTTCACAAAAAAAAGAAGAGAAATTAACCTACTTGATAGGAATCACAATGGCTTGACAAGGCAGTTTTCAGGACAAAAGTGCTTTTAACTATCTATAATCTTAGGAGTAATAATGTTGTTGCACGGAGGGGTTATTATCATTGTCCGTATGTGAAACACTCAATGAAATTTTGGCAAAGCGATATTTTACATTAACAAATTGGTTTGTAAAGTTGAAAATCGCGTAAGATGTAAATACACAACAATTATTCCAAGTCTGCGTCTATCCTCGATAAAATCTCAGCCGTGTCGGCGTCGTGTCGCAGTCACTAAAACGAAACCATTTATTTCGTAAACGACCTAACTCGGCTTCGGCTAACATCATTCCAGATTTAAAGCTTGTTCAAGCGCTCCTTATTCGGTTAGCTACAAGCGAAATGCAGTTAAAAGCACTCGAATCGATGTCATTTAGTGATATTTTTTTATCTCTGTTGTGAATCTGACAGTAATTATTTTTCAGCATTCATGGATATCTTAGTACAAAAGACAGTAACAGCACGGTGCTTAGGTATTAATATTATTTCAAATTCAAGATGTAGGTGAACCGTTGGCCTTCTTCTAGCCAAAGATTATCTGTACTAATGTACCTAATAATCAGTTACATACAAATCAAGTCTATTCTTAGTTTTAGCTTTCCCGTCATGATTGTTCAGTAAGGATAACGATTGCACACATCTTCCTGTTTGCCCAGCGAAATGTTCACCAATTTGCTTAGAATAAATTTTTCAAATGCGCTATAAATCAGGCAGACATTTTTCCAACTGTCGGATCTGTGTCCCTGACAGCAACACCGACGCACTAAAGCCTCCGTTCACATTACTCCGTTTATCGCGCGCTAAGTGCATTGTGTGGTCGGGATCTTCTATCCGAAGTACCTGCTTGTCTGCGGGGACAAGGTATCGAATTGATACTCGAGTACCCATCTGAGTACCTCTTATATATAGCTGTACAGTGATACCTATTCTATTTTGAATTAATTAATTTATTTATTAGTCTTAACATAATCAAATGCTATACAATTTTATTGAGTGAAACTGCATCAACTTTAAACTTCGGCATCTGTGTGCCTCTTGGCAAAGGCCTCCCCCAGTCTCCTCCATTCGCTCTCGCTTGCAGCCACCCTGGTCCAGATTCTGCCCGCCATTCCCACAATTTCGTCTTCCCAGCGTCGAAATTGTCTTCCTCTTTTTCTTTTCCCGTCTCTTGGGTACCATGTAGTGACGGTTTTACTCCATTTGTCTGGACCCCTCATGATTTGCCCGGCCCACTTCCATTTCAGATGTTTGATTTTGAAGGTCACATCAGTTACCCTTGTTCTGTTTCTCAGGTCTTCGTTTGTTATTTTGTCTATTCTCCTCTTTCCAATCATACTTCCTTCCATAGATCTTTGGCAAATTTCGAGTTCCTATTTTGAATACTTACCTATAATTATTATCATTATATGTTGTACATATTGGTATATTTTATGTCTCAATCGGTATCTATGTGGTTGAGGGTCTTGACCGAGTACTTGTCTAGACCGCGGGTTGTGGTTCGGGTCTGTCGGCAATGCAGCCGATGAATTGGGGACATGATTTTGACTAAAATGGTAGGCAGGATTCCGCCTAGCTAGACAAAAAAAAAAAGAGGTATATTGTAGAGAATTTAGAAGGAGATGTACATTGTAGCGTTATTAGCTACATACTATTCCACCAAGCCAACTAGGAACTCGGATGGAATGCAGCTTCCCAGTCCGCCACACCTCCCGCACGCCGCCACCGCCTTTTTGTGCGGGTGACGTCACATTTGACAGGTTCCTAGTTGGCTTGGTGGAGTAGTAATCATCGGCGCAACGCTGGGTGGTGCGTTACTAAGTGGATGTCAGGCAGTTACCTTGCACTCATGTTGCAATAATAAGCATGGTAAGGCGCATCTAAAGGTGTAATACATCTTTGATAATACCTACAATTTATTTTGTATACATTTCAGGGATAATGTTTTTGAATTAGTTATTAAATATAATATTTACAACATCCGTGGGTTTATTAGGTACTTTATAATAATTTACTATCCGCAATTAATTTATTCATTCCCCGCTTCAACACATCTTACAGCCATTTTCTCAGTGTCAGCTTCTGAAACTTTCACGGATCTGGCGATAAGCAACCCCGGCTTGAATCCCGCCACACATTACCTACCATTTGCATAATAAAACAGGGGGAAACCCCGGGCTAGAGGTAGTGGCAACACTAACTTGCTGCCACTTTAAAATCCTGCGACGATTCAATAAGGGATTTGTGGGTAACCTGCGAAAATGCGCGAACTCTCGAAGGTTCTTGTTTCGTTTTGTCTCGTTGGAGAAGCATTTTATTTAAATTAGTATTAAGTAGTTTTCTATTGAATATCGATCTGATCCCTCTTTCTTGGTAATATATATGATAAGATCGTATTTGGTTTTGCAACGTTTTAAAATGAGACGATAAAAAATCTAAATGTGAAACGTGTTCATGAAACCTGGAGTTTGTCTTACCAAATAACAAAGACAAAACATGCTTACATACAATTAAACGAATCTTATATTTTTTGGCGCCTCATTAACATTATTCTTGATATGACATAGATGGCTATAAACCATTTTAGAGTTATAAATACACTTCTAAAATAACTATGACGGAGAATATATCAAAACAATGCCCAACTTCGTCCCCAAACTCTCAAGTATAAGCCCACTATATACCCATAGGCACCCACAAAATATCAGAGTGCACCCTTTTTTACCCATTTAACGCAAATCCTTTAAAAAAAGCGACTTGAACAAGCTGTGTCGTCTCGCCGGCCCGAGGAGGGCATTTGATTTAGATAACGGGCCCTCTTATTGTAGGGGCTCCCGGTTTTATGCGGGATAAATTCGGATTGCGTAGACTTTTGCAAAAATCAATAAAATATAGCTTTTGTTTGTGATTGCAACAATACCTTTCTTGTGAGTGACAGTTTATTAAGCTGAGTTTAGACTAACAACAAAACTTTCAGGATATCGACTTCTGCAAGCTATCCCTACCAATCGCGGATAGCTCACTTTAGTATCGATATTGGATGTCAAGTTTTCTTGCTTTTGGAGAGCATAGCTAGATGTTCATAATTATCCACATAATAGAGCTAGATAGATTATGATTATGATAGATCTACAGCTAGAGTTCTAATCGCTCCATTATATATAAAACTGAACATATAACCCTAAATATAAATACGTAGAGACCCTTTATGTAGAGCCGAAATGACAGCATTAAATAACAGTAATTTTTAAGTATTTTAGGATTATCCTTTTAAAAACCGTTAACACAGTCATCCTGGTCAGCCGAGTTGAAGGCAGGGAACCCTCATAGGGAAACATAGAGTCAGCACCGAGCCGAACACAATGCGCGATGTATGGAATTGAAACGTTCCAGATAGATTCATTTAAATAAGAGTTTCGAAGTCAAATGTCAGCTATTTTAATATACCTCAATGCTTGAAGGGTTTGAAGTAGAAAGTAACTTTTAATATAGGTATCAGCTCATAAAATGTTTGCGATTACTTTGTAATTTCTTTAGTAACAAAAACTGATTTGTAATTGTGGTACAGTTTGACAAATTCTCTAACCGAACTCCTATTTGTTGTCGTTCATTTGCGAAGCAAGAGATACCTACTTCCCGTAATCACATTTAAAACTACTCATGTTATTCATACTAAAGTAGTTATTGCAACGAAATGGTTGATAGAGCACGTCCTTTCGGTCCGTTATCTAAAAGAATCATTCACGCATCACAAGGTAGAGTTGGCGAGGTCCGAAATTGACACGTCTTTGAATAAATACACGGGGTTCCATTAAAACGTCACTCAGCTGGTCCGAAGACTCCGAAGCGGCGGAAGTGGCTTGCTTGGGATACTCTGGCTCGGTTTTACCGGACAAGGGGGCGTCCATAAATTACGTGAGGCGATTTTGGAGATTTTTCGACCTCCCCCTGCCAGCACCTTGGTGAGATTTGGCTCAACCCCCCTCCCCCCCCCCTCTAATCTCACGTGAAAATTTTACAAAAGCCATAATCTAGGGGAGAAACCTGTTTTACTTGATTTAACCTAGTTTTCTGGCAATTTTACACACACAAAAATAATTACGTGATATTTGCCAAGACCCCACATGAGATTGGGTGAGATTTGGCTCGACTCTCTCCCCCCTAAATACCTCACGTCATTTATGGACGCCCCCCAAATAGGTATGTTTTTTTCAGAATTTCAAGCCAAGCGTAATCGTATATGAGAGCATGATTTTAGTTGTATTTCGAAGACATTTTAACCCTCGCTGCCTCGAGGCCTGGAGGCAAATGTCAGAATTTGAAGAGGGAAAAAGGGGTTTTATAAGTTTGGCAAGTTCGTCTGTATCTAGTTAATGGTGTTTTGTTGTAGTTCGCGTTTAATGTAGATTTTTCTTAAAGTAAGCGACTGTAGCCTAGGGGCGAACACGTTGGGCTACCAATCAGAAGGTCCCAGGTTCGATCCCCGGTGGGGCATGCACCAATGGATGAATTTTCATCAATGTGCATAATTTACAGTTCGCTTACGGTGAGGGAAAACATCGTGAGGAAACCTACCTATCCCCGGGATTAGGTAATAGTCAGTTCCTGTATACACGGCGACAAGGTTCACCACCTGTCACGTTGGGTTCTGACTATCTGGTGAAACGTGGGCTTTGAGTTGGCTTAATACCTCCACAATGTGGTGGTGTATGGCCACTCAAGCCTCTGACTACCCCCGAATGGGGATAAAAGTCGTGACGTTATATTTTTTTTATTTTTTTATTTTTATTTTCTTAAAGTAAAAGTAATTCATTACAAAATTCTGAACATTCTTGCTCTGGCTGTAATAGGTAAAATATCTCAAACTTAATATTCGCATGTAAAAAGTGTAGTGGATTTAATCAAGCTCTTCCAAGCACTAGCTTCGTTCAGGTTAATTTAAAACTTTCTAAAAGTACCCCGGCTGATGGAAATATGAGATACGGAGGATCACGTATTAAGCCAAAGTTTATTAAGTAAAAGGAGTATCAAAGGACATTTTTTAAATGAAATATTTCCGTGTGTGTGTAAAAAGTTTATGTCATGGTGTGTGGTAAAATGGACAAGGATTTTTTTATTTAGTGCTCTGTTAGTACAGTACATAAATACTGGAGGTGCAATAGCAATTAGTTATGAAGCGGGTAATTAGGCTTCGCGCCAAACGTTCAGTTTTTAGCTCCTGGGGGCTTACCACCACCTGTTATAGCAGTTTTGTTTTAACGTTTCAGCGGCCATTTGTGCAATGACGTTTCTTATTGTCATGACAATACGGTACGTCATTGCACAAAAAGACGCTGAATCGTTAAAACGTTCCTGTAATTGAATCGCAATAAGAGTTCGTGGTAAGCCCCCTGCAATCAATACATTGACACTAGCCAGCCGTTCAGCCCCTCTAGACAAGTGGCATGAATGCTAATCGAATAGAATAGAATAGACTTCACAACGTATGGAAATGTCAAACGTCGCTATGTAGATCACGTGACTTATGTCATTTCCATACATGAAGCGTAGCGATTTGAAGGAACGCTTGTAGACGTCCGCCACTTGTCTAGCCCTTCAGGTATTTCGCCAGTTCATAACAGACAAAAATAAAACCTCTATGGTAGAGGTAGCTTTTGCACGCTTGCGGTGTCTTCAGAGCTTGATTTCTTTTCAGTAGGTAGTGTGGATAGTTGAGCTTTAAAAATTGTACGCGCGAAGACGGTTTGATTCATGTGCCACCAGATGTCATCGTCACTTTGTTCGTCATCGTCGATACTTGACGATTATAAACTAATACATACATACATATACTCACGCCTGTATCCCACGGGGGTAGGCAGAGACTATTGACTGCCACATGCTACGATTCTGACACACTTCATTATATAGTAGGTATAAGTATATCAGTGTATGTAATATTTTCTTGTTTATGTAATGTAATTTATGTGTATGTATAAGTGGTAATTTATGTAAGTACACCCCCGTATTATTTTTTCTTTAGATCCTCTCCATCCAAAGGTTGCCTGGTAGAGATCACTATTAGTGATAAGGCCGCCCATTTTCCACTTTCTGTGTAAATTGTGTAATTATTTATAAATGTTTATTTTTCTAGTGGTGGATTAATAAAGAGTTATCTATCTATCTATCTACTTCTTTTGCTTCATCCACATTCATACATCTCATGCAATGCCATCGGTTTAGGGTAGTAGTAGGAATCAAATACTGACTCAAGCTCGTTCGAATGGTAAGAACGATAATTAATTTTTCATAACTCGTGCGGTGTTGTCCTGGAACCCGGCTCTAGTTAACGATTCCGTGTGTGCCAAAACTCCGGTTCGGAGTCGCGGGTTCACGCCCAATTTGGGTCGTGATCCCATCAATAATGAACGCGCTCGGAGCAATACTTTGTTTTTACATACCACAAGCTCTTATTGCGATTCGATTATAGGAACTTTTTAACGACGTTTTAATGACGTTTCTATTTCTAATTGTCATGACAATAAGGTACGTCATTGCACAAAAAGTCGCTGAAACGTTAATACGTTCCTGTAATTGAATCGCAATAAGAGCTTGTGGTAGGCCCCCTGCTTTTGTAGGCAACGCTTTTATTATTTAATGCTTGAACAAGGCCTGATGACGGCTATAGTAATTACTGGCCGGGCGATGCAGATTCTATAGAATTTACGATTTTTATTGAATATTTTTAACTGAATGACTAATGTCCAAATGTAAGCCTTGAAGCACGCAAGATGCATAAAATACAACTAGGTTTATTTCGCGCAACGGATAGTGACTTTTTTCAACATTAAGCCGTTAACCCACCGCGGCGCACGGAGAGGCCACGCACGTGGGTCAAGCTTCGCTTTGCAAGAAAATGTATGCAATCCTGTCCACCGCGGCTACGCACGAATTGACGTGATGCATACATTTTCTTGCAAAGCGAGGCGTGGCCCGTGTGCGTGGCCTCTCCGTGCGCCGCGGTGGGTTTCCGGCTTTATGGAAATAGTGTGAATGTGGAAATAGGGGCATGGAAACGTGAACCTGTTTCCTTTTTATTTGCTGAATTTCCGTAATTTTAGATACAATAGAAAATCAATGTGTCTCGCGTAGATCTACGTTGCATTTATAAAACCTTAAGTGGAGAATGAAAAGATCAATAAGAAATCATTTGACTTTTAAAAAGTTAACCATTCCAAATTTAAAATTCCATTTCTAACCGTTCAATATACATCCATGCGTTCAATAGAATTGAAGTGAACTCAACCGAATGACATTGCTGAAGTGTGGAAGAGGAAAATCGCGGAATATCCGCGAGTGCGCCGGACCCGACACTTCACAGGTCCTCCGTCAAAAAGCGCCGCGCGCCGATGGACGGTCAAATTAGATTTGTTAGTGGGAACGCTCGCCTACTGTTATAGGATAGTGACCTGCAAGTCTACCTTGATTTTTACGTTCGTTAGTCGCTAGCGTATGCTTAAAATATTTGTTCTTTTTTTCCATTATTTATTTCCTATGCTGCCCATAGGCTTGGTGAGTCACATTACAACATTTTAACTGTAGCAAAGGAAATCACGAAGCATTCAAACAACAATACAATCCGTAGCCATAATATTTCACGTTCTATACCTTAAACACGGCACCGATTCCTAAATCGTGGCCATAAATATAATTCCGTATCTATTTCTAACTCGGCGCTGGTAACCGTATATTTGGAGCAGGAACGCTGCAGGATCGATCCAGAATCCGTGGATAATAATAGACTTTAGGATCCGTATTCTACAAAGCCAACTAATTTAACTCTATTCATGTTGACATGCTTTATTGTCTTACCAAGTATTGCTTGTGAAATAAAAAAAACTAAAAACCGGCCAAGTGCGTGTCGGACTCGCACATAAAGGGTTTCATACCACCGTAGAATAAAAACGTCAAAAATATCAAGTTTCTTGTATGGGGACCCGCTTTATTTTTAAATTTTATTATATTTTAGTATTTGTTGTTGTAGCCGCAACAGAAATACACATTCTGTGAAAATTTCAAGTCTCTAGTAATTACGGTTCGTAAGATACAGCCCGCTGACAGACAGACGGACGGACAGCGTGGCTTAGTAATAGGGTCCCGTTGGCACCCTTTGGATACGGAACCCTAAAAAATGTGTTTTTATTTCTTGTCTAATCTCTGGTTGTCTTTGTCTTTGCACCTCAAGATTATCTGAGGTTAGCGCAATATCTACATTTGTCTACATCCATTTCTTATCAACCCATTTCTGGCATTGGTTTGGTATAATCACACTTCGATTCGTACTTACTGACATTCAATATAATTTGAAATGAATGAAACCTACTTATCCTTCTTTGGCCTCTTTCATTATGTATCCAAGACCATACCACCACCAGAGTTGCAAACAAACAGGAAATATAAAATTAAAACTGTTTAAAACGTGTTTAAATCATTGATTTAAAACAGAACGAATAAATCAGCGTGTTTAAAACATGTTTCAAATGTTTAAAACAAGGTGATTTTTTCGTAACAACCCTGACCACCACTATTCCTTTGTATGTGCTTACCTCACGTACTCGCTATTTGCAATCGTGTCCAAAACATTGCAACAAGAAAACATTGTTTCAAAAGGGTGAATCACGAATTGTACCATCAAACATCAGGAGCCATCTGAATAACGGCGCGGGACATCGCGACAGTTATCCAAACGTCAATTAACACCACTTAGCGCCGCTTCAGTGCTGATGCGTCCTTATACAAGTATCGTATATTTGTTAATTGCGCTATGTACAATCTATGTATGTGCGGTGGATGGGAGGATCTTGTGGGGGTAGACCCACAGAGTAAAGACTAAAGAAAGAGGTGCCCTTATTAGATATTTGTATGAAACAAAACGTGGTCATTGTTTTTTCATTTTCATTTTACTATTTACCGGTAAATAGTTGAACTACTCGCTTCGTTTTATGTCGATGTTAGTACTAGGCCGACCACTCGGCCGACTTGCTTAGGGCCAGTCCCCTTAGTAACTAGTCCATGGGTAGACCGTACAAGATCCAAGTTCATGAGTACACGACGACTGTTTCAGGTACTTTTCTAAAGGTTCGTAACAAGCGGCAGATAGCAGACGTCAGTCGGTCTCATACCAACTGTGGCGATGACATGTGCCGCGAGGGCAGACGGCATTCCAATTTGTAGACCGACTGACGTCTGCTGTCTGCCGCTTGTTACGAAATCTTACCTTTAGTCCGAAGATGCATGAGTGCTGCTAATATACTAGATATCGCGATTGCATGTGTCAAATGCTTGTGAGCAGTCGTTCATAACGGCAGTAGCAGCCTAAAGATTATGCAGCTTTGAAGATACAGCACACTATTGATTGAGATATGCTACTGCACTTATGAACATGATTTCTTGAGTACCTACTGGCACCGTCTAATAACTCTATACCTTACTGAATAACGGATTCGTCCACTCAGCGAATCGCTCGGTCGCTCTCATCTCATTTTTATTGGTTCATTTGGTCGATTCTGCACTTAGAACTTCATTACTTCCTGAGGTAGTAAGTTCACCAGGTTGACATAGTGACTTCGGATTAGGCTGCGACTACGACTACACGGGTTCAGCTCAGTCGCGATCGATTGCCGTCGAGTGAATAATGCAGACGGCGTCCCGGCCACGTGCCGTCCGTCCGCCCGCCCGTCCGCCGGTCAATTAGTCGCCGGCTCACGCCGACACGGACCTTTGTCTATCACTATTGCTGTATTGTTTCATTGTAGCATTTGAGGGTTGGCTGTATGTAGGCATTATAACAACAAGTATCAAGCTAGTGGATTATTTATTTCTGCTTGTGGTAACTGAAAACGACGTTATGTAGACACATTATCTAATAAAAAATACAAGATAGATTAGAATATCACATCTCAAGAGGAAGAGTGGTAATGATATAAAAACTAAAACCCGACTACTGAAAAATCGCGCTCTAAAAAGTATGAAACGAGAAAATATTCTCATCTAGAGGATAGCCGTGGTCCGTGTTCATATGCCATTTGGCCCTAAACGACCTACACGGACCACGGCTATCCTCTAGATGAGAATATTTTCTTGTTTCATACTTTTTAGAGCGCGATTTTTCAGTAGTCGGGTTTTAGTTTTTAAACTTACTTTTTATTTAATTATTTTGGAGTTATAGGTAACAATATATATATTTTTGAAATGGGCTCATCAAGCTCTTTCATTTGATACCCCACACGGTTTCATTAAAAAATGTTTTTTTTTTAGTTCATGACATTATGTCCTCTAGAGGGCGCCATATGCAATTTTATGTGACGTCACATAGCCTATAACCAGTGCTCCATTAAGCCGCTTCTAACGATACCTCATTTGTCAAATTACGACAAGTCGTTTGGAAGTTAGGTGGGAACAGATGCACATACATACATACATACCGGTCAAAATCATAACCCTCCGCCGTAGTCGGGTAAAAAGTAAGAACTTTATGAACAAACAAAACAAAATCTTATACACGACATTAATTTATTGGTCTTCGTGAGAGCGCGCGCGTGTAAAACCTATGTATAAAATCTATAATCAACATATATCTATTGAGGAGCTCATAGCCAGCTGCAATCACTGATCGGTAAACGATCGGAGGTTAAGCATCGCTTGGCAAGGTCAGTCAGAGATGGGTCACCATTTAGTGGCATTTGAACTGAGCGTCTCCGTGCTTCGGAGGGCACGTAAAAAGTCGGTCCCGGTTGTTGTCATCTTAGTCGTTAAGCCTAGTCAGAGGCCTTCGCGCGGCTAGAACAACTCCGAAACCAGGTTGGCCTATAACTATACGATAAGAAGAAAAATAACTATGTGACAGAGAGAGCGAAGAAGACACGGCGAGTAATTTAGTAGGTTTGTTGTTTTCTAACATTTAACCAAACAGTCCCTTGCTCCCACAGGACTGAGCCCATTAAAATTGTAACTATACGACACCAAAAATCGCTTACATTTTCTTACCTCGACCCCTACATCAGCGTTCACGAATCCCGAGATTATGATTTACGTATCTCTCTACCATTATAACTCGGCCTCCAGGATCATAGGCAAGAGTTTCAGGCAGTACACAAGCAGGTGTTCTAAGAAAAGGTTGCGGGTCAAGGTAGGTTGGTGGTTTGTGCCAAATCCAGGTACGGGGACATTTGGCTGCGGCTCAACCCGGCTCGGAAGGGTCGACATCATGGAAGCTCCGCCATGTAAATGTTGGAGTATGGTACAAGTTGGGCGAATAACAAATGTTTAAACTCCTTCGTGTGATGATTTATTAGATCGAAAACTCAAAAACTCAGCGCGACACATCAAAAATTAAAAAAAATACAAAATCTGGAAAGAACAAATTCTCAATGTTTCAATGGCGCCAGAATCATAGATTAACTATTGGTTTCTGCGAGCGCGCGCGAGACTTTTATAAATCTATGGCTAGAACTCTATTTAGCGATGGTTCCAAACCTTGAAGTTGGTTTAAGCATAGTAGAAGGAGTGGGAAGTAGGTTGTCTTCATACAAACGCTTGCTTGCTTGCTTAAGCGGGTCGAGCTTTTGTTTGAGTGTGCGTGCGGTGGCGTATGGATGCTATGGCGCACACATGCGGGCCACGCGCGGTGCGTTGTATGAAGATGACCTACTTCCCACTCCTTCTACTATGGTTTAAGTGCTTGTGAGTTAAGGCTTTAATGTCATTTCACATTAAAGTACTTGAGTAGGTACTTGATATAAGGTGCGTACCATTCTACTATAACCTACCTATTTGACATTATTAAGTTAGCTCTTTAGAACAACAACACCAGTTCCTGTATACACGGCGACAAGGTTCACCACCTGTCACGTTGGGTTCTGACTATCTGGTGAAACGTGAGCTTTGAGTTGGTTAATACCTGCAAAATGTGGTGGAGTATGGCCACTCAAGCCTCTGACTACCCCCGAATGGGGATAATATTCATGACATATGTGTGTGTGTGTGTGTGTGTCTTCAGAACAATGGTTCCATCTAGGCACGAATTGCAATAAGTGTGTCACATTTTTCTGAACTTCATTGTTACCAACCATACGGCCGAATACTCAAAGGCTACTTAAATATTTAAGTCCCAATTAGCAGTTTGAGACGTCGTTAACTGTAATTTTTTGTATGGCGCGTCAAAGTTAAGGAGTTCTCAAATTTAAGTTGCGTACGAGTATGCGGCCGTTAGATTCATACAAGTTTCGCGTGCGCCGTCGCAGAAACAAAAATTAATCCATGCTACCAGTATTATAGTCCGTGTCCATTAATATTCGAACTTCGCTCTCAGTCCATCACTTGGGCGCTGTTTTCAAGGGCTGGAGCCTCCCAACGGCCTCAGGGACTCTACCTAGAGCGCTTTACGACCGCCTACCATTGCACTCATCACTCATAAATGTTCAACTCCAACTCCAACGATATTTATAATTACGCGGGATTGCAGCCGGGATGTTATGAATATAAATTGTTATTGTGACGTTGTTTCGCAAGGATCATGCGTGGTTATGAAGATCATTATATGGGTTTGGAGGGTTAATTTTAGTGTGTGTTTATGAACGAGTTTTGTTCGTTTCTCGAAATATTTCTTGAATTATTTGATAGCACAAGCTCATCGCCCGTACAAGACTGTTAAAATAATAATAATAATAATACCCTGGGACATTTTTTACACACGGCTACCAGCTGGCCTACTCCGAAATACGAAACTAACGTTTCGGCTGACGGATTGTCGTGATTTGACATTTCTTCTTTCGTTTTTCTCTACGATTTGACATTGTTTTGATCGTAAATCGAATCCGTACTTCGGACGATCCGTCAGCGACGTATTTCGGAGTAACCCCCCTGATCCCAAACTAAGCAGAGCTTGTACTATGGAAACCAGATAACTGATATTACTACATATACTACTTTTTGTTTGTAAATACATACTTAATATACATATACACACAGACTCGGGACATAGACATGTTCATGCACACAAATGCATGTCCCGGGCAGGAATCGAACCTACGACCTGCAGCGTCAAAGGCGCCTCCGCGCCAACCACGCTAACGGGCCCGTCAAATATGACATGACATGAATATGGCTAATTTCGGGAACGGCCTTTTAGTCATTTTCCCTGGTCTAGGTGTCACCGAGATCGCCCCCAGTCCGGTAAGGTATTTATAGTACAAGAGTTGCTTAGTTTGGGACCATACAGTTGGTATGTAAGTCTGGCGATATTTATTTATTATTATTAATACTGTGCCCCCGAATTGGAATGCGTAGACATTAAATTTTTTTTTGTTTATGTATGCTAAAATAACAGACAAAAATATTAAAAATAACAGGGACGTGTTTAGGAAGACTCCGCGCTTCCTAAGAAATATAGCTCCTTGAATGCGGCAATCTCAATATTGTAATGTGTGTAACTAATTGCGTCAACGCACACAAGCATGAGTAAATAGTGTGGTCAACTTCTAAACTTTTACCCCATGAATCAAATACTACCAAACTTAAGTGGAGATGGGCAGGCCATAGAATAGAATGGATCCTGACAAGTGGGCTAAAATTTCAAGCGAGTGGGTTCCGGAAGATGGAAGTCGGCGTTGCGGCAGGCCTAGAAAGAGATGGTGCGATGATCTTAACGCCTTAGAGAAGGACTGACAAAGAGTCGTTGAGGACAGAGATAGGTGGAGGAGGATGGGAGAAACCTATGCCCAGCAGTGGGACGAAATAGGTAAATAAAAAATGGGAAACTTTTTTTTATACAGTCTACTAGTAAGTACTTAGTTGCTGTTTTGATGTAAGTAGCTTATAAAATACATAAGTGAACAGTCAAATGTAATGTATATGAAGGTAGAGATAAAAATGTACGCCCCTCCACTAAACCTGATTATTTAAATGTGGGAAAATAAATATTTTCATATACATTCATGCACCATTTGACATTTATTTGACTGTTAACTTATGTATTTTATAAGCTACTTACATCAAAACAGCAACTAAGTACTTACTAGTAGACTGTATATAAAAAAAGTTTCCCATGTTTTATTTACCTATTTCGTCCCACTGCTGGGCATAGGTCTCTCCCATCCTCCTCCACCTATCTCTGTCCTCAACGACCCCTTCACCCGCGCAAATTGTCACGCGTTGTTTCAAAGGTAAATCTAATAAGACGTTGACATTGACAGAATCACATTGGGTCCGAATGGAAGGAGACATTAATTAAAAAATAAAAGTTTTTAAAAAAGAACAACTCTTCCCTCTATGTTCTCTGTGATACTTACCACAAAAAGAAATATGTTGGGTTCCTTTGACTGAATCACTCGTTACCAAGGAATTTTTAATGCTCGTTACTAACCAGCTGAACCAAGCGATCGAAAATATTTATACCAAGCGATTTTTTTTTATGGTAGGGTGGATACATCATCTTCAGCATTTAGTAAGGTGCCTTGCAAAATATCTATTTATAACTTACGACCTTATATAAAAATAATTATTTATTTGCAGAACAATAAAAATCGCAACCTTGGGGAAATTAAGTTTTATTACGCGGTATCACTGAACGGTGTAATTTATATTCTTTGACATTTTAATGGTTGGTGTTATTTTTCGTTGAAATTAGGATATTATGCAATACTTACTGATGGTATGTGATCCCAGTGTCTTTCTTATTGTTTGATTGATTGTTTCTGCATAATTTTACCGCGCAGGCCGGCATTTTACTATGTAAATATAATTAAAGAAAAATGTCAACACGGCAGATCAGTGTGACAGAGTGGTTGCTACGAGATTACGTCAAGTTGGACTCGTATGCTCATTTATATGAGCATTATTCGTTGCCGCATTTTACAACTACACCGAAGCCATCTAGTCGAGCGGCGCTCGACTAATATATAATCTAAGAAAAATAATTATATCGTTACTACTTTCATATGCATTTAGTGAAAAGCTGTTATTTTGACATTGCAAACAGACACTTCAATTTTAATTATTTTCTTAGAGCGCGATAGTTAAAATACGTCCTATCGGTCATCCCCATCAAAGAGCCAATAAGACACCCGATACTTTTTCCACGTTAGTGTCCACTAACCGGTCCGACTAAGCAAGTCATCCTCAATGGGGGATAATAGAGTTGGCCAGATGATTTGTCGGATCGATCCCTATTTTTGGAAATTGGATTTGTAGATGGAAGGCGATATGACGGGGAGGCAGGGGTCGACTCCGGGAAATAAACGGTAAAAGTTTAGAGACCCCCTGTTATCACTGATTTGCGTATATCGATTTTGTCCCCGTTTCCCCGCGAGTGGGATTTATATATTTTCGTTGCTGCCTCTGAAAGGATTGTTTGGGGGAAAAATTAAACGGGGCCTTTGAACCGGTAATGTACTGATTTAGAATTCATTGTTCATAAGGAAAATGCGTATTTTTTAACAAAAACCGTGTTCGTTCGAGGGACCCCTGTTAGGAACGAAGTTTTGTATTTTTGTTATAATAAATAATAATAATGTTAGCCTTCATAACGTCCCACTCCTGGATACGGGCCTCCCCTCAATACGAGGGGGATTCAGGTCATAATCCACTACGCTGTTTCAGTGCGGGTTGGTGGATTTCACATGCGTTTTCGAAGTTTTGTCATTTCCGCTCCTCTGGTCATTATGTGCATCTACATGATACGAGTTGCGCGCCCGAGAAATCAGTTTTGATGACTGACCACGGAGAAATAAGGTAATATCAATGCTTTATCAATGCTGCTCGGGGCATGTGGACGCGGCCATTCACCTGTTTCCTGCGACTCGTTGGCAT